>CM038678.1:121839881-122252302 GCA_021605205.1 Aegilops longissima
CGACACACCCTCCCGATTGACAGGACCCCGTCTCGACCGTAGCGCTCCAACACAAGTCCGTTTCCTCTGTTTTGCGGTTCGTCACACCCCGCCCAATCAACAGGACCCCGTTTCGACCGTAGGAGGTCCGTTTCCTCCATTTTTTGGTACGCCGGACCCCTCCCGATGAACAGGATCCCGTTTCAAACGTGGCCGGTCGAACACAAGGCCGTTTCCTCCGTTTTGCGGTACGCCATGCCTCATTTCCATCGACTGTTCCGTCCAAGCCCTCCCGATGAACACGGCGACACATTCCGTTCCGACCCAGCTGGTTGGCTCCCCATGAACACGACGACGACGATGTTTCTCCGTTCCAACCCAGCCATGTACACGAGCCCTGGCCATACGTATGCGCAAGTAGGCGTTCGAGACCTCGCCCGTATGTACGTACGTGGTCATATTTACTTTCTTGCAACATGGCCGCTGTACGTACGTGTACATGCTACGTGCACGCCTCTACTACCACACATGCCCTTCCTTGCACGGCCACGGTTCATCGCTGCAGCCTGCAGACAGACCGATCGACCAGTATGTACGTACACGTTCACGACCAGAATGACAATGCTATGTACGCTTCGACCGGGTGGGTCCTGACTGTCTGGCACTTCCTTGCGTGCGAAGATGTAGCTGGTGGGTCCCAACAGTCAGGGGGCGAATCGTTTTTTCCCGTAATATGGACGCACTTCCTTGCATGCGAAGATGTAGCTATTGGGTACCAGCAGTCAGGGGGTGAATCAATTTTTTGCCCGTAATATGGGCACACTTTCTTGCGTGCGAAGATTTAGCTGGTGGGTCCCAGTAGTCAGGGGGAGAAAACATTATTTTTCAGGGTAAAAAGGATGTAGTTGTATGCATGCGTCCATGGGCGTGGTGCGTCCCCACTGTCAGCCTCTCACGTATAGTCATCTTCCGATGACTCTCCGTTGTTGACCACGTTGACCACACCGTGCCGAGCGCACCAAGGCCGGTGGACGACGGCGAGGCCCCTGATTGGAACGACCCGGAGATGGGGAAGATGCGGCAGGGGAGTCACAGATGGAGAGGAGTGGGAAACTTGACTGGTTGGTCTTGTGCGGCAACCTTTGCCTGCATGCATACAGGATACGAGCAAGAACAGAGGTTGAAGAAGGAGCACGGCTGTTGAATTAACATCCAACAGTCCAGCTGCTAAAATCATTTGTTGATTAAGTTGACAAAGCCCTGCGTACATCGCCGCAAGTAGGCCCACAAGTCAGCCACCGTCGGCGGGTCCCAGTATCAACGGAGGAATATTTTTTTTTCACATAACAAGGAAGCACTTCCTTCCGTGCGAAGATACAGCCAGTGGGTCCCAGCTGTCAGGGGGAGGAAACAGCTTAATAAGGAGGAACTTTCCTTGCGTGCGACCATGGACCTCGTGGGTCCTAGCCGTCAGGCTCTCCACGTACAGTTCTCTTCCAATGACTCTCGTATGTTCACCACGCCGCGCTGAGCGCACCGAGGCGGTGGACGAAGGTGAGGCCCCAGACTGGAACGACCCGGAGATGGGGAAGACGCGGCAGTGGAGTCGCAGACAGAGAGGAGTGGGAAACTTGACTGGTTCGGGTGCGGGGTGGGCCTACACTCGGCGAGAATAACAGGAGGTGCGGAGTGGAGGGATGGCCTGGCCGTCGGCGGGTAGCGCGTTTAGGCGCATAAAACAACGCCGCTAGACGCGGAGGCTGGAGCAAAGCGGTCCCGCAGCACTAGGGGAAGAAGGCGAGATCGAAGAAGAATGCCGCCGTTGGATGTAAATCCAACGCCTTCTTAAACCACCCTCTTGGCCCACATGTCAGCCAGTCCATTTGTTTTTAGTCCATTTGGTAGGCTGGGTGAAACAATGATGTAGCATCTATGCAGCCCGTTTATATATATGGTATAATTTAAAGCCCATTTGCATTTTTCTCAAAATCCGCGGACTTACTAGGCTGGGTGAAAATATCATGTTGGGCTAGACGGAGAAATGTTATAAAAACATAAACATATGATTGCACGTCTATTACTGCATTGGTCAGTAAAATCTTTGCAAGCTTATGTACGCAATCACTATGAGTTAACTTGCCAAGTTATATATAAACAATTATTATTATCATGTAATAACTTTCAACTTATGAAATAAAATATCATTTTAATTTGATGAGTTAATAGTACATGGTGTATTATTATTTTTTAGGCTAGATGTGGGATAGTTGAGTTGGTTCTAGGGAAAAGTACTGGGAGAAAACTCAGTTTACATCGAAAAATAAAGTGGGAGAAAATTCAGATATAGGATTAATGAAAACAAAAAAATAAAAGAAGTGGGAAGGTCTATAAAATGGTTGGACTAACGACAGGTTTAACGGAAACTTATGTTGTTTCTAATATATATATATATATATATATATATATATATATATATATATATATATATATATATATATATATATATATATATATATATATATATATATATATATATAATAAAATAAGATATAAATATAGGTTCAGTTTTGCATTCTTATAGAAAACATAGCTTCAGTTTTGCATTCTTATAGAAAATATAGGTTCAGTTTTGCATTCTTATAGAAAAATAGACCTGAGTTGTGCGTCGTCTTGAAAAAACAAACATAACTTGGGCTGCTGATGTTATAGACAAGCTAGGTTGGGAGGCCCACAGGCCGCTTGACACCTGCTGGATCCAAAAAATGTTGAAACATGTCGTGGGCTGCCCATGTTAAACAACAAAACCTAGGCCATGGACCTGGTGGGCCCGGGACTGTCAGCCTCTCGACGAAAAGTTGTCTCCCGATTCCTCTTGTTTTGCTGACCATGTTGGGAACGACAGACGGCGGCGCCATGACTAGAGCACCAAGGACGAGGACGACGTCAAGACCTCTAACCGAACGAACCAGAGCGGGGGAAGACGCAGGCGGAGGGGAGTACGAGGGTTGACTTGTTCGGGTGTAGGGTGGGCCGGTGGAGCTGCCGCCGCCGGACAATGTGTGGTAGTAGAGGGATGGCCTGGCCAACGCCGTAGGCTATGATGGTCAGCCAATGTATAGGAAGAGGACGAAAGATTGAACAAAATAAATAAATACAAATGGATAGGTGGTTGGTCCCATATGTCTGTGTACGAGACCTGCTGGGTCCACCTGAGGTGGGGAATATGTTGGGAGGAAGGAGATTCAAAGCACGGCAGCCGAGTGAACTAGTTTTTTTAAAGGACAAGTGAACTAGTTACATACATAAGCAAATAGCCACTAAAAAAGCAAACGGATTAATGGGTTCTTAAAAGAAATATTTTGGAAAAAACAGATAATTACGACACATAGGCTATTGCATGAAACACTGAGATGATAAAGGTGCTTATAAACAGATAAAGTACAACATCTAGACGTTCCGTGTACTCGTCGGTTACGGGAAGCAGACACGCCCTCATGTCCAAGATCTTCCTGTACATGTCGTAGCATGCGTATGCGTCCTTGGCCGCGTAGGTTATGTAGGCTAGATTCATAGGTACCTCCCACGTGTTCAGGTCCTTGGTATCGTTGTCTTCTTTCATGTTGGCGTATCAGGGGTCGATGATTGTCTCGGCGAGGTCAACCACGGAGTCCTTCTCCTTCCCGTTGTTGATGATATTGTATTGCTTCCGGATGTCGACAAGCTTGTTGCACCAGATGGCCGAATCGTCGTGTTCTTCCAACTCTCCACTGTAGCGAAGGTGCAGTCGGCGCTGCTGATGAAACGGGCGAATGCTCCAGAACCTCTGATGGCCCTACAGCAGTGGTAGATGAGAACCTCGTCCCGCACACATACCTGGGCGGTGGCGATCCGCTGGTCCCTGTCAGGAGACGAATGGATGGGCACAAGGTCTAGTCCTGCAACCTTGTGCTTTCTCGTCCTGTAGGTACTGCTTGAACTTGGCGAGGCAGAGCTTCACCGAGTCCGGATCGTTGGTGTACATCACATTAAACTTGGTGCAGCCATAGGACTGAACGGCAAACTCAAAGGGGAACTCCTTGCTGAAGTCCATATCGAGCAGGCTCACCCCTCGGATCGCCATTGGAGTCTCTTCAAGTGAACGAGTGGGTAGGCGGCGACAGCGGTTTGTTTTTCAGCTCTTAGGGAACTGGATTCAACAGTAAACTGAGTGTGTACATGCGACAACAGTTACTAGCCCTCCCTCGTCTGCTGCACGCCCGGCAGAAGATGCACCCTCGGCGCATTCAAACGCCTCCATTAAGAAACCTACTCCAGTCACACGTCGGTTCACGAGCGGGCCTGTTTTGGTACTGTAATAACAAGAGTTAGTGGTCACTTTACTTAAATTTAATTAACTTTAATAGAAATTTATACTTAAAACAAGCAATGCATTGGCTCGTTCTATCAGTGCCACAGGATCAACATGCACAACAATTAGAATTATTATTCTCAGGACGCACATGATCAACACATTTGTCGCACTTTCACACAGATAATACTACCAAGTTTGAACTGTTTGTTATGGTTGTTGTCCTCTGCATCATCATGCCGTGTTTCCCACCTTGCAAGATTCAGAACCAACAAATAAGATCCAAATAATAAGTATAACAAAGATGCCTACACATCTCATTGATTCCCAGCTTACAAGATTCAGAACCAACAAATAAGATCCAAATAATATGTACAACAAAGATGCCTACACATCTCGTTTATTCCCAGCTTGCAAGATTCAGAACCAACAAATAAGATTCAAATAATAAGTACAACAAAGATGCCTACACATCTCATTGATTCCCAGCTTGCAAGATTCAGAACCAACCCATTAGAGCCATTTGATAAAGTGAATATCGGGATTAAATCCATCTTGGCTAGCCATGTCATACAATCGAAGAACTTGGCGAATGCTCTTGACCGTCACAACATCTGTAGTTGAGTATTCCTGTTTGCACAACACAAATAAGAAGAGCATGCTTACTATAATAATGGCATTCCTTGAACTCAACCTGCAGCTCCACTCAGATGAGGCCAGCCTGGAGTTCCATGATTCAATTCATGCGCCTTTTTCTGCAGTTCACCTGAAATGAAGCAAAGATTGCATCATTCGGCTAGCAAGAAGTACTTGCTCTCGTGAGTTGGCAGGTTCTTCTTTAGTAGTTGCACTAAAATTGAGGAACATTAAGGTTGGCTGTCCGGCTCATGTAAGGTGCAACTATAATTTGCTTATCCTTTTGTGCAGTTCCACTAAAATAAAGTGCCATTGTGGTGACAGTGGTGGCTCATCTTGCAAAGCTAATAAAATGATACACAAGATTACCAGCAGAATTTGATGGAGATTTTGGAAACTCCAATCACCATTTTGTGCAGTTCCACCAAAATTGAGAGATGTTGCCCAAGTGACATTTTAGTTGAACTGCGCAAGACACTCATTCCAAAAAAAGTGTTTGTGCAGTTCACCAAAAGGTCACAATAGCAACAAGGTGAAATGGATATCCCTATCTGCACAAAAAGATAGAAAGTAAACAGTTGCTGGTCAATAAGAATATATGAAACATATGCGAAATGAAAAGAAGCATCTTAATTATGTTCATGGCAACCACGCAAGGACAGTAGAATTTTTAAAACATCAGCAATGCTTCATGTTACCAGAAGCATTACGATCAACAATGAGATTCCTCAAATATGGGATTACTTTAATGGTGGCATTGCTTGTTTACGGATCTGATAAATCAACAGTAGCTAAAGAGTTGGTTTAAGGGCATGGGACCATGGGGACACCAGACACCAAGAACGTAAAGGAGAAACTTACTTATCATACTGGGGAAAACAGCAGGAGTACCATTTGTAACATAGTTTAATTGCATCTTATCACTGGAGGCATTAGATTAACAATAACACTGGTTAGACATGTCCCTAAGGTAACAGTGTGATCGCTTCATTTTACATGCACCCTTACATTAACAACAGCAAAAGGTTGGTATAAGGACATGCGATAGTGGACGCATCAGCACAATGTACCTACAAGGAGGCATAAAGTGGTGATGCCAAGTTTGTTCATGCTATGTGAGGGCAACAAATCTAATCCAGGAGATCTTTTACTATGTGAGGGCAGCAAACCTAATCCTGGAGACCTTTTACTATGTGAGGGCAGCAAATCTAATCCTGGAGACATTTTACTATGTGAGGGAAGCAAATCTAATCCTGGAGACCTTTTACTATGTGAGGGCAGCAAATCTAATCATGAGACCTTTTACTATGTGAGGGAAGTAATTCTAATCCTGGAGACCTTTTACTATGTGAGGGCAACAAATCTAATCCTGGACATACTCTGTTGACTTGTCCACCAGCCGCCACTTTCTATCCCTTTTTCAACCAATAATAGACATGTTCCTTATCCAGTTTGTACTGCGTTTTCCCATTATTTCCCTTTTCAACCAAGAGACCGATTGGGTATCCGGTCTCTACTACTTTCACCATATTATTTCCTCTTTGAATCAAGTCCTGGATTCATGCTACAACTTTCCCCCCTTTCTTCGTTGTTTGAACGAAGTCCTAGATCCGAATGCATGAAGTAGCTTTACCTCTAATAATACTAAAAATTTAGGTGGCTTTCGAAGAGCTGATGGGAGTAGAAAAAGATGCACATGCAGACACGTGGGGAGGTGGGGCAATAGAGCAAGGCCGCTTTCGAAGAACTTATACCTGAGGGTCGTCGGGATGTCGGCGGCGCAGGCTCTAATCATGGACAATCTGGCGGGGAGGAAGAAGGGTCGGAGGACCTCCCGAGCCGGCGCTGTGTTGGAGAGAATGGCACGGGCAGAGGATCGGGCCCCTCCGGCACCTAGTCCGCTACACACACCAGCCGAAGGGATCCGGCCGGATCTGTGACCAGCGGTGAGCAGAGAGAAAATGTCGCTACCGCTGTCTTGTTTATATCTTGAGAGGATGAGAGAATGAAGAGAGCAACCCTAGTAAAGCAAGCGCTCAGGCCCCTGCGTACATATATAGTGGATTGATTATCTTTTTCTCTCCACAACAAGTGTTTCAATTTGTGTACGTGGCATTAAAGAAAAGAAACTCTCTATTTAAGGTGACTAACTATATGACTCCTACTGACTAGTAGTAGTAGGAGTAGTAATATTGTTCACTTGTGCTCCCCGGCCCTCCATTCATTGAACAACCCCACGGGTGAATAAACATACAGTACTAGTATTTATATAGAACGAACAAGCTCGAACTATTTTCGCGTAGTTAAAAGTTGAGGGCGGGGCTTTTCCCGGGCAGTATGCGCGGCAATTTTCGCGTAGGCGGTTTGACAGAGAGGCGAGGAGGGTGAGGGAGTAGCGGATTCAACTTACTTACTGCAGGAAAGTTCGGGCTGTGCGATTTGACGGCGCATCACTGCTGGAAATACTTGTGATATGACTACTCACTATAGTCATGAATTACTGGCGGTACGACCGGGGTGATGCCCCCCTCCCGTTCCGCACTCTAATCCGGATGCTGCTGGCTGTCCCACATGTCGGCGAAGTAGTACGTAGTAGTAAGAAGGAGAAAAGAATCATGCGGTATAAGTCTTTCTAGATATTCCAACAAGTGACTACATACGGAGCAAAATGAGTGAATCTACACTCTAAAATATGTCTACATGCATCCGTATGTTGTAGTCAATTTGAAATGTCTAAAAGACTTATATTTAGGAACGGAGGGAGTAGTAGTACTACTACTCACGTCGGAGGAGTGCGAACCACGGCAGCCCAGTGAATCAGCAGTAGGAAACAATGTGATGATATGGCCATAAAAAACAATGTGCCACGGTCCGCATCAGCAGCATGTACAAGATTATTCCTCTTTGTTTGGATCCCTGAGTTAGAGCTAATTTGGGTGGAAATAGCCTCAAATTATCCAAACAGGAGGGGTTAGTTTGAGCTAGTTTGCTCTAACCCATCTAAAAAAACTAGCCCGATGGAGAGGTTCTAATTGGGTTAGTTCTCCTCGGGACCACTAAAAGAGAACTAAAAAAATCTCCCCTGCCAGCACTAAAAGAATATGTACGGTGAAGCGTAGTTGCGGTTCGAAAAGGAGACCTAAAGTGATGACAGGTATTGGTCGCACGCACCCAGCTAGTGGTAGTACTAGACATGCGACTGCTTTTTCCCTAAAAAAAGAGGTACGAGTGCTCAGTACTCCTATTCTATCAACGCGAGTCCCATCTGACAACAACGTCTGTGCTACAGCTAGCTCTTCTCCCATGGTGAGGCGCTGCGCGACGAGCGCGGCCTTGAGGTGCACATTCTTCATTGCGACCTAAGGCACCTGCAGGGCCACCAGGGCTAGAAAGAGTTTGTCATCATGGAGGCCGATGAGGGTGGCAAGCAATGAGGAGCCTGGGCGCGCGGGCTGGAGCAGTACGGCAAGGTCGTCCGCGCGCTTCTTGACGGTGGTGAACTTGCAGATGGAGTTGACCACCATGTCGTCCATGCGAGAGGTGAAGCCGGCGTCGGCGAGGGCTACGACGCCGGCGGTCTCCAGCACCATCTGGAAACGTTGCATGGTGCGGGGCCGTAGGCCGGCACCTTGGATGATTTGGCACAGCCGACTGCCGCTCGCGTCCATCGCTTCCATATGTGCTTCTGGCTTCTACTCACTTGTTCTTGGATTGGAGTGAGCAGTGTTGCGCAGAGACTAAGGAGGAGTAGATGGATTGGAGTGGTGGGGTTCCTTTATATGAGAATCCAAACTCTGTTGCATTCACATCGTGTTGGCTCTATTCTGCTTCTCCAATTAATTCCCCCTGCATGTAATTTGAGGATGCATCATTGACCGTTCAACGTCTCGGGAACCACTACCCTCTCCCTCCTTGGCATTCAAGCACCTATGGAGGCGACTGCCGCTCGCGTCTATCGCATGTCAGGAGACGTTCCCATCGACGACGAGGTGCCTATGGTGACTTCGTAAATTTCAAGATGATAGTACTAGTATACTCAATATTGTGCACCGCGACGAAGGCCGAGAGGAAAACGAGAGAACTACGTATTTATTTATGGTGTAGATTCACTCATTTTGCTCCATATGTACTCCATCTTGGTGTAGTCTAGTCAGTTGTTGAAATCTCTAGAAAGGCAAATACTTCTTTCTGGTTTACACGGCTATACTAGCAAGTACTACAATAGTGGGCTCACATAGCAATTTTGTCTCATGCAAGAGCCTGGCTATATGCGTGCTCCAAGGTTCGCAACTGCCACGTTCGGGTTGCACTTGGCTCTTCGCCTCTTCGAGAAGATGAACAATGATGTTACTACTACTGCTTCTACAGTATCGAATCCACTGCTGCATGTCCGTCCACCGTGAGCGGAAGGGATAGCTTGTTGTAGTACTATAAGCAAAAGCATGTCCTCGTCTGCGAGCCACCGCGCGCATGGGCGAGGGAGAAGGCGTGTATAGTAAAATCAAGCTTCTCCTCATTGTACGAGTTAACGCGACACATCATAGCACTAGACCCACATGGTTGCCTCTAAACTTGGCTGAAAGACCCGCAGTGTACAATACTCCCTTTGCTGCAACCTCTAACATTTACCCCACCACGAATTAAAATATAGATTCCTGTCTTGACCAGATGAGCATGCAAACTAGAATCACCAGGATGACAGATAGGGCCAGAAGATTATTTTCATCAAAAAATAAAGCATGGAGCCAACCCCAATGATTTTAAGCTTACAAGCACGGTACACGCTATCCTAGACTACTCTACACATGAAACTGCCACACGAGCGTCCGGGCTGCACTTGGCTCTTCGCCTCTTCGGGAAGTCGAACAATGGCCCTATTTGGTTTCATGAGTTAGAGTTAGTTTGGGTTAGTTTGGACTCAACTAACTCAAAAATATCCAAACGGGAGGGTTAGTTTGGGTTAGATGCATCTAACCCATCAAAAAATCTAACCCACCCAAGAGGTGCTTATTTGGGTTAGTTCTTCTTGGGACCACTAAAAAACACCTTTTCTCTCACTCTCCCCGCAGCATACCCCCTCGTCTCCCTGCGACCCGTCCGCCCGCCGGTAAGCAGTCGCGCCTCCTTGCACGGACAGTCCCCGTCGGTCTCGGCCAGCGCGACTCCTTGCAAAGGGATGACGGATTCGGTCGGCGGGCTGCGCGAGAGGCCAGCATGGCTCCTTGCCGGGCGCGTCCCCATCTGCCTCGGCCAGGCTTGCTCCGCCAAATCCGGCAGGAAATAGGGTCCAAAGTAGCCAAATGATGGAGTACTACTGCAGTGGAGGAGTACTATAGTATGCTTCTGGCCATCTGACACAGATTGAATTGCTGCATGTCCACCGCGTGCGGGAGGGAGAGCGCGTTGCGAACGAAAGCTTCTCCTAGTCCTGCCAGCCACCACGCTCATGGGAGAGGGAGGGACGCAGCTTCATTGACTTACTACTCCTGCCTTTGCGTCTATGACAGGTGGGCCCACCAGGTCGGTGGCCCGCCTATCATGCAGCCAAAGGCAGGTGCGGTTAAGGCGAGAGGGCATTGTAGTAATCAAACTTCTCGGTCTTGTATGAGTCGATGCGACATATCAAAGCACTATGCTCGATATATTTCAATAATTTGCATTTACTGATGCATTAATTACAACACATGGATGCATGACGTGACTCTCCTTTTGATACTTGCATGTGTGTATCTAATGCACCTTCAAGTAGTATGAATATGTGACTGTAAAGCTTTTTAATGCCCCGGCCCTAATAAAGCGACAGATGGTTGTGCACGAGGAGGGAGAGATCATGCAGACGGAACAGGACCCGATGCTGGAGCTCTCTATGGTCTAGATGGACCTCACCTTGCTCCACTGCCCCTTGTGCCTCTGCCCCTTGAAGCCTCCAGTGTATGAGGTTCGAATACACCTCGTCCGTTCGGCTGATCGAGCAAGGTGCAGGTTTCTTGATTGATGTGTTGTTCGATTGATTTGTGCAGTGCAAGGAAGGGCACCTGGCATGCGCGGACTTCCGCGTCGAGCGCCCCGGGAACCAGTGATAGTGCCAAAAGTGCGAGCGTGGCGGTCCTTCGACGTGCGGAACACGGCGGTGGACGCCGTCCTCTCCTCGGTGAGGGTGGAGTGCCCGCACGAAGTTTGTGGGCTCTACGTCACTTACCACAAGCTCGCCTATCACCAGAGCGTGTGTCCGCTCGCACCCTGCAAATGCCCCATGCCCGTCTATGGCTACGAAGGCCCGCCGCTGGTGCTCTCCCACCACATCAGCATCGTGCATCCCATGCCCGTGCACAGGATCCAGTACAGCAAGGCGCTCCAACTGCAAGTGCCACTGTCAGAGCCATGGCTCTTGCTGTTCGCGGAGGAGGACGGCCGCACATTTTTCTTGGTCGGCGGCATGCTCAACATCGGCGCGCCTATCGCCGTGTTGGTCGTCTGCATCAGAGCGGGGGCGTCCCCACTGCCGCACTACGTGGCCAAGCTGTGGGCGAACGGCCCGCCGGGGGAGCCTAAAGGTAGGACCGATGCCGTCAAGGTGGAAATGGAGGTGACAAGCAGCAGGGATCCCGGTGAAGTCGCCGTGCAGGAGCTGACCTTCTTCAAAGTTCCGCCCAAGCTGCTGGCCGGGGCTAAGCTGGTGTCCCTCCACATTCAGATTGATAAGCTCACGTCCTAAATGATTCTACAGTGCCTTCTGTTTATCTTAGTAATATGCTAATATAGGGGTTAGCTTGGTCTACTTTAGCTTAAGAGATGGTGGGTTTTGGTGGCGATGCCGCAATTACCTCGACATCAGATCAACACTGAAAGTAATTTCGAACAGTCGAATGGATATTTTGTGTCTGTTGGATATAAAGATCCTTTGGGTAAGAAGTAACAGCTTATATGCTTTTTTTTAAACGAAACAACAATACTCCTTCCATCTAGGTGTGTAAGTCACTTTACGAAAACCAAATAGTCCCAAAACACTTAGGCACGGTACATTGACTCTCTCCTCGTTTCTTGTTTTGTGACATATCAACCAATAAGAGATGTGGGCCGTGCATGCTTTCAATGACTTGAGACTACCAAACATGACATGCACTGGTTAGTTCATTGCATGCAATGCTATTAATTAGCAAAAAGACATTAAGTTTTCTCGTTTTCCTCTCAGCCTTGGTCGCGGTGCACAACGTAAGATGACTTACACACCTAGACGGAGGGAGTAGTATAATTTTTGTTGACATGCACCAATATTTTTTTAAGTTAAATATTTAGTCAAAATTTGGCACAAATTACAAAGGGGACTAATAAACTAGGACGGAGGTAGTACCACGCTATATTTAATTGCAAACATGTTCACACCGATCACAACCTAAATGGTTTCCCACTTAGGAGCGTATTAGTAGTACTCGGTTATAAAGAGTACTATGCCAAGATGACTGCACATTCCTAATATGTGCCTCCAATTAATATAGTAGTAGTAGAGTACTTAGGCACGTACTCCATAACATCACCGGGCATTGCACGTACAACATTTAGTGGTAGTAAGAGACAAATGCCTATATGCCACGCATGTTCATACTATTTCTGCCTTTCTACTTCACTTACTGCGCTACATTACACAGGTTCGCACGTCCACTAGTGGGTACATGTTTGTCTCGTAGTTCCAGTCCCACGTGTTCTTCATATAGATGGAACGATCCTTGCATGACACGTGCACCTTGATGCTAGATGTCTTGCGTGTTGGCAAAAGGATGAACAAAGCTCATGTAAAAAAATAGAGTGGAAGAACATAGATTCCCGACGACCGAGAAGGAGCAAGGAACCTCGTGGTGGAGCGTCAGCACTCATAATATTTTATTTTATTCGGCGATATAAAATCAACCAATCATCTCCAAAGTGGACTGGAAGAGTACGAAACACGGCAGCCCAGTGTTGTTACGTCATACTAGTACATGGCTAACCCACGCTATCACCATATTTCTTGGCTTCCATGCGACACCTATCTCTAGTAATCCAGCAGCTCGTATCGCTTCTCCCTCCTCGTCTCTCTCAAAGTGCGGCGGGCTGGCGTTTTTGTCCTCTATTGAGGTCGGTTAACTCATCACATGTTAGCGACATGCCAAGAGCATTCTAAAAAAATTCCTTTCACGTTCCATTTTCAAAAAGAAAAAAATCCTTTCACGTACGAATTTGACTGTATGCTTTGAGCAACTTGCATGTCCTATAGTGCACCTGTTTGGATATTCTAACTTAGCTAGAGGTTGGACTAACTCATGACTAACCCTAAACTAACTGTAGCCAAAGAGGTGTTTGGGTGACAGGCTTAGATTGACAATAAATGCACTTGATGGAGAGAGAAAAGTGATTTTTCAATGGTCCCAATGAGAACTATCTCCAGTTAGCACCTCTTGGGTCGGATAGTTTTTTTTGGTGGGTTCGGTGCAACTTGCTCCAATTTAAACCTGTTAGGTTCTATGGTAGGGTGCGTCGACTGCAAATTAAAATTTTCTACGCGCGGAACAGCCAAGAACATGCTACGGGAGATGGATCACAGTTCGTTACCACTAGACGCACAGTGCCGTGCAGCGGAAGAAGAGTTGGGGCAGCGCATTCGCGTGGATCGTCTCCTCCTCGTCCGATCTCCCTCGAGCAGTCGGTCGTCGGTTCCCACATACAGGTTCGCCGGAGCAATGCAAGTGCACCGCCTCTAACGGTATCCGCGCGTGCAGGAGGAACGTCGTGCGGCGGACTGCTAGGTCCGATCACACAACCGACAGCGAGTGGAGGTGTCTATTCGCAACACATGCAAACCCTAGTGACAGTGCCGAAGCGATCAATCGCATGAGTGTGCCGCACCCCACATTATATAGGCGTCCATCGCGCGCTCAACACTTGGGCCTCGCATGGACCCTTAAGCCCATAAGTCTACTGCTACCTCTTGAGCACTGCGTTGGATTTCCCCGAAGAGGAGAGGATGATGCAGCAAAGTAGCATAAGTATTTCCCTCAGTTTTTGAGAGCCAAGGTATCAATCCAGTAGGAGGCCACACACAAGTCCCTCGTACCTGCACAAAATAATAGCTCCTCGCAACCAACGCGATTAGGGGTTGCCAATCCCTTCACGGTCACTTACGAGAGTGAGATCTGGTAGAGATGATAAATAATATTTTAGGTATTTTTGGTATAGAGATGCAAAGTGAAAAGTAAAAGGCAAAGTAGAAACAAAGAAAGTATTAAAGTAATGGAGATTGATATGATGAGAATAGACCCCGGGGCCATAGTTTTCACTAGTGGCTTCTCTCAAGAGCATAAGTATTCTACGGTGGGTGAACAAATTACTGTTGAGCAATTGACATAATTGAGCATAGTTATGAGAATATCTAGGTATGATCATGTATATAGGCATCACGTCCGAGACAAGTAGACCGACTCCTGCCTGCATCTACTACTATTACTCCACTCGTTGACCGCTATCCAAAGATGCATCTAGAGTATTAAGTTAAAACAGAGTAACGCCTTAAGCAAGATGACATGATGTAGAGGATAAATTCATGCAATATGATAAAAACCCCATCTTGTTATCCTCGATGGCAACAATACAATCGTGCCTTGCAACCTTTTACATCACTTTGGGTAAGGACACCGCAAGATTGAACCCAAAGCTAAGCACTTCTCCCATTGCAAGAACTACCAATCTAGTTGGCCAAACCAAACGGATAATTCGAACAGACTTGCAAAGATAACCAATCATACATAAAAGAATTCAGAGAAGATTGAAATATTGTTCATAGATAATCTGGATCATAAACCCACAATGCATCGGTCTCAACAAACACACCGCAAAAAGAAGATTACATCGAATAGATCTCCACGAGAGAGGGGGAGAACATTGTATTGAGATCCAAAAAGAGAGAAGAAGCCATCTAGCTACTACCTATGGACCCGAAGGTCTGAAGTAAACTACTCACACTTCATCGGAGGGGCTATGGTGATGATGTAGAAGCCCACCATGGTGGATGCCCCCTCCGGCGGAGCTCCGGAACAGGCCCCAAGATGGGATCTCGTGGATACAGGAAGTTGCGGCGGTGGAATTAGGTTTTTGGTTCCTGTTCTGATCGTTTGGGGGTACGTAGGTATATATAGGAGGAAGGAGTACGTCGGTGGAGCAACAGCGGGCCCACAAGGCAGGGGGCGCGCCCTAGGGGGGGCGCGTCCCCCACCCTCGTGACCGCCTCTGTTACTTCTTGGAGTAGGGTCCAAGTCTCCTGGATCATGTTCGGTGAGAAAATCACGTTCCCAAAGGTTTCATTCCGTTTGGACTCCGTTTGATATTCCGTTTCTTCGAAACACTGAAAGCAAAAAACAGCAATTCTTGGCTGGGCCTCCGGTTAATAGGTTAGTCCCAAAAATAATATCAAAGTGGAAAATAAAGCCCAATATAGTCCAAAACAGTAGATAAAGTAGCATGGAGCAATCAAAAATTATAGATACGTTGGAGACGTATCAGGCATCCCCATGCTTAATTCCTGCTCGTCCTCCAAAGAGGTAAATGATAAAAGAGAATTTTTATCGGAGGATACTTTGGCATAATTTCAATGTAGATCTTCTTACTTGTGGTATGAATATTCAGATCCGAAAGATTCAAGACAAAAGTTCATATTGACATAAAAATAATAATACTTCAAGCATACTAACTAAGCAATTATGTCTTCTCAAAATAACATGGCCAAAGAAAGTTATCCTACAAAATCATATAGTGCTGCTATGCTCCATCTTCCCCACACAAAATATTTAAATCATGCACAACCCCGATGACAAGCCAAGCAATTGTTTCATACTTTAACATTTTCATAAAAAATTCAATCTTCACGCAATACATGAGCGTGAGCCATGGATATAGCACTATATGTGGAATAGAATGGTGGTTGTGGAGAAGACAAAAGGAGGGAAGATAGTCTCACGTCAACTAGGCGCATCAACGGGCTATGGAGATGCCCATTGTCGGATTTCGGGTTCCGCCAGACCCTTAAGGTTCGAACTCTGGGGTGCGCCGGAGATCCAACCCTCCACCGTCTCGTACCTCGCCGGATCGCAAGGACCTAAACTACTAAGAAGAACAGCACAAGAGACACGAGATTTATACTAGTTCGGGCCACCGTTGTGGTGTAATACCCTGCTCTAGTTTGTGGTGTGGTGGATTGCCTCTGGGGATGATGAAGAACAATACAGGGAAGAACAACCTCGCGAGGGTTTGTTCTTGGTGGGTGTGATGAACTGCTAAGTGGTGTCCCGTCGCTCTAGCTTGAGGATCGGGTCTCTCTCTCTCTGGATTCCAAATGCTCTCTCTCTCGATGGTGGCTAGCTCTACTTATATAGACGAAGGCCTGGGCCTCTCCCAAATATTGAGCGGAAGGGCGCCAACAATTGGCCATTTTGAAGGGGAACAGCGGTACACTTATCCCGACTAAAGTTGGTCCTCGCCGCCAAAGGCTCGGTGATGACGCTTTGCTTGGGCTCCACGATGATCGCATTCCAGCCATTGGGGCTGGTCTTGGTCTTGTTGCACAAACGGATGCCTTTGCTTGATGCTCTCGCTGCGCTTGCTCCTTTGCACCAAAGAGGAAAGGAGGACGCTGCTGCTGGCTGGCGCCCGATCTGGCGCCCTTGGTCGTCATGGCTTGCGTCATGGGCACCTCGCGAGGTACCCTGCCTTGAACTCTCCGCCTCCTCATGAGCCAGCCTGACGAGGCCATGCCTGAGGAAGCTCCTTGTCGTCCGCCACGCGAGGCTTGGCCCCTCGCGAGGGTCTTGAGTTTGTGTTGATGAAGATGGGCTGTCCTGGGCCTCCTTTGAGCCACGTCGCAGGCCGTAGGCAGGCAAGTCTGGGGACCCCCGTTCCCAGAACGACGACAGTTGCCCCCGGGCCCACGGCGCGCCCGCACTTGGCCGGGCAGAGAGGCGAAAGGGAAAGTGCGAAGCGTCGCGGGCCCTAACAGCCTGAGGCCTTGGGCGACGCGTGGCGGTTGATTGGACGTGGGCGACACTGTTCCCCCACGCCTCCTTATTTCGTGCCTTGCTAGGCGGACATGCTGTTGTACACATCCGTTCTCCTCCGTGCTGCTTGTGCGCTCCTGTCCTTCCCTCTCTCGAACTCCAGCTTCCATTTCCAATCCAATCTCCAATCTCCCCCCTCGATCGCCATGGCTCCAACAAAGAAGGGGAAAGGGAAGAAACCTGCGCCTTCGCCTCGCTCGCCGCCGCCGGCGGCCTCCGTTGTCGACCCGTCGATCATACTCAATCTGGAGGGCTTGGGCAAGGTCAGTTCGGCTCTGGCCACCTCCTTCAACGAATGCGGGAGGACGATGGCCTGGCCCGCGTCCCACTTCACCATCGACAGGATAGTCACCGAGGTCCGGTATTTCGCTGACGCCCTGTGGGCGGGGCTGGTTCCCCCCTTCTCTGATTTCTTCAACACCGTGCTTACCCACTATCAGATCCACATGATGCATCTGGGTCCTGAGTCCATCACTCTCCTCTCGGTCTTCGCCTTTGTTTGTGAGGCAATGATGGGCATCCTTCCCTCGGTTGCCTTGCTGCGCCACTTCTTCTCTCTGCGCCTTGTCGACCCCACTCAATGCTCGGCGTGCGTGAGCTTTGTCGCCGCCGAGACAGCGGCCTCAGGTATTGACTTCAGCTTGCCTCCGCCCGGCTGAGTTCCGCGAGAGGTGGCTGTGCGTGGATGTGGGGTGCCCAGCCCCTGCTATCTGAGCCGACCTACTTTGTTGTCCCCAATTCAAGCTGGGGCGAGAGGCGCTTCGAGCCCTCGGCTCATCTTTGTCTGGCGCCGCCAGCGTTCTGAGGTCGCTTGCTGTGACAGCGCCCAAGGTGGTGAAGGAGTTCCTGATGCGCCGCATTGCTCCTCTCCAACGCCATTCCCACCGGGTGTGGGCCTTCGGCGGGCCTGGTGATTGTATGAGGCTCCAGGAAGAATACCTGACGCCAGAAGCGCTAAGGAAAGTGCTCCTGGTCCTGACTGGCGATCCTAATCCCGGTGCCATCCGGCACGAAGGGGCCTTGCTGTACCTCTGCCGGAACAGGGGTGATTTGGTGAACCAGATGCCTATCTTCGATGAATGGGGGCTGCGCCCCGCTGGTCTCCAGGGGCCTCGCGAGAATCCAGTGGTGGTGACAGCCCTTCCAGTCGGCCAAGGCGGCTCTCGTCAAGTGGCGGAGCAGGAGGCCTGAGCCGCCAGAGGTCAAGGACCCCACTGGGTGACAGCGCCTGGCGATGCTCGTGAGGAGGCAGCTCCTGAGGCTCATGCCGCTGCGGCTGAGGGCGGCAGGCAGCCGCCCGCAGCGCCCGCGGACGGAGCCCCCGAGGCCCCTGCTGCTTCTCTTGGTGAGGCGACTAGCAGCGCACGTCAGGCAGACGCCCCTAACGCAAGCTGCCTTGATGCTTCTCCCTCGCCGCAGGCTGATCCCTGTGCTCAAATCTTGGGTCGTTTCCGCGTGAACTTCGAGGCCCTCCGGAAGAGGAGGGAGGCCTTGGGCGATGATTACCCTTGTCGCTTTCTTGAAGCGTGGAAGTACTTCACCACTGATGAGTAAGCCTTCTCCTTCTCCAGCTCCTGATTCTTCTGCTGCTCGTACTGATCCTTGCCCTGCAGGCCCCTTCCTGCCGAGCTCACGGAGACGGGTGAGGAGCCGTTTTTCCCGGCTTCGCCCCCTCCCCAGCCCTTGAGTGCTCCAAGCAATGGAGCCCTTGTGGTGAGGGCGACCGGGGAGGTGAACCGTCCCAAGGCGCGTCGTGGCCCTGCGCGCCTCGTGATCCTTCCTCGCGAGCCTTCCCGAGGCATAGCTAGCCTGCCGTGGGCTTCTCGCCTGGTCATGGACCGTGATTGGTTGAGGCGCTTCCTGCGCCCCTCGTCTGGGGATGGGCTGGCTCCAGGCCGGGCCTCTGGCGCGGCGCGCCCGGCCATCGCGAGGGTGCCAGCCCCCAGCCCCCTGCCCGGAGGGGGAGTGTTGATTCGCGGCTTCCGGCGCCCGTCTGGGGCGGTTGATGGTATGGAGGACGTGCGCGAGCGCGCCCGGGAGCGCCGCGCCCTTCGCCAAGGATTTCTTCGAAGGGCGGCCGACGCGGTGAGCCTTCTTGGTGAAGAGCTTGCTGACGAGGAC
The DNA here is from genome assembly GCA_021605205.1 of Aegilops longissima. Lineage (NCBI taxonomy): Eukaryota > Viridiplantae > Streptophyta > Magnoliopsida > Poales > Poaceae > Aegilops > Aegilops longissima. Next base: position 121,859,043 of record CM038678.1, read on the forward strand.
GCGCGCCTTGAGGCCGAGGGCCTACGCCTGGCCGCAGAGAGGCGCGAGCTGTAGGGCGCTGCCGCCCTTGCGCGCCGCCGATGCGATCTTGATGATGAAGAGGCCAAGGCGTCGCTGGCAGCCTCTCGGGAGGCCTGTTCTCGAGCCGTCAAGGAGGCCCGGGCAGCTGACAGGCGGCGAGAGGCGGCGGAGGAGCGGGCACGGGAACTCCTGGCCCGGTGTCACTTGTTGGAGGAGCAAGTGGAGCTGCGCGAGGCAGCCCTTGCGTCGATGAAGGTGGCCTCCGCGACTCGGCGGAGCTCGAGCGTGAGCAGCGCCGACGCTGAAGCCGCCGAACGCAGCAGTAGTACGGCGCTTGGAGACGAGGGAGCGCTTGGCGTCTGGGCGGAGGATGAGGTCGCAGCACGGGAAGCCCGCGTCATGGAGGAGGTCGGACGCCGAGTGGCGGCGGCGCGTTCGAACCTCGAGGGAGAGTTCGAGGAGCGGTTGGGGTTGATCAAGGTCGAGGATGAAGGCAGGACCACTGCCTTGAGGGCCAAACTGGAGGAGGCGACGCGGCAGGCCGATGCTCTTCGGGTCGCCCTCGAGGTGGCGCAGAGGGAGTCCACCACCTCTCAGGCCGAGGCGCTCCTTCTTCGCCAACGGGTGGAGGAGGCCGAGGCCGTCGCGCGCCGTAATCGCGGACGAGATCGCCGCGGCGAATCTGGAACATGAGCATGGTCCCATGCTCGCCACGCTCCGGGAAAGAGCTAACGCAGCCTTGGATAATATCTGCGGCGGCGGCAGAGCGCGCGCCGCGCCGCGTTAACTACGCCGCAACCTTGAGTTCTTCACTAACGTGGTGGCGCGGCTGGAGGCGCGTTGGTCGAGCCGACAGGTTGGTGGAGGAGAGGAGCAGCGCTGCTGCTCGGGCGCCTTCTCTCGTGTCTTCAGCCATCTCCGGACATGGACCCCCGCTTCGATTTCGGCGCGATCATTGCCCTAGTTCCCGAGCCGTCCGGGCGACTGGCGACCGGGTGGAAGACAACGTGGATGCCCTCGTCCGGGCCTTCGCTTGGACGGCGACGGCGTGGTCGTGGCCGCTGATGAGGGCGGCATGGTGAACGGCCCAGACGCCGCCGACGATCATGCAGACAGCGACGGCGAGGCCAGCGACGCCAGCAACAGCTCGGGAGGTGCTCCTGAGGATGCATTGGGGGATTTGTCTGACTGATCATGTATTGTCCTTGTTCCATTACCCTGCATGAATAGAACTCAGGTTTTGGCCTAATGGAGGTGAGAGCATTTTGGGGAGGGGGAGCCCCTCATGTAAAACTTGTGTTTCTTCGTATTAGCGGGTGTTACATCGCCCATACGCCCGCGCCAAGTGGTTGTCTAAGCGACGTGCTGGTTGGATGGTTTACCTTTGTTTCGTACGAGCCCCGAGATAGCCTGTGGGAAGCTGAGGCGATCTGAGTGTCTACTGATCAAATCCGTAGGACCTGCAATAAAAACCTTCCGGAGGACGCGGCGGTGACAGGCAGGGCTGCGCGCAAGCTTGGCCTGGCCCGGCTCGCGAGGGGCTCGCGAGGGGAGGCAGCTGAGGCGGAGTTGTAACCGAAACACGAGAGATTTTCTCAAACGAGACTAAGCACCCCTTCCCCGAACACATGCAAATCTCAACTTCGAATCCAACTTAAATCCAGCGAGGGAAAACGACAATCAAATGGAAAGGCGAAGAAAGCAGAAGAAAAGCCGCGTCCGGCACCTAGTCTAGTCTTGGGCGTCTTCTCACCAAATAGAGCTAAGTGCTGCCATCTGGCGTGGGAGGGAGCCCCAGGGCTGAGGCCGCACCCTCGAGACTCAGGCGTGTACAGCCCCACTCATTATTACGTGAGAGTGTCACGGGCGGCGAGCTTCACGAGCACTTGGGCCTTCTTCACAGGTACCGGCCTTGCTTCATATCGCCAGACGAGGGCCCCGCCTTGCGCCACACTCTAGTGCCACCAACGATGACCAGAAACCAGGACGCCGCCGGTGGGGTAGAGCGGTCGCCAGCGGTTCCCCCGACGACCACGGGTCCTCCGCCAGGGGCAGGCCCTGAAGCACCTCCCCAGCAGAGGGCCTACCTCCTGAGAGCGCCTTGCTCCGAACGCCGCGGTGGTGATGTCATATCTCTGCCCCTCTCCGGCAGCCCCCTGCGCCCCCCTCCCGAGGGGTAGGAGACTGCGGGAGTGGGGCAGCCGCTCTTCGTGGCGACCTGTACCTCCTGCGACCTATGGTTAGCGTATGTTTGCTCTTGAGGAAGTAGCGGTACCCGACAATCGTCGCCCCCGGCGTGACCAGTGGGACCGTTTCGAGGCTCCTGGAAGAGCGCGGCTTCTGGCGCCTCATCTCCCCAGCTTGGGCTGTGGAGCGAGTCTTGTTCTCCCTCATGCGGGTGCCCTTGGTCCATCATGTGGGGCACGTACTCTTCCAGCGCCGTTATCCCGAAGGCCACGCCGTAGTGCTGAGCGTGCCTTGCTGCTCAGCTTGACGCGCCCACCGTGGGGTGGTGGCGCGGTGGTCCGCCAGGACCGTGAGTTACGTCGAGTCCTTCTTCTCTGCGGGCCGGGGGCGGGGGCAACCCCGCCGCCGGCCCGGCGCTGACAGCTTCGCCGGTGATGGAGTAGCCTTGGAGCCCGCGGGCGGGCGTGGAGCCCCCGTGCGGGCAGCCCTCGGCCTGAGGTGGAAGCTGGGTACAGAAGGGGTGAGCCCCCGAGGCGGCGAAGCCCGGGAGCTCCGCCACTCGCTCCAAAGACGCGTCGCGGCCGCTCTCCAAAGAGCTCTGCACTGCAGCAGCTCTCGGGCCACTATGAGCGCGGCCTCGAGTTCGCCTGCTCCCGTGGGTGTACGGTGATGTGGTCGCGGCGTGGTTGGAGGCTCTTACATCGACCGCGCCGCGGTGTGAGAGCCGTCGGCTCGTCCAGCGTCGCCCATGCGCCGCAGCACCCTGCGGACCGCGAGCTGCCTGGGCACGGGTCGCCGCCCGAAGCGAAGCTGCGTGGGCGGGCCACGCCGCCCAAGGGTCTGGGTTGCCGGCTGGTCGCTGGACATGGTGATGACGATCGACGGGACACGAGGTGGCGAAGCGGATTCGGCGCACCTACTGGCGCGCCAAATGTCGGATTTCGGGTTCAGCAGACCCTTAAGGTTCGAACTCAGGGGTGCGCGCGGAGATCCAATCCTCCACCGTCTCGTACCTCGCCAGATCGCAAGGACCTAAACTACTAAGAAGAACAGCACAAGAGACACGAGATTTATACTAGTTCGGGCCACCGTTGTGCTGTAATACCCTACTCTAGTTTGTGGTGTGGTGGATTGCCTCTGCGGCTGATGAAGAACAGTACAGGGAAGAACAGCCTCGCGAGGGTCTGTTCTTGGTGGGTGTGATAAACTGCTAAGTGGTGTCCCGTCGCTCTAGCTTGAGGATCGGGTCTCTCTCTCTCTCTCTGGATTCCAAATGCTCTCTCTCTACGATGGTGGCTAGCTCTGCTTATATAGACGAAGGCCCTGGGCCTCTCCCCAAATATTGAGCGGGAAGGGCGCCAACAATTGGCCATTTTGAAGGGGAACAGCGGGTACACTTATCCTGACTAAAGTTGGTCCTCGCCGCCAAAGGCTCGTGATGACCTTTGCTTGGGCTCCACGATGACTGCATTCCAGCCGTTGGGGCTGGTCTTGGTCTTGTTGCACCGAAACGGATGCCTTTACTTGATGCTCTCGCCTGCGCTCGCTCCCTTTGAACCAAAGAGGAAAGGAATACGCTGCGCGGGCTGGCGCCCGACTGGCGCCCTTGGTCGTCATGGCTTGCGTCATGGGCACCTCGCGAGGTACCCTGCCTTGAACTCTCCGCCTCCTCATGAGCCAGCCTGACGAGGTCGTGCCTGAGGAAGCTCCTTGTCGTCCGCCCCGCGAGGCTTGGCCCCTCGCGAGGGTCTTGAGTTTGTGTTGATGAAGATGGGCTGTCCTGGGCCTCCTTTAAGCCACGTCGCAGGCCGCAGGCAGGCAAGTCTGGGGACCCCCGTTCCCAGAAAGCCGACACCCATTGCTACGTCTTGAGCTCGCGTTGGTTTTCCCCGAAGAGGATAGGATGATGCAGCACAGTAGCATAAGTATTTCCCTCAGTTTTTGAGAACCAAGGTATCAATCCAGTAGGAGACCACGCACAAGACCCTCGTACCTACACAAAACGATAGCTACTCGCAACCAACGCGATTAGGGGTTGTCAATCCCTTCACGGTCACTTACGAGAGTGAGATCTGATAGAGATAATATTTTTGGTATAAAGATGCAAAGTAAAAAGTAAAAGGCAAAGTAAAAACAAAGCAAGTAAATAAAGTAATAGAGATTGATATGATGAGAATAGACCCGGGGGCCATAGGTTTCACTAGTGGCTTCTCTCAAGAGCATAGATTTTCTACGGTGGGTGAACAAATTACTGTTGAGCAATTGACAGAATTGAGCATAGTTATGAGTATATCTAGGCAATGATCATGTATATAGGCATCACGTCCGAGACAAGTAGATCGAAACGATTCTGCATCTACTACTATTACTCCACTCATCGATCGCTATCCAGCATGCATCTAGAGTATTAAGTTAAAAACAGAGTAACGCCTTAAGCAAGATGACATGATGTAGAGGGATAAATTCATGCAATATGATAAAAATCACATCTTGTTATCCTCGATGGCAACAATACAATACGTGCCTTGCAACCCTTTCTGTCACTGGGTAAGGACACCGCAAGATTGAACCCAAAGCTAAGCACTTCTCCCATTGAAGTAGATCTACCAATCTAGTTGGCCAAACCAAACGGGTAATTCGAAGAGACTTGCAAAGATAACTCAATCATACATAAAAGAATTCAGAGAAGAATCAAATATTTTCCATAGATAATACTGGATCATAAACCCACAATTCATCGGTTCAACAAACACACCGCAAAAGTAAGATTACATCGAATAGATCTCCACGAGAGAGGGGGGGAACATTGTATTGAGATCCAAAAAGAGAGAAGAATCCATCTAGCTACTAGCTATGGACCCGAAGGTCTGAAGTAAACTACTCACACTTCATCGGACAGGCTATCGTGTTGATGTAGAAGCCCTCCGTGGTGGATGCCCTCCTCGTGAGCTCCTAACAGGCCCCAAGATGGGATCTCGTGGATACAGGAAGTTGCGGCGGTGGAATTAGGTTTTTGGCTCCTGTTCTGATCGTTTGGGGATACGTAGGTATATATAGGCGGAAGGAGTACATCAGTGGAGTGTCAGGGGGCCCACGAGGTAGGGGGGCGCGCCCAGGGGGCGCGCCCTCCACCCTCGTGACCGTCTCTAGCACTTCTTGGAGTAGGGTCCAAGTCTCCTGGATCACGTTCGGTTGGAAAATCATGTTCCCGCAGGTTTCATTCCGTTTGGACTCCCTTTGATATTATTTTTCTTTGAAACACTGAAATAGGCAAAAAAACAGCAATTCTGGGCTGGGCCTCCGGTTAATAGGTTAGTCCCAAAAATAATATAGAAGTGGAAAATAAAGCACAATATAGTCCAAAACAATAGATAAAGTAGCATGGAGCAATCAAAAATTATAGATACGTTGGAGACGTATCAGGCATCCCCAAGCTTAATTCCTGCTCGTCCTCGAGTAGGTAAATGATAAAAAGAGAATTTTTGATGCGGAGTGGTACTTTGGCATAATTTCAATGCAAATCTTCTTAATCATGGTATTAATATTCAGATCCAAAAGATTCAAGACAAAAGTTCATATTGACATAAAAAATAATAATACTTCAAGCATACTAACTAAGCAATTATGTCTTCTCAAAATAACATGGCCAAAGAAAGTTATCCCTACAAAATCATATAGTCCAGCTATGCTCCATCTTCCCACACAAAGTATTTAAATCATGCACAACCCGATGACAAGCCAAGCAATTGTTTCATACTTTAATATTTTCAAAACTTTTTCAATCTTCACGCAATACATGAGCGTGAGCCATGGATATAGCACTATATGTGGAGTAGAATGGTGGTTGTGGAGAAAACTAAAAGCGGGAAGATAGTCTCACATCAACTAGGCGTATCAATGGGCTATGGAGATGCCCATCAATAGATATCAATGTGAGTGAGTAGGGATTGCCATGCAACGGATGCACTAGAGCTATAAGTATATGAAAGCTCAACAATAGAAACTAAGTGGGTGTGCATCCAACTCGCTTGCTCATGAAGACCTAGGGCATTTGAGGAAGCCCATCATTGGAATATACAAGACAAGTTCTATAATGAAAAATTCCCACTAGTATCTGAAAGTGACAAAATGAGAGACTCTCTATCATGAAGATCAAGGTGCTACTTTGAAGCACAAGTGTGGTAAAAGGATAGTAACATTGTCCCTTCTCTCTTTTTCTCTCATTTTTTTATTTGGGCCTTTTCTCTCTTTTTTTTATGGCCTCTTTTTTTTTGTCGTCCGGAGTCTCATCCCGACTTGTGGGGGAATCATAGTCTCCATCATCCTTTCCTCACTTGGAACAATGTTCTAATAATGATGATCATCACACTTTTATTTTTCTTACAACTCAACAATTACAACTCGATACTTAGAACAAAATATGACTCTATATGAATGCCTCCGTCGGTGTACCGGGATATGCAATGAAACATGAGTCACATGTATGAAAGAATTATGAACGGTGGCTTTGCCACAAATACAATGTCAACTACATGATCATGCTAGAAATATGACAATGATGGAGCGTGTCATAATAAACGGAACGGTGGAAAGTTGCATGGCAATATATCTCAGAATGGCTATGGAAATGCCATTGTAGGTAGGTATGGTGGCTGTTTTGAGGAAGGTATATGGTGGGTGTATGATACCGGCGAAAGGTGCACGGTATTAGAGAGGATAGCAATGGTGGAAGGATGGGAAAAAGTGCGTATAATCCATGGACTCAACATTAGTCATAAAGAACTCATACTTATTGCAAAAATCTAGAAGTTATCAAAGCAAAGTATTACGCGCTTGCTCCTAGGGGGATATATTGGTAGGAAAAGACCATCGCTCGTCCCCGACCGCCACTCATAAGGAAGACAATCAATAAATAAATCATGCTCCGAGTTCATCACATAACGGTTCACCATACGTGCACGCTACGGGAATCGCAAACTTCAACACAAGTATTCTTTAAATTCACAACTACTCAACTAGCATGACTCTAATATCACCATCTTCATATCTCAAAACAATTATCAAGCATCAAACTTATCTTAGTATTCAACACACTCAAAAGAAAGTTTCACATATCTTGAATACCATGTATATTAACATTAAGCAAATTACCATGCTATTAACGACTCTCAAAATAATCTAAGTGAAGCATGAGATATCAATAGATTCTTTAAAACAAATCCACCACCGTGCTCTAAAATATCTAAGTGAAGCACTAGAGCAAAAATTATCACACTCAAAAGATATAAGTGAAGCACTATGAGCAAAACTATCAAGCTCAAAAGATATAAGTGAAGCACTAGAGTATTCTATCAAATTCCAATTCATGTATGGCTCTCTCAAAAGGTGTGTACAAAAAGGATGATTGTGGTAAACTAACAAACAAAGACGCAAATAATACAAGACGCTCCAAGCAAAACACTTATCATGTGGTGAATAAAAATATAGCTCCAAGTAAATTACCGATGGAAGTGGACGAAAGAGGGGATGCCTTCCGGGGCATCCCCAAGCTTTGAATTTTTGGTGTCCTTGGATTATCTTGGGGGTGCCATGGTCATACCAAGCTTAGGCTCTTGCCACTCCTTGTTCCATAATCCATCAAAAGAATTCACCCAAAACTTGAAAACTTCACAACACAAAACTCAATAGAAATCTCGTGAGCTCCGTTAGAGAAAGAAAACAAAAGACTACTTTAAGGTACTGTAATGAATTCATTATTTATTTATATTGGTGTTAAACCTACTGCATTCCAACTTCTCTATGGATCATAAACTATTTTACTAGCCATAGATTCATCAAAATAAGCAAACAACACACGCAAAACAGAATCTTTCAAAAACAGAACAGTCTGTAGTAATCTGTAAATAACGCAAATTTATGGAACCCAAAAACTTCTACCAAAATTAGACGGCCTGGAAAATTTGTTTGTTGATCAGAAGCAATTGGAATCAGTATTTTATCACGTTCTGGTGATTTTTAACAATTCGGGCACTGAGCACAAAGTTTCTGGAAATTACAGCAAGATCAAATAACTATCATCCAAGAAGATCTAATAGGTCTAGCTTGGCACAAACACTAATTGAAACATAAAACCACATCTAAACAGAGGCTAGATGGATTATTTATTCCTAAACGGAAGCAAAAACAAAAAACACAAAATAAAAATTGGGTTGCCTCCCAACAAGCGCTATCGTTTAACGCCCCTAGCTAGGCATAAAAACGAGGATAGATCTAGGTATTGCCATCTTTGGTAGGCAATCCATAAGTGGCTCTCATGATAGATTCATATGGTAATTTTATTTTCTTTCTAGGGAAGTGTTCCATACCCTTCTTTAAGGGAAATTGGAATCTAATGTTTCCTTCCTTCATATCAGTAATTGCACCAATCGTTCTAAGGAAAGGTCTACCAAGAATAATAGGACATGAAGGATTACAATCTATATCAAGAACGATAAAATCTACGGGCACATAATTCCTATTTGCAACAATAATAACATCATTAATTCTTTCCATAGGCTTTTTAATAGTGGAATCTGCAAGATGCAAGTTTAGAGAGCAATCATCAAAATCACGGAAATCTAGCAAATCGCATAAAGTTTTGGGAATAGTAGAGACACTAGCACCCAAATCACACAAAGCATGAAACTCATAATCTTTAATTTTAATCTTAATGGTAGGTTCCCACTCATCATAGAGTTTTCGAGGGATAGAAACTTTCAACTCAAGTTTTTCTTCATAAGATTGCATCAAGGCATCAACAATGTGTTCGGTAAAGGCCTTATCTTGACTATAAGCATGAGGAGAATCTAGCACGGATTGCAACAAGGAAATACAACCAATCAAAGAGCAATTTTCATAATTAAATTCCTTGAGATCCAAAATAGTGGGTTTAGCAACGTCTCGGTTTTTATTTATTTCAATCCCACTTTTATCAATTTCATCATCAAGATCTAGAAACTCCGAATTCTTAGAACGGCTTCTAGGTAAAGGAAGATCATATTTAGTTTCATCAAGATTCATATTGCAAAACAAAGATTTAATAGGGGACACATCAATAACTTTTAGATCTTCATCTTGATTTTCGTAGGAATTCGGTTTAGCGGCCATCTTATTGACTAAGGTGGCTTGCATATCCGAAATTTCAGCGGTCATTTTTTCAAGACGAGCAATTTGGGCTATTATACCATCAAATTCTTTGGACATATCATCGAGCTCTTTATTCATATAGCTCATAAAACTCTTTTGTTCCTTAAGCTCGTTTCTAAAGAAATTATTATGCTCAAATTGCAAAACCATAAACTTCCTGACATTGTTTTCGATCTCCTCTAGCCTTTTAAGGTGAAGATCACCAGATTTAGGTAAGGCCATCGCGACAAACAAGCAAACTAACACACGAGCAAACAAACAGATGAGGAAAAAGCCAAAGGGAAAAGAGAGGAGGAGATTGGGAAAGAGAGGCCAAATAAAACGGCAAGGGTGAAGTGGGGGAGAGGAAAACGAGAGGCAAATGGCAAATAATGTAATGCAAGAGATAGGGATTGTGATGGGTACTTGGTATGGTTGACTTGCTTGCGTGAGCCTCCCCGGCAACGGCGCCAGAAATCCTTCTTTCTACGTCTTGAGCTTGCGTTGGTTTTCCCTGAAGAGGAGAGGATGATGCATCACAGTAGCGTAAGTATTTCCCTCAGTTTTTGAGAACCAAGGTATCAATCCAGTAGGAGACCACGCACAAGTCCCTCGTACCTACACAAAACGATAGCTACTCGCAACCAACGCGGTTAGGGGTTGTCAATCCCTTCACGGTCACTTACGAGAGTGAGATCTGATAGAGATAATATTTTTGGTATTTTTTATATAAAGATGCAAAGTAAAAAAGTAAAAGGCAATGTAAAAACAAAGCAAGTAAATAAATTAATAGAGATTGATATGATGAGAATAGACCCGGGGGCCATAGGTTTCACTAGTGGCTTCTCTCAAGAGCATAGATTTTCTACGGTGGGTGAACAAATTACTGTTGAGCAATTGACAGAATTGAGCATAGTTATGAGTATATCTAGGCAATGATCATGTATATAGGCATCACGTCCGAGACAAGTAGATCGAAATGATTCTGCATCTACTACTATTACTCCACTCATCGACCGGTATCCAGCATGCATCTAGAGTATTAAGTTAAAAACAAAGTAACGCCTTAAGCAAGATGACATGATGTAGAGGGATAAATTCATGCAATATGATAAAAAACCCATCTTGTTATCCTCGATGGCAACAATACAATACGTGCCTTGCAACCGTTTCTGTCACTTGGTAAGGACACCGCAAGATTGAACCCAAAGCTAAGCACTTCTTACATTGCAAGAACTACCAATCTAGTTGGCCAAACCAAACGCATAATTCGAAGAGACTTGCAAAGATAACTCAATCATACATAAAATAATTCAGAGAAGAATCAAATATTTCCATAGATAATACTAGATCATAAACCCACAATTCATCGGTCTCAACAAACACACCGCAAAAAGAAGATTACATCGAATAGATCTCCACGAGAGAGGGGGAGAACATTGTATTGAGATCCAAAAAGAGAGAAGAAGCCATCTAGCTACTAGCTATGGACCCGAAGGTCTGAAGTAAACTACTCACACTTCATCGGAGAGGCTATGGTGTTGATGTAGAAGCCCTCCATGGTGGATTCCCCCCCGTGAGCTCCTAACAGGCCCCAAGATGGGATCTCGTGGATACAGGAAGTTGCGCGGTGGAATTAGGTTTTTGGCACCTATTCTGATCGTTTGGGGATACTTAGGTATATATAGGAGGAAGGAGTACGTCGGTGGAGCGTCAGGGGGCCCACGAGGTAGGGGGCGCGCCCAGGGGGGGCGCGCCCTCCACCCTCGTGCCCGCCTCTGGCACTTCTTGGAGTAGGGTCCAAGTCTCCTGGATCACGTTCGGATGGAAAATCACGTTCCCGCAGGTTTCATTCGTTTGGACTCCGTTTGATATTCCATTTCTTCAAACACCGAAATAGGCAAAAACAGCAATTCACAGGCTGGGCCTCCGGTTAATAGGTTAGTCCCAAAAATAATATAAAAGTGGAAAATAAAGCCCAATATAGTCCAAAACAATAGATAAAGTAGCATGGAGCAATCAAAAATTATAGATACGTTGGAGACGTATCACCCATCAATAGATATCAATGTGAGTGAGTAGGGATTGCCGTGCAACGGATGCACTAGAGCTATAAGTATACGAAACCTCAACAAAAGAAACTAAGTGGGTGTCATCCAACTCGCTTGCTCACGAAGACCTAGGGCATTTGAGGAAGCCGATCATTGGAATATACAAGCCAAGTTCTATAATGAAAAATTCCCACTAGTATATGAAAGTGACAAAATGAGAGACTCTCTATCATGAAGATCTTGGTGCTACTTTGAAGCACAAGTGTGGTAAAAGGATAGTAGCATTGTCCCTTCTCTCTTTTTCTCTCATTTTTTTAATTTGGGCCTTTTCTCTTTTTTTATTGCCTCTTTTTTTTCATTTTTATTTTTTTTATTTTTTGTCCGGAGTCTCATCCCGACTAGTGGGGGAATCATAGTCTCCATCATCCTTTCCTCACTTGGGACAATGCTCTAAAGAATGATGATCATCACACTTTTATTTTTCTTCAACTCAACAATTACAACTCGATTCTTAGAACAAAGTATGACTCTATATGAATGCCTCCGGCAGTGTACCAGGATATGCAATGAAACAAGAGTGACATGTATGAAAGACTTATGAAAGGTGGCTTTGCCACAAATACGATGTCAACTACATGATCATGCTAGCAATATGACAATAATGGAGTGTGTCACAATAAACAGAACGGTGGAAAGTTGCATGGCAATATATCTCGGAATGGCTATGGAAATGCCATGATAGTTAGGTATGGTGGCTGTTTTGAGGAAGATATATCGTGGGTGTATGATACGGGCGAAAAGTGCGCGGTATTAGAGAGGCTATCAATGGTGGAAGGATGGGAAAAAGTGCGTATAATCCATGGACTCAACATTAGTCATAAAGAACTCATATACTTACTGCAAAAATCTAGAAGTTATCAAAGCAAAGTATTACGTGCATGCTCCTAGGGGGATAGATTGGTAGGAAAAGACCATCGCTCGTCCCCGACCACCACTCATAAAGAAGACAATCAATAAATAAATCATGCTCCGAGCTCATCACATAACTGTTCACCATACGTGCATGCTACGGGAATCACAAACTTCAACACAAGTATTCTTTAAATTCACAACTACTCAACTAGCATGACTCTAATATCACCATCTTCATATCTCAAAACAATTATCAAGCATCAAACTTTTCTTAGTATTCAACACACTCAAAAGAAAGTTTCACATATCTTGAATACCAAGTATATTAATATTTAAGAAAATTACCATGCTATTAATGACTCTCAAAATAATCTAAGTGAAGCATGAGAGATCAATAGTTTCTTTAAAACAAATCCACCACCATGCTCTAAAAGATCTAAGTGAAGCACTAGAGCAAATATTATCACGCTCAAAAGATATAAGTGAAGCACTAGAGTATTCTATCAAATTCCAATCTATGTATGGATCTCTCAAAATATGTGTACAACAAGGATGATTGTGGTAAACTAACAAGCAAAGACGCAAATAATACAAGACGCTCCAAGCAAAACACATATCATGTGGTGAATAAAAATATAGCTCCAAGTAAATTACCGATGGAAGTAGATTTAAAGAGGGATGCCTTCTGGGGCATCCCCAAGCTTTGACTTTTTGGTGTCCTTGGATTATATTGGGGGTGCCATGGGAATCCCCAAGCTTAGGTTCTTGCCACTCCTTGTTCCATAATCCATCAAAAGAATTTACCCAAAACTTGAAAACTTCACAACACAAAACTCAATAGAAATCCCGTGAGCTCCGTTAGAGAAAGAAAACAAAAGACTACTTTAAGGTACTGTAATGAAATCATTATTTATTCATATTGGTGTTAAACCTACTGTATTCCAACTTCTCTGTGGATTATGAACTATTTTACTAGCCATAGATTCATCAAAATAAGCAAACAACACACGAAAAACAGAATCTGTCAAAAACAGAATACTCTGTAGTAATATGTAACTAACGGAAACTTCTGGAACTCCAAAAATTCTACCAAAATTAGACGATCTAGAAAATTGGTTTATTGATCAGCATCAATTGGAATCAGTATTTTATCGCGTTCTGGTGATTTTTAATAATTCGGGCACTGAGCGCAAAGTTTCTGGAAATTACAGCAAGATCAAATAACTATCATCCAAGAAGATCCAATAGCTCTAGCTTGGCACAAACACTAACTAAACATAAAACCACATCTAAACAGAGGCTAGATGGATTATTTATTCCTGAACAGAAGCAAAAAAAAATTGGGTTGCCTCCCAACGAGCGCTATTGTTTAACGCCCCTAGCTAGGCATAAAAGCAAGGATAGATCTAAGTATTGCCGTCTTTGGTAGGCAATCCATAGGTGGCTCTCATGATAGATTCATATGGTAATTTTATTTTCTTTCTAGGAAAGTGTTCCATGCCCTTCTTTAAGGGAAATTGGAATCTAATATTCCCTTCCTTCATATCAATAATTGCACCAATCGTTCTAAGGAAAGGTCTACCAAGAATAATAGGGCAAAAAGGATTGCAATCTATATCAAGAACGATAAAATCAACAGGCACATAATTCCTCTTTGCAACAATAAGAACATCATTAATTATTCTCATAGGCTTTTTAATAGTGGAATCCGCAAGATGCAAGTTTAGAGAGCAATCACCAAAGTCACGGAAATCTAGCAAATCACACAAGGTTTCGAGGATAGTAGAGACACTAGCACCCAAATCACACAAGGCATGAAACTCATAATTTTTAATTTTAATTTTAATAGTAGGTTCCCACTCATCATAGAGCTTTTTAGGGATAGAGACTTTCAACTCAAGTTTTTCTTCATAAGATTGCGTCAAGGCATCAACAATCTGTTCGGTAAAGGCCTTATTTTGACTATAAGCATGAGGAGAATTTAGCACGGATTGCAACAAGGAAATACAATCAATTAAAGAGCAATTTTCATAATTAAATTCCTTGAGATCCAATATAGTGGGTTTAGCAACATCTAGGTTTTTATTTCTTTCAATCCCACATTTATCAATTTCATCATCAAGATCTAAAAACTCCGAATTCTTAGAACGCCTTCTAGGTAAAGGAAGATCATATTCAGTTCCATCAAGATTCATATTGCAAAACAAAGATTTAATGGGGGACACATCAATAACTTTTAGATCTTCATCTTGATTTTCATAGGAATTCGGTTTAGCGGCCATCTTATTGACTAAGGTAGCTTGCATGTCTGAAATTTCAGCGGTCAACTTTTCAAGACGAGCAATTTGGGATCTTATATCAAATTCTTTAGACATATCATCAAGCTCTTTATTCATATAACTCATAAAACCTTTTTGTTCCTTAAGCTCATTTCTAAAGAAATTATTATGCTCAAATTGCAGAACCATAAACTTCCTAACATTGGTTTCGACCTCCTCTAACCTTTTGAGGTGAAGATCACCAAATCTAGGTAGAGCCATTGCGACAAACAAGCAATCCAACACACGAGCAAACAAAAGGCAAGCGAGGAAAAGGGAAAAGGGAAAAAGAGGAGGATAAGATTGGGAAAGATAGGGCGAATAAAACGGCAAGGGTGAAGTGGGAGAGAGGAAAACGAGAGGCAAATGGCAAATAATGTAATGCGGAGATAGGGATTGTGATGGGTACTTGGTATGTAGACTCTAACGGTGCCGTAAGTGGCTTGTTGTTAGAGTCCAAGTCTTGACTTGTTTTTGCGTAAGCCTCCCGACAGAACGGCGCCAGAAATTCTTCTTGCTACCTCTTGAGCACTGCGTTGGATTTCCCGAGAGGAGAGGATGATGCAGCAAAGTAGCGTAAGTATTTCCTTAGTTTTGAGAACCAAGGTATCAATCCAAGAGGAGGCTACGACAAGTCCCTCGTACCTGCACAAAACAATAGCTCCTCACAACCAACGCGATTAGGGGTTGTCAATCCCTTCACGGTCACTTACGAGAGTGAGATCTGATAGAGATGATAAATAATATTTTTGCTATAGAGATGCAAAGTGAAAAGTAAAAGGCAAAGTAAAAACAAAGCAAGTATTAAAGTAATGGAGATTGATATGATGAGAATAGACCCGGGGGCCATAGGTTTCACTAGTGGCTTCTCTCAAGAGCATAGATTTTCTACGGTGGGTGAACAAATTACTGTTGAGCAATTGACAGAATTGAGCATAGTTATGAGTATATCTAGGCAATGATCATGTATATAGGCATCACGTCCGAGACAAGTAGATCGAAACGATTCTGCATCTACTACTATTACTCCACTCATCGATCGCTATCCAAAGATGCATCTAGAGTATTAAGTTAAAACAGAGTAACGCCTTAAGCAAGATGACATGATGTAGAGGGATAAATTCATGCAATATGATAAAAACCCCATCTTGTTATCCTCGATGGCAACAATACAATACGTGCCTTGCAACCCTTTCTGTCACTGGTTAAGGACACCGCAAGATTGAACCCAAAGCTAACCACTTCTCCCATTGCAAGAACTACCAATCTAGTTGGCCAAACCAAACGGATAATTCGAAGAGACTTGCAAAGATAACCAATGATACATAAAAGAATTCAGAGAAGATTCAAATATTGTTCATAGATAAGCCGGATCATAAACCCACAATTCTTCGGTCTCAACAAACACACAGCAAAAAGAAGATTACATCGAATAGATCTCCACGAGAGAGGGGGAGAACATTGTATTGAGATCCAAAAAGAGAGAAGAAGCCATCTAGCTACTAGCTATGGACCCGAAGGTCTGATGTAAACTACTCACACTTCATCGGAGGGGCTATGGTGATGATGTAGAAGCCCTCCGTGGTGGATGCCCCCTCTGGCGGAGCTCCGGAACAGGCCCCAAGATGGGATCTCGTGGATACAGGAAGTTGCGGCGGTGGAATTAGGTTTTGGCTCTGCTCGATTGTTTGGGGGTACGTAGGTATATATAGGAGGAAGGAGTACGTCGGTGAAGCAACAAGGGGACCACGAGGCAGGAGGTGCGCCCTAGGGGGCGCCTGCACCCTCGTGACCGCCTCACACTTCTTGGAGTAGGGTCCAAGTCTCTGGATCATGTTCGTGAGAAAATCACGCCTCAAGGTTTCATTCCATTTGGACTCCGTTTGATATTCCGCTTTCTTCGAAACACTGAAATAGGCAAAAAAACAGCAATTCTGGGCTGGGCCTCCGGTTAATAGGTTAGTCCCAAAAATAATATAAAAGTGGAAAATAAAGCCCAATACAGTCCAAAACAGTAGATAAAGTAGCATGGAGCAATAAAAAATTACAGATACGTTGGAGACGTATCATCTACTCGGCCACAATCCAGATACAGCTCGGATCACATCCGACCAGTGTCCTCGGATCGGACCTCGTAGGTTCCTTCCCTTAACGCGCGACCCCTTAGGTTCAAGTCGGTTTGGTCGCAGTTCGGATCACCTCCAAACTGCATGGTTGGTAGCAGCCTCTAGCAAGGCATGCCAAACACCAAGCAGACTATGAAGCTGGTTAGCAAACCTGTACATCATACTTCCATTCCTTTCGCCACATGATATATGTTGTCAGGCTCAAGGCGAGTCTGTCATCCTTGTGCTAGCCTGACCTCTTTCTCGTTCCAGTGATGCCGACCACTATCCGGATTATCTCATAATCCTTGTCGCATGGCCATGCTTATCTTGGTCGGATCACACGAGGGGCCCAGAGTATATCTCTCCTGGTCGGAGGGGCAAATCCCATCTTGCTCGACCATGTCTCGCAGCATGGGTCTGGACAAGCCTGAAACCTACCTTTGTAACTACCCAGTCACGGAGTAGCGTTTGGTCGGCCCAAAGCAAGTCTCTCGACATCCCGAGTACATGTGCCAGCTCAGGTCTTAGGACATAGAACGTATGTTGTACTAGAGACTCACAGATGACATATCACTGCGTCTCATAGTTGGGTCTGTTCGACTCGGACCTTATCTCGACTCGGATCCGACTATGTCGAATCCAACCAGACCTTTCCAAGCCCATATTATCCGGTTAGCATCCAATGCTCCATGGCTAGTGAGACCAAGCCATCAACCGTGTCATATGGTGGTCTAGTTGGCTGCCCGTCCACACAGCCCTTTCGACTAGGGACCTTTTAGGACAGTTATCATACAATGCATAGTCCCATAAACAAGTCACGTACTTGCTGATACACATCATCGATAATGTCCAAGGACTATCTTTATTCATAAACACATAGGAAATATCATAATACATGATTGCCTCTAGGGCATATATCCAGGAGTCTCCCACTTGCACTAGAGTCAATCAAATAGAAATCGAATGCCCATAGCTCTAATGTGCCCCTCATGCTTGGGTTGTGGAAGCGGCTTAGTTAACGTATCTGCAACATTTGCATCCGTGTGAATCTTGCATATCTCTCCATCACCATTCTTTACGATCTTTCGTATCAGGTGATATTTCCGATCTATGTGTCTGACCTTGTGGTGATTCCTCGGCTCCTTGGCTTGTGCGATGGCACCAGAATTATCACAATAAAGGTCCAATGGTTTTACCGAGGCTGGGAAAATACCAAGATCATCCAGAAAGTTCCGGATCCAAACACCTTCCTTTGCAGCTTCACAAGCCGCAACGTATTCGGCTTCTATGGTAGAATCGGCCACCGTATCTTGCTTGGAACTCATCCAGCTCACTGCTCCTCCATTCATGACGTACACGAATCCGGACTGTGATCGACAATCATCTCTGTCGGTTTGGAAACTAGCATCGGTGTAACCCCTTACGACGAGCTCTTCCTCACCTCCATAAACTAGGAACATCTCTTTAGTCCTTTTCAGGTACTTAAAAATAGTCTTTACCGCTGCCCAGTGACTCTCACCTGGGTTGGCCTGGTATCTGCTTGTTAGGCTTATTGCAAAAGCAACATCTGGCCTTGTACATATCATGGCACACATGATGGATCCGATTGCCGAGGCATACATAATCCTACTCATCCTGCTTCGCTCATCAGATGTCGAAGGACTCTGAGTCTCGCTTAGCCTTATACCATGTGAGAGTGGCAAGAACCCTTTCTTCGCCTCACTCATGTTGAACAGCTTCAACACTTTATCTATGTACGTGCTCTGGCTTAAGCCGAGCAGCCTCCTCGATCTATCTCTATAGAACTTAGTGCCTAAAATGTACATTGCCTCACCAAGGTCCTTCATCGGAAACTTGCCATTCAATGACTCCTTGACCGAGTTAAGCATCGAAACATCATTTCCAATCAGTAGTATGTCATCCACATACAAGATCAAAAGCACTATCGAGCTCCCACTTAACTTCTTGTATAAACAAGCGTCCTCTTCGCTTTTGATGAAACAGAGACCAGTGACGACCTCATCAAAACGAATATTCCGGCTCTGAGATGCTTTCCTCAACCCATAAATGGATCTCTTGAGCTTGCATACCTTACTAGTGCTAGTCGGATCGACAAAACCCTCGGGCTGTATCATGTACATTTCCTCGATTAAATTTCTGTGAAGGAAAGCTGTCTTGACATCCATCTGCCATATCTCGTAATTGAAATATGCAGCTATAGCTAGTACGATCCTCACCGATTTCAGCATCGCTACCGGCGAGTAAGTCTCATCGTAGTCAATTCCTTGAACTTGTCCATAACCCTTAGCGACAAGACGAGCTTCATGGATCTGAACATTTCCATCCACATCGGTTTTCTTCTTAAAGACCCGTTTGCAACCAATGGCTGTTACGCCAGTCGGCGGATCAACCAAGTCCCAGATTTGATTCTCATCCATGTACTTTAACTCGGATCTCATGGCCTCCAGCCATGCCTCGGAATCTGGGCTCACCATCGCTTCCGCATATGTGGTCGGCTCGTTACTTTCTAGCAACAATACATCACGCACTCTGCGCAATCTTTCCGACCTCCGTGGTTCCAGTGCCGCTTCCACTACGGGTTCCTTGACTGACTCCGGTATGATCTCATCACCAGCCGAGCCGTCCCCGAGTGGTCCTCGAATTTCTTCGAGTCGGACCGTCCTCCCACTGGCCTCCCGAGTGAGAAACTTTTTCTCAAGGAAAACCCCATTCCGAGCAACAAACACTTTGTTCTCTTCCCGGTTGTAGAAGTTATATCCCAAGGTTTCCCTCAGATATCCCACGAATATGCATTTATCTGACTTGGGTGTAAGCTTGTCTGACATAAGTCACTTTATAAATGCTTCACAACCCCAAATCTTTAGAAAAGACAAACTAGGACTCTTCCCGGTCCACATCTCATGTGGTGTCTTGTCTATGGATTTTGATGGTACCCTGTTAAGTGTGAAAGCTGCAGTTTCTAGAGCGTATCCCCAGAATGACAAGGGTAAATCCAATTTGCTCATCATAGATCGTACCATGTCCAAAAAGGTACGATTCCTCCGTTACGACACGCCGTTTCTCTGTGGCATACCCGGAGGTGTGAGCTGAGGTAATATACCTCGGCTTTTCAGATGATCATTAAACTCCTGGATCATGTACTCACCTCCACGATCTGATCGTAGAAGTTTTATAGTCTTGCCGAGCTGATTCTCAACCTCATTCTGAAACTCTTTGAACTTTTCAAAAGTTTCCGACTTGTGCCTCATCAAATAGATATATCCATATCTACTCAAGTCGTCGGTGAAAGTAACGAAGTACTGATAGCCACCTCTGGCAGTTGTGCTCATTGGACCACACACATCACTATGTATAAGTTCCAACAGCTCGGACGCCCTCTCGCAACTCTTTGCAAAAGGAGACTTAGTCATCTTGACGAGCAAGCATGATTCACATGTTTCAAACGACCCAAAGTCGGACGAAGTTAAGAGCCCATCATCATGGAGCTTCTTCATACGTTTTAGACTAATGTGTCCAAGCCGGCAATGCCAGAAGTATGTCAGATTTATCTCATTAGGCTTATGCCTCTTGACATTCATGTTATAGACCGGTTCCTGTTCTAGATTCAATATAAATAACCCATCAACAATGGGTGCATAGCCGTGGAACATACCATTCAAATAAAAAGAACAACCATTGTCCTTTTAAATTGAACTCATAACCCTGACTCATCAAGCATGAGGCAGAAATAATGGTCCGACTAAGTGCAGGAATGTAATAACAATTATTCAATTCCAAAATAAATCCAGAAGGAAGCTGGAGCTGCATCATGCCAACCTCCAACGCAGCAACTCTTGCTTTGTTGCTGACCCTGATGTCAATCTCCCCTTATGCCACACGCCTAGTTCTTACCAGCCCCTACATCGAGTTGCAAATATGAACAACCGATCCAGTATCAAATACCCAAGAGCTACTAGGTATGTCAGCAAGGTAAATGTCTATAACATATGCAACAAGTGTACCTTTTCCTGAAGTAGCATTTCCGGCCTTCTTGCCATGCTCTGCAAGCCACTTGCTACAGTTTCTCTTCCAATGACCAGTTTACTTGCAATGGTAGAAAATGGTCTTTGAGTCCGGTCCAGACTTTGGCGCAGCGGCGGAGGTTACCGTCTTCGTGCCCTTTTCCTTAGCCTTTTCCTTAGACCAACTCTTCTTGAACTTAGCCAATTTCTGCAACATCAACACTTGATGCGTGCCTTTCTTAATATCCTACTCTGCCACTTTGAGCATCCCATGCAATTCAGTGAGCTTCTTATCCATGCCGTGCATATGATAGTTCGAGATGAACGTCCCATAGCTAGGTGGAAGAGAACCCAAAACTGCATCTGTAGCCAGCTCATCCAAGAGCGGGAAGCCCAACCTATCCAAAGCTTGCACATATCCGATCATCTTGATCACATGTGGGCTCAGTGGATCACCTTCCTTCAGCTTGCAATCCATCAAGGATTGCTAGGCATTGAACCTTTCGGTTCTAAACTGTGTCTAGAACATGCTCTTGAGACTCTCAATCATATCGTAAGCCTCAACATTTTTGAAATGCTGTTGCAAATCAGGCTCCATACAAGCCAGCATCAGACAACTGATCTCCGTTGATTCATCAACGAGTTTCTGGTAGGCATTCTTAGTTGTGGCACTAACATTATCGGTAGGTCCCTCTGGAAGTGGATCCTCTAGAACATGTTCCTTTTTATCATGCTTGAGAACAATTCTCAGATTTCTATACTAGGTGGTAAAGTTTGTTCCATTCAGTTTATCCTTTTCCAGAATTGATTTCAATGCAAAGTTGGGTTGAGCAGGTGGTGCCATTGATCTATAACATAAAATATGCAATCACTAAGCAATGTGTATATGTAGAATAATTCTAGCCTTAAACGAAAATACTCCCACTGAAGTTGGCATCCCTCCGCAAACTCTCAGTGATTCAGGATCTGACTAGCACATGTGACTAGTGAGCTTTAGCGTCACTGCTAGACAACATGCCTATTCGGTAAGCAAATCCTTGCTAATCGTATCTCTATACGACTCCTATCGGTCGGGAAGGTATCTCATACCCCGGCCCCCAACCTTCCTTGCCACAAGGCCCAAAACCGTTTTGATAGCCTTGTCAAGTTAACTGATGCGAGCAAAGGTATGTCCGTGTCCGACACCACGAACCCTTCAGCTTCAAGGACAACCAGCAGCACCTCAATTTTATGAGCCCACTACTAGACGTGATTTGACGTGCGCGCGCAGTGCAACATCGGGGATGGCAATTCACTTGATATTCATGAGGGATCTTTCTACC
Organism: Aegilops longissima; assembly: GCA_021605205.1. Lineage (NCBI taxonomy): Eukaryota > Viridiplantae > Streptophyta > Magnoliopsida > Poales > Poaceae > Aegilops > Aegilops longissima. Next base: position 121,881,148 of record CM038678.1, read on the forward strand.
ATTCTAATATGCATAGAAAACAAGAAGCATAACAATCACAAATAAACACATATTGTGAAATAGTATGGTTCCTTCATGGACGTTCTTCCAGGTCGGCTTCGAGTCCGATGACCATCTAGGAACTCCATCTTGTTTGTCACGCCCGGACGCCAAGCCACCAACCTGATCTCTATTATCCAACTACTACAACTAGTAATGAATTTTACATAGAGTCAGAAGTCGACACGCAGGTCGTTATACAATATAATGACAGCACTTTGGCTCCTGCCGGCTGACAAACATGACACGCAGGCCATGTATAATTTACACACATGCATCACATACACATGAGCCATACTATTCACATCAAACCTGCAAAACAAAGTTATGCATAGAATCGCATTCTACCGGTTTATGTGTCGGGTACGAAATACAAGGCGCTACGCACTCGGCGGTCCCGATCACGCCTAATTCTCTGATCTAACCGATCTCATCGATCATCTTGAATCCGATTCGGATTTACGTTTCACTGTTAACCCCGATGGCAGATAACCGACCGGTAGGGGTAGATCGTGTCACGACCTCATCTCCTGATTATCAGAAAACATGGCCACATCATCCCCGTGTGCAGTTGATCTCATCAACCGTGCACATAGCTGATCTCATCAACGACAACAGATCTCATCTGTCGTCTCCACATATCTAATATGCATACGATCTGAATCCAAATCCTATAGCAGAGGCTCTGATACCACTGTTAGGTTCTACGGTAGGGTGCGTCGATTGCAAATTAAAATTTCCTACGCGCAGAACAGCCAAGAACATGCTATGGGAGATGGATCACAGTTCGTTACCACTAGACGCGTAGTGCCGTGCAGCGAAAGAAGAGTTGGGGCAGCGTTGGCAGCAGGTCGGCGGCGTTCGGGAACGGGGTACCCAGACTTGCTCGCTGCGCCTGCGGTGTGGCTCAAGGGTGGCCCAAGACGCCCATCTTCATCAAGACAAGCTCAAGACCTCGCGAGGGGCTGAGACTCATGGGCGGATGACAGAAGCTTCCTCGTGCACGGCCTCGTCAGGCTGGCTCGCGAGGAGGCGAGAGATCAAGGCGGGGTACCTCACGAGGTGCCCATGACGCAAGCCATGGCGACCAAGGGCGCCAGGCGGGCGCCAGCCCGCGCAGTGTCCTCATTTCCTCTTTGGTGCAAAGGAGGCAAGCGCAGGCGAGAGCATCAAGCAAAGGCAACCGTTTCGGTGCAACAAGACCAAGACCATCACAACGGCAGGAAGGAGGTCATCATGGAGCCCAAGCCAAGGCCACTCAGAGCCTTTGACAAAGCGAGGACCAACTTTAGTCGGGATAAGTGTACTAGATGTTCCCCTTCAAAATGGCCAATTGTTGGCGCCCTTCCCGCTCAATATTTGGGAAGAGGCCCAGGGCCTCTGCCTATAAATAGGACTAGCCACCCACAGGGTAGAGGCATCTTGGATCCGGAATCCAGAACAGAGCTAGAGGTCAAGCAACCTAAAGAGAGAGAGAGAGAGAGAGAGAGAGAGCGACCGAACTCCCCCTAGCAGTTCGTCGCACCGGCCAAGAATAGACCCTCGCAAGGCTGTTCTTCCTTGTATTGTTCATCATCAGCCCCTGAGGCAATCCACCACACCACACACTGGAGTAGGGTATTACACCACAATGGTGGCCCGAACCAGTATAAACCTTGTGTCCCTTGTGTTGCTCTTTGTGTAGTTTAGATCCTTGCGAGGCGACGAGGCGCAGGTAGGTAGGGGGTGAGATCTCCGCGTGCACCCCAGAGTTCGAACCTAGATGGTCTGCCGGAACCCGAAATCCGACATTTGGCACGCTAGGTAGGGGTGCGCCGGAGCTTTCCCTTCCGTCGACCCACTCTCCACTGACATCGTGATTCGCCCTTCGATGAGCAGCACGCCGCCCACTCCGGTCGCCAGGGCCGGCGCCGGGGCCAGGGGGCTCCGATCCTTGGCCCCAGCCTTGCGACAGGTGCAGTGGCCGAACAAGTTCAAGCCGGAGGTGCCACCGCGCTACAACGGCACGACTTTGATCCACTGCCTTCCTGGCGGGCGTCACGAGGAGGCCGCCCTCGGCAGGAGGCGCATTTACGGGGTCATGGCTAATCGGCTTCCCATGGCCTCACACGGCTCCCGCGCATGTCGCTGCTTTCACCGCCAACAAGCTTCAGGGCTCTTGGGAGGAGCTGCGCAACCTCTTCCTCGCCCGGCCGACGCCGCCGCGGCCCCGGTCGTCGCAGCTCTCCTGGGCGGCTCGCAGGCGCCACCTTCAGGCCGCCATGTCAAGCCATTCGTCCGCCTGATCGGCGCTGCCTCCATGCCGGGGGCTCCCACGGGCCGGACGGCGCCAAGGCCGATCGGCCTTCACTTGAGGACCACCTCCAACTCAGCCTGCTCGCGCGCTCCCAATGTTGTGCACCCCACCATCTGCCAGTGGCGCTACAGACCCTCATCGACGGTGATGCGGGCCTCAGCATGCTCTCGGTCGAAGCCTTCAGCCTCCTCCACATACTGCCGGAGCGGCTTCAGCCTAGCGGGCCCTTCTTGGGCGTCGGAGGCGGTCCAGCCGGCTCCCTGGGGCAGATCCGTCTTCCGGTGACCTTCGGCACCTACGACAACTTCCGCATGGAGCTAATCGACTTCGACATCGCCCCCATCGGCCTCCCATACAACGCCATACTCAGCTACCCGGCACTAGCCCGATTCATGGCAGCGACTCACCCAGCGTACAACCTCATGAAGATGCCCGGGAGCAACGGCGTCCTCACCGTATCCGGAGACGCCAGGGATGCGTTGCAAGTGCTCAAGCTCGTCTTCAAGACTGCGGCGGCGACACAGCCTGCCGACTCAGACGCCCCTGAACCCAGGGGGGCTGCGCCGGCCAAGAAGAAGCAGTTGTTCACCCAAGACAAGGCAGAAACCAAGCAGATACTGGTCGACAAGGACGGATCCACTAACGCCACCTTCACCATAGGCGCCAACCTCGAGCCCGAGCAGGAGGAGGCCCTGATCAAGTTCCTGTGAGCGAATAAGAAGGTATTCGCATGGGAACCAGATCAGTTGGCAGGGATCCCAAGAGGCGTAATCGAGCACCACCTCAAAGTGTGCCCCAATGTACGCCCCATGAAGCAGAAAGCGAGACGGCAGTCCACTGAAAAGCAGGCTTTCATCATCCAAGAGACCCGCAAACTAGAAGCAGCAGGGGTCATTCGCGAGGTCCGATACCCAGATTGATTGGCTAACCCGGTTGTCGTGCCAAAGAAAGAGGGGAAGGAACACATGTGTGTCGAATACCAACCTCAACAAAGCCTGCCCGCAGGATCCATTCCCGCTCCCTCGTATCGATCAGATCGTTGATTCCACCGTCGAGTGCGACCTGTTATGTTTCCTGGATGCCTTCTCTGGCTATCACCAGATCAAGATGGCGGTAGAAGACGTGGAAAAAACGGCCTTTCTGACCCCGTGTGGAGTGTACTGCTACACATGCATGCCGCTCGGCTCACGAACGCAGAGCGACCTTTCAGCGGCTCATGCACATCACCTTGGGTCCGCAGCTCGGGAGGAATGTTGAGGCCTACGTCAATGACATTGTGGTGAAGTCCCGGGAGACCAAAACCCTGATACAAGACCTGGAGGAAACTTTCGCGAGCCTCGACGCAGTGAACCTGCGGCTCAACCCGGAGAAGTGTGTGTTTGGGGTCCCCTCGGGCAAGCTCTTGGGCTTCCTCGTGTCCCATCGGGGCATTGAGGCTAACCCACAAAAGGTCAAGGCAGCCGAGGACATGAGCCCGCCAAGACCCTCGAGAAATGCGAAGCTCATCTGGCGTGGATCGCTTAGGACGCTTCATCTCCAAGTCGGGGACGAGCGCCACCCTTCTTCAATCTAATGAAGAAAAGGGCCCCTTTGAATGGACCAAGAGGCCGACAAGGCGCTCCAAGATCACAAAGGTACTTAACCAGCCCCGGTAATGGTGGCTCCAGCGCCTCAGAGCCCCCGGTGTTCTATTTTGCAGCCACCCCTACTCTGCCAACAAGCACCGTGGTGGTTAGGGAGGAGCGTCGGACCAAAGCCGCGGCCGCTGCCCGGGTCAAGGCGAAGCAGGATCAAGGGGGCGTCACAGAGACCACTACCACAGTCGAGGAGGATCAGCCACCGCAGGGAAGCACACTCGGGACAGAAGAAACACCTCCCCCTGACGACCAGCCACTTGGGGCTCCACTGCCTCAGGAGGCGCCACGGCCTCCGGAGGACGCCAACGACACCAATACTCCCAACCTCGTCGAACACCCTGTGTACTTCGTCAAGACAAGTTGCGGGGCGCGAGGGCGCGGTACCCCATGCCCCGTAAACTCCTCCTCGTGTTTTGGTGGCTTCGCAAGCTGCGGCACTACTTTCGTGGCCATCCCATCAAGGTTGTCTCGGCGCACTTTGGAAAGGGTGCTCAGGAGCCCCAACTCGGCCGGAAGAGTCGCTGAGTGGAACATCGAGTTGCATGCGTTTCAGCTAGAATTCAGCACCACCAGAGTCATCAAGGGAGCCGCGCTAGCGGACTTCGTGGCGGAATGGACGGAGGCGCCGGGCCTCATGGCTGGTGAGGATCGATCCCTCTCCCCGGGAAGCGAGGCACCGGATGGTTGGATCATGTACTTCGATGGGGCGTTCTCCAGACACGGCGCGGGAGCTGGCGGAGTGCTTATATCTCCTACTCAAGACAAGCTCTACTACGTCGTGCAGCTCTGTTTCCAGCACGGAGAAAAGGTCTCCAACAACATAGCGGAATATGAGGGTCTGATAGCAGGCCTGAAGGCCGCGGCTGCCCTGGGAGTGAAGCGCCTTACCATCAAGGGTGATTCACAACTCCTCGTCAACTTCTCCAACAAAGTATACGAGCCAAGGGATGAGCACATGGAGGCCTACCTCGCAGAGGTCCGCAGGATGGAGAAGCAGTTCTGGGGACTGGAGTTGCAGCATGTGCCTCGTGGCACCAATCAAGAGGCTGACAACATCGCCAAACGGGCATCCAGGCGGCTACCTCAGGAGCCCGGCGTCTTCGAGGAATGGCTCTTCAAGCCCTCGGCAACGCCATCGCTGTCAAGCACGGTGCAGCCTCAGGAAGAGCTCCACCAGCCACCTGCCTCGGGAGCCCCGGTCTGCGGCCCGGCCTCGGGAGCGCGTCTGCTCCTAACACTGGAGCCTCAGGAGGGGTGCTGGATCACAGAGCTCCAGAGCTACCTGATGCAAGGGACCTTGCCGGAAAAGGAGGAGGAAGCGGAGCGTGTGGCGCGGCAAGCCATAGCGTACTGCATCAGGGATGGAGAGCTCTACCGGAAGTGACCAAATGATGTGTCCTTGCGTTGCATCTCCAGGGAGCAAGGGAAGCAGCTGCTGGCAGATATACACGATGGAGACTGTGGGCATCATTCGTCGTCACAGACCCTCGTTGGCAAGGCGTTCCGCAGCGGGTTCTATTGGCCCACTGCGCTCAATGATGTCGTGGAGCTGGTGAAGGCTTGCGAGGCCTGCCAATTCCATGCCAAGCAGATCCATCAGCCGGCGGGAGGTCTGCAAACTATACCCCTCTCGTGGCCATTCGCAGTGTGGGGGCTGGATATCCTGGGCCTGTTTCCTCGGGCGCCAGGAGGCTATCGTTACCTCTACGTCGTCGTGGACAAGTTCACCAAGTGGGCTGAAGTGGAAGCCATCTGCACCATCCCCGTAGGTTCTGTGGTCAAGTTCATCAAGGGCATCGTGAGCCGTTTCGGGGTGCCGAACCGCATCATCACCGACAACGGTACGCAGTTCACCAGTAGCCTCTTCAAAACATATTGTGCTAAACTTGGGACGCAGGTATGCTACGCTTCGGTAGCGCACTGCGAGCAACGGTCGTGCCGAAGGGCCAACGCAGAGGACCCGAGGGGCCTCAAAACCGAACATTCAAGAAGAAGTCGAGGCTCACGCGCAGGCTGGTACGACAAGCTTCAATCAGATTGTGGTCCATCCGCACGACCGCCACTGCTGATCGGGCGAGACCCGCTCTTCCTGGTCTATGGAGCTGAAGCCGTCCTCCCTCACGAGGTCAGACGTTGTTCCGCACGGGTCCTGGCGTTCGACGAGGCGCAGCAGGACGCCATGCGGGGGACAGACCTCGTACTGGGGGAGGAGCATCGTCGAGAAGCCGCGCTACGAGCGGCAAGGTAGCAACAAGCACTGCGGCGATACCACTGCCGCCACATTCGCCCCAGGACTCTTGAGGTAGGGGACCTCGTGCTCAGACGGGTTCTCTCCAGGGAGGGACTGCATAAGCTTTCTCCCATGTGGGAGGGCCCGTTCAAGGTTGTTCATGTTTCCAGGCCCGGCTCCGCGCGCTTGGAGACTCAGGAGGGGGTGCCCATCCAGAACGCGTGGAACATCCAAGACCTCCGGAGGTTTTACCCCTAAAAAGGCCCGGTGCCTATGAAGAAGGCGAATGCCTGTGAAGTTGTTGCATTTTGGGAAAGGCCCAGTGCCTGTGAAGAAGGCGAACACCTGTGAAGCTTATCTTTCTGAGAAAGGCCCAGTGCCTGTGAAGAAGGCGAATGCCTGTGAAGTTGTTACGTTTTGGGAAAGGCCCAGTGCCTGTGAAGAAGGCGAACGCCTGTGAAGCTTATCTCTCTGAGAAAGGCCCGGTGCCTGTGAAGAAGGCCAATGCCTGTGAAGCTCGCCGCCTGTGACACTCTCACATAATAATGAGTTGGGGCTGTACATGCCCCGGAGTCTCAGGAGTGCCGGCCTCAGGCCCTGGGGCTCCCTCCCACGCCCAGTGGCAGCACTTAGCTCCGGCTGGTGAGAAGACGTCGAAGACTAGACTAGGTGCCAGACGCGGCTTTATTCATTTGCTTTCTGCAGTTGGCTTGTTCATTCCCATTTGAAGTTTTATTGAAGGTGTTGCCGTCTTTGGCTTGCGACTCTTTGCCTTCTTCGTTCTCCTGCCTCAATTTCTCTCGCGCGAGTCTCGAGAGGGAGCAGCGCAGGCGCCCTCGCGAGTGTTTTCTGCCCCTGCTGTTTGAGGCTTCCCTAACCAGGTTCACTACGGGAGCACCCCTCCAGTCCGTGCCCCACGGGCACCGCGACGTGAACACAGGACCTGGGTCGGTCGCCTCCACGACTGAGGCCGGAAATTACCTCTCCTGGCTAATCTTTGCAGGGCATGAAGCGTTCGACAAGACCTCGGCCTCGGGAGGCGAAGACCGCGACAGGTCGACCCCAAGCTAAGTAATTTCTACGCGCAGGCGTGTGGCACAGAAGTCTCATACAAAAATAGCAGAAATAGTACGATAATTAAACAACAACAGTCCAAGTACGCCCCCGCGAGGCCCTACACTACTGTCTCCTTGCGCAGGAAAAGGAAAATAACAAGACAGGCGCTGCTCACTTGACACCAACTCACGGCGGAGGCTCGAACTGCCTCCGGAGCTCAAGCGGACTCCCTCTCGCGCTTCATCGAGGCGCGACGGCTGGCGGACCCGCTACCTCCCTCCAGGCGGGCGCGACGGCGCGGAGGCTGGTCACGACCACAGCTGGAGGAGCCACTGTCCGAAGAAGAGTCGTTGAAGCTTGACGAACCCCGAGCGCCGCCGACCACGCGCGCGCCGTCATCTTCATCCCGATCGTCGCCGGGGCTAGGCCCACTGCCGCGGTCGTCGTCCTCGGGGCATAACCCAGCGCGGCGACCGACCTCCCCTAACACCCTCACGTAGAGGGTGGCGTCGCCGTCGAACTTGAAGTGCAGGGTGCACCGCCGGCCCAGACCTCACGCGCGGGCAAACGTTTGCCGGCCGTGGGTCAGGGCCACGCTCCCGGCGGCGGAGACCTCCAGCGAAGCCCAGGAGGCCCGGCTGCAGCAACAGTCCGCCTGGAGCCAAAGGCCGCCCGGGGCAACGGCCGGAAGTTCACCTAAAAGGAAGCGGGGAAGCTGGAGCCAGGTGCTGGTCGGCTCCGCCGACCATACGACAAACTCCTGACTCCTGTAGCACCTCTGCCGAATGGAAGCGCGGCCTAGGGGGTCGCGCAGCCGTAGCACGCCCCCCATCAATGGCCCGACGCTCGTCGCCGCGCAGGAGATCGCCTCCACGGCCGCGAGAAGCCGCTGCGGGAGCCACAGGGTGCTTGCGAGGACGGCCTCGACCGCGCTTGGCTGGGGGAGAGTCAGGCCCCACCTGGCGGGCCTTTCCCTTCTCCATGGCCGAGAACCTCTTCGGCGGAGCCATGGAGAAGAAGGAGAAGCAAGAAGAGATGGACCGGAAGGGCACGCGTCGTCCGTACTTATAGCCGGGGAAGGCCAACCGTCGACCTCCACGATCACAGGTAATCATGACCCGCTTTGCATGCAGGGACTTGTCAATTCGTGAAGTCGCCGAGGCGTCGTGGGGAAGCAGAGACGCCCACGTCCAATCAACTGCCACCCGGCGCCCAAGGCCGCAGGCTGTTAGGGCCCGCGCGCGCCAGACTTGCCCTTCGCTTGCTAAGCCAAGTCCAGCGCGCCTTGGGCCCGGGCTACTGTCGGCGTTCGGGAACGGGGTACCAGACTTGCTCGCCCGCGCCTGCGGCGTGGCTCAAGGGGTTGCCAAAGACGCCCATCCTCATCAAGACAAGCTCAAGACCCGCGAGGGGCTGAGCCTCATGGGCGGGCAGCAGAAGCTTCCTCGAGCACGGCCTCGTCAGGCGGCTCGCGAGGAGGCGGAGAGATCAAGGCGGGTACCTCACGAGGTGCCCATGATGCAAGCCATGACGACTAAGGGCGCCAGGTGGGCGCCAGCCCGCAAGAAGTGTCCTCATTTCCTCTTTGGTGCAAAGGAGGCAAGCGCAGCGAGAGCATCAAGCAAAGGCAACCGCTTGATGCAACAAGACCAAGACCATCACAACGGCAGGAAGGAGGTCATCGTGGAGCCCAAGCCGGCCACACCTGAGAGCCTTTGACAAAGCGAGGACCAACTTTAGTCAGATAAGTGTACTAGATGTTCCCTTCAAATGGCCAATTGTTGGCGCCCTTCCCGCTCAATATTTGGGAAGAGGCCTGGGCCTCTGCTCAGAATAGGACTAGCCACCCACAGGGTAGAGGCATCTTGGATCCGGAATCCAGAACAAAGCTAGAGGTCAAGCAACCTAAAGAGAGAGAGAGAGAGAGCGACCAAACTCCCCCTAGCAGTTCGTCAGACTGCCAAGAACAGACCCTCATGAGGCTGTTCTTCCTTGTATTGTTCATCATCAGCCCCTGAGGCAATCCACCACACCACACACTGGAGTAGGGTATTACACCACAATGGTGGCCCGAACCAGTATAAACCTTGTGTCCCTTGTGTTGCTCTTTGTGTAGTTTGGATCCTTGTGAGGCGACGAGATGCAGGTAGGTAGGGGGTGAGATCTCTGCGTGCACCCCAGAGTTCGAACCTAGAGGGTCTGCCGGAACCCGAAATCCGACAGCATGGACCGTCTCCTCCTCGTCCAATCTCCCTCGAGCAGCCGGTCATCGGTTCCCACGTACAGGTTTGCCGGAGCGGCGCAAGTGCACCGCCTCTAATGGTATCCATGCGTGCGGGAGGAACATCGTGCGGCGGACTGCTAGGTCCGATCACACAACCGGCGGCGAGTGGAGGTGTCTATTCGGAACACATGCAAACCCTAGTGACAGCGCCGAAGCGATCAATGACATGAGTGTGCCGCACCCCACTTTATATAGGCGTCCGTCGCGGGCTCAACACTTGGACCTCGCACGGACCCTAAAGCCCATAAGTCTACTCGGCCACAATCCGGATACAGCTCGGATCACATCCGACCAGTGTCCCCGGATCGGACCTCGTAGGTTCCTTCCCTTAAGTGCGCGACCCCTTAGGTTCAAGTCGGCTTGGTCACAGTTCAGATCACCTCCGAACTGCATGGTTGGTAGCAGCCTCTAGCAAGGCATGCTGAACACCAAGCAAACTATGAAGCTGGTTAGCGAACATGTACATCATACTTCCATTCCTTTTGCCACACGATATATGTTGTCGGGCTCAAGGCGAGTATGTCATCCTTGTGCTAGCCCGACCTCTTTCTTGTTCCAGTGATGCCGACCACTATCTGGATTATCTCATAATCCTTGTCGCATGGCCATGCTTATCCTGGTCGTAGGGGCAAATCCCATCTTGCTCGACCATGTCTCGCAGCATGGGTCTGGACAAGCCTGAAACCTACCTTTGTAAATACCCAGTCACGGAGTAGCATTTGGTCGGCCCAAAGCAAGTCTGTTACCATCCCGAGTACATGTTCCAGCTCAGGTCTTAGGACATAGAACGTATGTTGTACTAGAGACTCACAGATGACATATCGCTGCGTCTCATAGTTGTGTCTGCCCGACTCGGACCTTATCTCGACTCGGATCCGACTATGTCGAATTCGACCAGACCTTTCCAAGCCCATATTATCCGGTTAGCATCCAATGCTCCATGGCTAGTGAGACCAAGCCATCAACCGTGTCATATGCTGGTCTGGTTGGCTACGCGTCCACACAACCCTTTTGACTAGGGACCTTTTAGGACAGTTATCATACAATGCATAGTCCCACAAACAAGTCACATACTTGCTGATACACATCATTGACAATGTCCAAGGACTATCTTTATTCATAAACACATAGGAAATATCATCATACATGATTGCCTCTAGGGAATATCTCCAACAAAACCCTCATGCTTGGATACTTTAGGGTTATTTGAGCCCCAACTAGCTCAAACTAACTCTAACCCATGGATCCAAACAGGGCCTATGGCCAGCCTCGACGCGGAGCAGTCGCGTGCACCGGGAAGCGGCGCTCTCTCGGTCATCAGCCGGCGACAATGAGAGGTCGCCTCCGCTCTGGCCGGGCATTAATGCGCATCGACGCCTGTATGACGCTGACCGCTTCACGCTGAAACGCTACCGGCAAGGGAGTACTGGTAGTTTGCAAAACTACTCAATTATTGCACTCAGTTTCCTAAGAAATTGTGGTGAAAACGTTACTCCACAGCCCTCTTCCCTTCTCCTTCCTCTTCCACCGCCCACGCACGTCCGCGGGAAGCGACCGGTCAACCCTTATATAGGAATGCTAGCACAAAAAGATGCATGCATGACCACTAAATTTTCCAGATTAAAGTGTCGCTCCGGCGGGAGTATGGCGTATGTTGTTACCTTCGGCCAAGCCATGGCTACCGGGCGACGGCGACCAGAGAAGAGGCGGCGGGAGCGGAATGAATGCAGCTACTGTTTGGGTTCGCCGTCAGACTTAAATAAATGCGCAACATCACGTGTACCCGCGGGTGCACAAATTGTAACATACATGTCTGCTTAAGTGGGCGTCACGTAACTAGTGTGTGTGTGTGAGATTCTGAGAGACAGAGTGCGTGTGTGCGACTCTACTCTTTAGACATGTACTCAACCTTTTGTATCAGGATATAAGTTTAATGGTATTTACTTTAGCTAGTAATTTACGTGGCCATGTTAATGTGGTTGTGTAAAACAAATGTCATTTCCTGCTCGTGATTTGTGTTATATAATTACAAGCAAGATGCTCGTGCATTGCACGGAACATCAATATGCGTTTTTTTACAAAACACCTATTTTGATTTACCCATGCAGGAGTAATCCCATGTGTAAAAACTAATGATATTTCGAGAATTTTATCGGAAAACTGGTATCTCGAGAAAACCGGTATCTCGAGAATGTCATCGAAAAAATGAAAGATGAGAGGTAAGGTGAGGAGGAGTGGAGCGTGGTGGTGACTGGTGGTCAGAATGGGCGGTGGCATGGGGATGGATTTGTGCTTGGCGTGGCAGCGCCACCATGCTAGATTGTTTCAGAGACTTTCTTTTTTAATTGCTCAGCAATGAGGTTGTGGGAGATAAGGATGTGGCGAGAGGTGCGGGTATCTTTTGTAAAATTATCATAGTTTGCTTTCTATCCGTCAGATATAGATCAGACGGTCTATATTTCAAGATGGCAGGCACACCATCATCACCAACTCAGTTTTTTATAAGGGTTCAGATGATAAGTTTGCTAACTACTAAAGTAAAGTGGAATTTGTCCATGTTATACAAAGTAAAGTAAGGTGATTGTTTATCATACGGGTAAGGTTGGATGAAGGGTCGTAGGAACAAATGCTCCGCCTAGAACATGTGTGTGTGAGATGGAGTCTTGGTGTGTGTGTGTGAGAGAGAGAGAGATGGAGTCTTAGTGTGTGTGTGTGTGTGCGTGTGTGTGATGGAGTCTTAGTGTGTGTGCGCGTGTGTTTGTGTGTGTGGGGGGGTGGGTGGGTGGGTGTGTGTGTGTGTGTGTGTGTGTGTGTGTGTGTGTGTGTGTGTGTGTGTGTGTGTCGCGGGGTCCTCGGTGGCGGATGTAATTTAAGTGTGCATGGCTTCATCATAGAGAGGTGATGTGTATGGCAGAGGCCACCAACGATGGAGTGCGAGAGAGAAAATGCCCGTAGAGAGGGAATAGAAGGTGTGTGCGCGTGAGAGGAGTCGACATCGAGAGAACGTGTTTGTTCGAGAGACACCGAGGAAGACTACTATATATCGATGGTGCATATAGGCGGGAATTAAACGAAGGGATGGTCTTATTGGTTTCGGGGATATAGGGGAAGGGTGAGAGGGGGGTAGCTAGAAGGAGATTGTTAAGTGTTAGTGTGTGGTTTACCCATCCAGGCGGAAGTTATGTGCATGCAAGAAGAGAACAATTCGATGTGGCGTTAGGGTTGAGGGTAATTAACTACGTATGGAGACATAGAGACCTTGAACATGCATGCGTGAGAGGTATACATGTATACGTGGGATGTGTGTGTGCGCGCGCGCGCATGATCGAGATAAAAGAAAGAAGACATAAGTCATAAGATCAACGACATGGGAGAGACGAATCAGTATGACAATATGCATGCATGTGAGAATGCAGGTAAGAAGGTCCGACAATTGAGCATGTGTTTTTGTCTTCAAGAGATAGTGGCGTGGGCTGGAGCATGCATCTACGGCGAGCAGAGGGAGTGAGGCACAACAATTGTGCAAAAGAGATCAACCTATAAATGAAAGAAGGTTGATGGAGAAACGATAAATAGAAAGATAAAGATGCTAGCTAGTGTGCGTTAGAGATAGGAGTCGAGTGGATCAGAAGGCTGAGTTATGTGTGTGGGTGTGAGAGAGATGAAGAAAGGGTGCATGTGACTCACATACAAATAAATATCGGAGAGAAATGAGATCCCAAGAGACGGAGTTTTGTGTCTGCGAGAGAGAAAGATATTTCACAACGAGAGTGATAGCTAGAGAGACATATGAGGGAACGCAAGATATCTCTAGGGAGAGAGAGTGTGTGTGAGCGACATACAAGAGAGTAGTGGAGAAATATGAGACGCTGGGAGACAGAGTTTGTGTTTGTGTGTGAGAAAGAGATATTTAATAGGAAGAGTCGTAGGTTATGATACCTAAGGAGCGAAAGACGTCTATGTATGAGGGGTGTGCGAGTGGCACACAGGGGAATAGTAGAGAGAAATGAGACCGAGGGAGACAAAGTTTTGTGTTTGTGTGAGAGAAAGAGATTCCATATGGAGAATCATAGTTAGAGACACATAGCAGGGAGCGAGATATACTTAGAGAGAGATAGAGTGATGATGGTCGACGGAGAGAGTACCGTCAGTGTGTTACGAAGATAAAAGATCATTGTCGACATACAGGTAGCACGAGAGATACCCGAGAGACGATGAACGCGTATAGGTCTAGAGAGATAGTCCTATATAAGCATGAGTGATAGTTATATGAGACGAATATCTGGATTAAATGGGATTCAAATATTTAAACTTGAGATCACGACATCGATAATATCATAACACAAATTGGTGTATCAAACATGCATATTCATTTGAATTTGCGGACACGTGTAGTGTTATATAGTTTATCAATATTGGTGATCCATAGATTCTTTAATTAGAAACAATGCATGGTTTATATGCAATTAATGTCTAAACGGGATTACACTACATGTTGCGTGTGTGAAACACATTATACATGTTTGAGAAGTAAAAAAACCGCATGAAACACACATTAATTGGAGACAGTTAGCGAGGAATGCATACATTGGATTTCAACATAAAGTGGTTTCAAATATTTGAAAATCCAAAATGATGGATACAACCTTATGAATTTGAGATCATGCCATTTGTAAACCATATTTATGTATAAAGGGTTTTGTGCTTCTGAAAGTATATATAAAAAAATGATGTATATAGAATTTTATTCCAATCGAAAATGGATCCCGCCCGAAAAAATCGAATACAAACGGGATTCGAATTGAGTTGGCACGGTAAACATGCATTCTGCAAAATTTGAACAAAGCGAGGAAAGTCGCAGTAACCGCCCGAAACCAAAATCTGCGAGATGGAAATTACTACTGCCTATCCCTGCCACGCAAAGCCTATCTGCTCGATTTCTATAGGTTTTGATAGGCGTAGGTTTGTAATTTCACTCAAACATGACATAACCGCCTCTCACCCGGATTCATACACGGTGGCCCCAAAACACAGTGTGTCCACGGCCGAAATCGACTCCCTCCCCAATTCTTACACGGTGGGCGCCAAAAACAAACTCTCGTCGGCAAATATTCGGTGTATGCGAGATTACCGTCCTATCCCCAACCGACTAATATTGCTGTGATATAGGAAATTTGAAACGGGGCTAAGTTTGTAAATTTCCTCGCATTTGAGACAAGCGCTACTCAAGACATGGTTCCCCCTTCCTCTCTACCTCCATTTCCCCATTCGTACTTCGTGGGTGCCAAAACACCCTCTCCACCCCAGCCTCCTCCGTCCGCCACCCCATCCACCGCCGTCCTCCTCCACCATGCCGGAGCTGATACCCCGACGCCGCCGTCCATTACAAGAGATCGACCTCTCTCATCGACGGCTTCGGACCGGGATCCTTGCATTCCGTCCTCTCGCTTCATCCCCGCCGTCGTCCACCTTGTCGGCGCCGCTCCTACGACCGTCTCGTCCACCACGCCCCGCCGCCACTATATACCCTCCTAGATCTGCTTCCACATTGCCGACAGCCATCGCTACAGCAGCACCGTCAAATTCTCAGCAGATGCATACACGGCGCCGCACCAGAGGCGGTACTCTTTCGTATCTGCTCAACTTATTTACCACAGCAAGAAAATAGAACGCCAATGCTTTACTCTGATTTCTTGTCCATCACTGCTACCTCTTGAGCACTACGTTGGTTTTCCCTTGAAGAGGAAAGGGTGATGCAGCAAAGTAGCATAAGTATTTCCCTTAGTTTTTTAGAACCAAGGTATCAATCCAGTAGGAGGCCACGCACGAGTCCCTCGCACCTACACAAACAAATAAATCCTCGCAACCAACGCGATAAGGGGTTTTCAATCCCTACACGGTCACTTACGAGAGTGATATCAGATAGATATGATAAGATAATATTTTTGGTATTTTTTATGATAAAGACGCAAAGTAAAGAAAGCAAAATAAAAACGGCGTCAGAAATAGCTTGTTGTCGGGAAATTAATATGATGAAAAATAGACCCGGGGGCCATAGGTTTCACTAGTCGCTTCTCTCATGAGTATAAATATTATGGTGGGTGAACAAATTACTATTGAGCAATTGACAGAATTGAGCATAGTTATGAGAATATCTAGGTATGATCATGTATATAGGCATCACGTCCGAGACAAGTAGACCGACTCCTGCTTGCATCTACTACTATTACTCCACACATCGACCGTTATCCAGCATGCATCTAGAGTATTAAGTTCATAAGAACAGAGTAATGCCTTAAGCAAGATGACATGATGTAGAGGGATAAACTCATGCAATATGATATAAACCCCATCTTGTTATCCTTGATGGCAACGATACAATACGTGCTTTGTTGCCCCTACTGTCACTGGGAAAGGACACCGCAAGATTGAACCCAAAGCTAAGCACTTCTCCCAATGCAAGAAAGATCAATCTAGTAGGCCAAACCAAACTGATAATTCGAAGAGACTTGCAAAGATAACCAATCATACAAAAAAGAATTCAGAGAAGATTCAAATATTGTTCATAGATAAACTTGATCATAAACCCACAATTCATCAGTCTCAACAAACACACCGCAAAAGAAGATTACATCGAATAGATCTCCACGAGAGAGGGGGAGAACATTGTATTGAGATCCAAAAATAGAGAAGAAGCCATCTAGCTAATAACTATGGACCCGAAGGTCCAAGCTAAACTACTCACACATCATTGGAGAGGCTATGGTGTTGATGTACAAGCCCTCCATGATGGATGGCCCCTCCAGCGGAGTTCCCGAACAGGCCCCAAGATGGAATCTCATGGGTACAGACGGTTGCGGCGGTGGAATTAGGTTTTTGGCTCCGTATCTGGTAGTTTGGGGTACGTAGGTATATATAGGAGGAAGGAGTACGTCGGTGGAGCAACAGGGGGCCGACGAGGGTGGATGCCGCACCCTGGGGGGTAGGCGCCCACCTACTTCGTGCCCTCCTGGTTGATGTATTGACGTAGGGTCCAAGACCTCTGGATCACGTTCGTTTCGAAAATCACGTTCCCGAAGGTTTCATTCCGTTTGGACTCCGTTTGATATTCTTTTTCTGCGAAACTCTGAAATAGGCAAAAAACGGCAATTTTGGGCTGGGCCTCCGGTTAATAGGTTAGTCCCAAAAATAATATAAAAGTGTATAATAAAGCCCAATAATGTCCAAAACAAAATATAATATAGCATGGAACAATAAAAAATTATAGATACGTTGGAGACGTATCAAGCATCCCCAAGCTTAATTCCTGCTCGCCCTCGAGTAGGTAAATGATAAAACAGAATTTTTGATGTGGAATGCTACTTGGCATAATTTCAATGTATAATTCTTCTTAATTGTGGTATGAATATTCAGATCCAAAAGATTCAAGACAAAAAGTTTAATATTGACATAAAAATAATAATACTTCAAGCATACTAACTAAGCAATTATGTCTTCTCAAAATAACATGGCCAAAGAAAGTTATCCCTACAAAATCATATAGTCTGGCTATGCTCTATCTTCACCACACAAAATATCTAAATCATGCACAACCCCGATGACAAGCCAAGCAATTGTTTCATACTTTTGACGTTCTCAAACTTTTTCAATCTTCACGCAATACATGAGCGCGAGCCATGGACATAACACTATATGTGGAATAGAATGGTGGTTGTGGAGAAGACAAAAAGGAGAAGAAAGTCTCACATCAACTAGGTGTATCAACGGGCTATGGAGATGCCCATCAATAGATATCAATGTGAGTGAGTAGGGATTGCCATGCAACGGATGCACTAGAGCTGTAAGTGTATGAAAGCTCAACAAAAGAAACTAAGTGGGTGTGCATCCAACTCGCTTGCTCACGAAGACCTAGGGCATTTTGAGTAAGCCCATAATTGGAATATACAAGCCAAGTTCTATAATGAAAATTTCCCACTATTATATAAAAGTGATATCATAGGAGACTCTCTATCATGAAGATCATGATGCTACTTTGAAGCACAAGTGTGGTTAAAGGATAGTAACATTGTCCCTTCTCTCTTTTTCTCTCATTTTTTATTTGGGCCTTTTCTTCTTCTTTCTTATGGCCTCTTCTTTTTTTTCGTCTGGAGTCTCATCCCGACTTGTGGGGGAATCATAGTCTCCATCATCCTTTCCTCACTTGGGACAATGCTCTAAAAATGATGATCATCACACTTTTATTTACTTACAACTTAACAATTACAACTCAATACTTAGAACAAAATATGACTCTATGTGAATGCCTCCGGCGGTGTACCAGGATATGCAATGAATCAAGAGTGACATGTATGAAAGAATTATGAATGGTGGCTTTGCCACAAATACAATGTCAACTACATGATCATGCGAAGAAATATGACAATGATGGATCGTGTATAGTAAACGGAACGGTGGAAAGTTGCATGCCAATATATCTCGGAATGGCTATGGAAATGCCATGATAGGTAGGTATGGTGGCTGTTTTGAGGAAGGTATATGGTGGGTGTATGATACCGGCGAAAGTGTGCGGTATTAGAGAGGCTAGCAATGGTGGAAGGAAGAAAAGTGCGTATAATCCATGGACTCTACATTAATCATAAAGAACTCATATATTTATTGCAAAAATCTACAAGTTATCAAAGCAAAGTATTACGCGCATGCTCCTAGGGGGATAGATCGGTAGAAAAAGACCATCGCTCGTCCCCGACCGCCACTCATAAGGAACACAATCAATAAATAAATCATGCTCCGACTTCATCACATAACGGTTCACCATACGTGCATGCTACGGGAATCACAAACTTTAACACAAGTATTTCTCAAATTCAAAACTACTCAACTAGCATGACTCTAATATCACCATCTTCATATCTCAAAACAATTATCAAGCATCAAACTTCTCATAGTATTCAACACACTCATAAGAATTTTTCTATTTTCTTTACTAATCTTGAATGCCTATTATTGTTAAAGCAAACTACAATGCTGTTTTGTAGGACTCTCAAAATAATCTAAGTGAATCATGAGAGAACAATAGTTTCTATAAAACAAATCCACCACCGTGCTCTAAAAGATATAAGTGAAGCACTAGAGCAAAAACTATATAACTCAAAAGATATAAGTGAAGCACATAGAGTATTCTAACAATTTCCGAATCAAGTGTGTCTCTCTCAAAAGGTGTGCACAGAAAAGATGATTGTGGTAAACTAAAAATCAAAGACTCAAATCATACAAGACGCTCCAAGCAAAACACATATCATGTGGTGAATAAAAATATAGCTCCAAGTAAAGTTACCGATGGAAGTAGACGAAAGACGGGATGCCTTCCGGGGCATCCCCAAGATTTGGCTTTTAGGTGTCCTTAGATTATCTTGGGGTGCCATGGGAATCCCCAAGCTTAGGCTCTTGCCACTCCTTGTTCCATAATACATAAAATCTTTTACCCAAAACTTGAAAACTTCACAACAAAAAACTTAGAAAAAATCTCGTGAGCTCCGTTAGCGAAAGAAAACAAAAGACCACTTCAAGGTACTGTAATAAACTCATTATTTATTTATATTGGTGTTAAACCTACTGTATTCCAACTTCTCTATGGTTTATAAACTCTTTTACTAGCCATAGATTCATCAAAATAAGCAAACAACACACGAAAAACAAAATCTGTCAAAAACAGAACAGTGTGTAGTAATCTGTAACTAACGCAAACTTCTGGAACTCCAAAACTTCAGCCAAAATAGGACGACCTATACAATTTTTTATTGATCAGCAGCAATTGAAATCAATATTTTATCACGTTCTGGTGATTTTTAGCAATTATTTTCGTGAACAGAAAGTTTCTGGAATTTTCAGCAGATCAAATAACTATCATCCAAGAAGATCCTATAGGTTAAACTTGGCACAAACACTAATTAGAACATAAAAATACATCTAACCAGAGGCTAGATCAAATACTTATTCCTAAACAGAAGAAAAAAGCAAAAAACTAAAAATAAAATTGGGTTGCCTCCCAACAAGCGCTATGGTTTAATGCCCCTAGCTAGGCATAATATCAAGGATAGATCTAGGTATTACCATCTTTGGTAGGCAATCCAAAAGTATGGTAATTTTATTTTCTTTCTAGGAAAGTGTTCCATGCCTTTCCTTAATGGAAATTGGAATCTAATATTCCCTTCCTTCATATCAATAATTGCACCAATCGTTCTAAGGAAAGGTCTACCAAGAATAATAGGACATGAAGGATTGCAATCTATATCAAGAACAATGAAATCTACGGGCACATAGTTCCTATTTGCAACAATAAGAACATTATTAATTCTTCCCATAGGTTTCTTAATAGTGGAATCCGCAAGGTGCAAGTTTAGAGAGCAATCATCAAAATCACGGAAACCTAGCAAAGCGCACAAAGTCTTTGGAATCGTGGAAACACTGCTTTTAAATCACACAAAGCATAGCATTCATGATCTTTAATTTTAATTTTAATAGTAGGTTCCCATTCATCATAAAGTTTTCTAGGGATAGAAACTTCCAACTCAAGTTTTTCTTCATAAGATTGCATCAAAGCATCAACAATATGTTTGGTAAAGGCTTTATTTTGACTATAAGCATAAGGAGAATTTAGTACGGATTGCAAAAAGGAAATGCAATCTATCAAAGAGCAATTGCCATAATTGAATTCCTTGATAAATGCTCTTTGATAGATTGTATTTCCTTGTTGCAATCCGTGCTAAATTCTCCGATATTTTGGATTTCAAGGAATTTAATTATGATAATTGTTCTTTGATAGATTGTATTTCCTTGTTGCAATCCGTGCTAAATTCTCCTCATGCTTATATTCAATAAAGCTTTTACTAAACATATCGTTGATGCTTTGATGCAATCTTATGAAGAAAAACTTGAGTTGGAAGTTTCTATCCCTAGAAAACTTTATGATGAGTGGGAACCTACTATTAGAATTTAAAATCAAAGATCATGAATGCTATGCCTTGTGTGATTTGGGTGCTAGTGTTTCCATGATTCCAAAGACTTTGTGTGATTTGCTAGATTTCCGTGATTTTGACGATTGCTCTTTAAACTTGCACCTTGCGAATTGCACTATTAAGAAACCTATGGGACTAATTAATAATGTTCTTATTGTTGAAAATAGGAATTATTTGCCCGTAGATTTTATTATTCTATA
Source organism: Aegilops longissima (assembly GCA_021605205.1). Classification (NCBI taxonomy): domain Eukaryota; kingdom Viridiplantae; phylum Streptophyta; class Magnoliopsida; order Poales; family Poaceae; genus Aegilops; species Aegilops longissima. Next base: position 121,901,905 of record CM038678.1, read on the forward strand.
CATAGATTGCAATCCTTCATGTCCTATTATTCTTGGTACACCTTTCCTTAGAACGATTGGTGCAATTACTGATATGAAGGAAGGGAATATTAGATTCCAATTTCCGTTAAGGAAAGGCATGGAACACTTCCCTAGAAAGAAAATAAAATTACCATATGAATCTATTATGAGAGCCACTTATGGATTGCCTACCAAATATGGCAATACCTAGATCCATCCTTGCTTTTATGCCTAGCTAGGGGCGTTAAACGATAGCGCTTGTTCATAGGCAACCCAATCTTATTTTTAGGTTTTTTCTTTTTTATTCTGTTTAGGAATAAATATTTGATCTAGCATCTGGTTAGATGTGTTTTTATGTTTTAATTAGTGTTTTTGCCAAGTTAAACCTATAGGAACTTCTTGGGTGATAGTTATTTGATTTTGCAGAAAATTCCAGAAACTTTCTGTTCACGAAAATAATTGTTAAAAATCACCAGAACATGATAAAATATTGATTCCAATTGCTGATGATCAACAAACAAATTTTCTAGGTCTTCCTATTTTGGCTGAAGTTTTGGAATTCCAGAAGTTTGCGTTAGTTACAGATTACTACAGACTGTTCTGTTTTTCACAGATTCTGTTTTTCGTGTGTTGTTTGCTTATTTTGATGAATCTATGGCTAGTAAAAGAGTTTATAAACCATAGAGAAGTTGGAATACAGTAGGTTTAACACCAATATAAATAAAGAATGAGTTCATTACAGTACCTTGAAGTGGTGTTTTGTTTTCTTTCGCTAACGGAGCTCACGAGATTTTCTGCTGAGTTTTGTGTTGTGAAGTTTTCAAGTTTTGGGTAAAAGATTTGATGGATTATGGAACAAGGAGTGGCAAGATCCTAATCTTGGGGATGCCCATGGCACCCCCAAGATAATCTAAGGACACCTTAAATCCAAGGCTTGGGGATGCCCCGGAAGGCATCCCCTCTTTCGTCTACTTCCATCGGTAACTTTACTTGGAGCTATATTTTTATTCACCACATGATATGTGTTTTGCTTGGAGCGTCTTGTATTATTTGAGTCTTTATTTGTTAGTTTACCACAATCATCCTTGCTGTACACACCTTTTGAGAGAGACACACATGATTCGGAAATTATTAGAATACTCTATGTGCCTCACTTATATCTTTTGAGCTATATAGTTTTGCTCTAGTGCTTCACTTATATCTTTTAGAGCACGGTGGTGGATTTGTTTTATAGAAACTATTGATCTCTCATGCTTCAATTATATTATTTTGATAGTCTTAAAATAGCATGGCAATTTGCTTTAATTAATATCATGAAAAAATTGATGCTTGATAATTGTTTTGAGATATAAAGGTGGTAATATCATAGTTGTGCTAGTTGAGTAATTCTGGAATTGAAAAATACATGTGTTGGAGTTTGTGATTCCCGTAGCATGCACGTATGGTGAACCGTTATGTAACAAAGTCGGAGCATGAAGTATTTGTTGATTGTCTTCCTTTGTGTGGCGGTCGGGATCGCGCGATGGTTAACTCCTACCAACCCTTCCCCTAGGAGCATGCGTAGTAGTACTTTACTTCGAGGGCTAATAAAATTTTGCAATAAGTGTATGAGTTCTTTATGACTAATGTGAGTCCATGGATTATACGCACACTTACCTTTCCACAATTTTTCTAGCCTCTTCGGTACCGCGCATTGCCCTTTCTCACCTTGAGAGTTGGTGCAAACTTCGTCGGTGCATCGAAACCCCGTGATATGATACGCTCTATCACACATAAACCTCCTTATATCTTCCTCAAAACAGCCACCATACCTACCTATTATGGCATTTCCATAGCCATTCCGAGATATATTGCCATGCAACTTTCCACCGTTTCATTCATCATGACACGCTCCATTATTGTCATATTGCTTTGCATGATCATGTAGTTGACATAGTATTTGTGGCAAAGCCACCATTCATAATTCTTTCATACATGTCACTCTTGATTCATTGCATATCCCGGTACATCGCCGGAGGCATTCATATAGAGTCATATTTTGTTCTAAGTATTGAGTTGTAATTCATGAGTTGTAAGTAAATAAAAGTGTGATGATCATCATTATTAGAGCATTGTCCCAAGTGAGGAAAGGATGATGGAGACTATGATTCCCCCAGAAGTCAGGATGAGACTCCAGAATAAATAAAAAAAGAGGCCATAAGAAAAGAGAAAAAGGCCCAAACAAAAAAATGATGAGAGAAAAAGAGAGAAGGGACAATGTTACTATCCTTTTACCACACTTGTGCTTCAACTAGCACCGTGATCTTCATAATAGAGAGTCTCTCATTTTGTCACTTTCATATACTAGTGGTAAATTTCATTATAGAACTTGGTTTGTATATTCCAATGATGGGCTTCCTCAAATGCCCGAGGTCTTCGTGAGCAAGCAAGTTGGATGCACACCCACTTAGTTTCTTTTTGAGCTTTCATACACTTATAGCTCTAGTGCATCCGTTGCATGGCAATCCCTACTCCTCGCATTAACATAAATTGATGGGCATCTCCATAGCCCGTTGATTAGCCTCGTTGATGTGAGTCTTTCTCTTTTTTTTGTCTTCCCACATAACCCCTACCATTATACCTTATTCCACCATAGTGCTATATCCATGGCTTGTGCTCATGTATTGCATAAGAGTTGAAAAGGTTGAAGTGTGTTAAAAGTATGAACCAATTGCTTGGCTAAAACCGTGGTCGTACATGATGTGAATATTTTGTGTGGGGAAGATGGAGCATAGCCAGACTATATGATTTTGTAGGGATAACTTGCTTTGGCTATGTTATTTTGATAAGACATAATTGCTTGGTTAGTATGCTAGAAGTATTATTGTTTTTATGTCAACATTAAACTCTTATCTTGAATCATATAAAATCTGAACATTCATGCCACAATAAGAAGAATTATATTGAAATTATGCCAAGTAGCATTCCACATCAAAAATTCGGTTTTTATCATTTACCTACTCGAGGACGAGCAGAAATTAAGCCTGGGGATGCATGATACGTCTCCAACGTATCTATAATTTTTGATTGTTCCATGCTATATTATATTCTGTTTTGGACATTATTGGGCTTTATTATACACTTTTATATTATTTTTGGGACTAACCTATTACCGGAGGCCCAGCCCAAATTGTTGTTTTTTGCCTATTTCAGAGTTTCGCAGAAAAAGAATATCAAACGGAGTCCAAACGGAATGAAACCTTCGGGAACGTGATTGTCGGAACGAACATGATCCAGAGGACTTGGACCCTACGTCAAGACATCAACCAGGAGGGCACGAGGTAGGGGGGCATGCCTACCCCCCACACCGCCAGGCGCGCCCTCCACCCTCGTGGGCCGCCTGTTGCTCCACCAATGTACTCCTTCCTCCTATATATACCTACGTACCCCCAAACTACCAGATACGGAGCCAAAAACCTAATTCCACGGCCGCAACCTTCTGTACTTGTGAGATCCCATCTTGGGGCCTGTTCCGGAGCTCCTCCGGAGGGGGCATCGATCATGGAGGGCTTCTACATCAACACCATAGCCTCTTCGATGATGTGTGAGTAGTTTACCTTAGACCTTCGGGTCCATAGTTATTAGCTAGATGGCTTCTTCTCTCTTTTTGGATCTCAATACAATGTTCTCCCCCTCTCTCGTGGAGATCTATTCGATGTAACTTCTTTTGCGGTGTGTTTGTTGAGACTGATGAATTGTGGGTTTATGATCAAGTTTATCTATGAACAATATTTGAATCTTCTGAATTATTTTATGTATGATTAGTTATCTTTGCAAGTCTCTTCGAATTATCAGTTTGGTTTGGCCTACTAGATTGATCTTTCTTGCAATGGGAGAAGTGCTTAGCTTTGGGTTCAATCTTGCGTGTCCTCTCCCAAAGGATGAGGGGTAGCAAGGCACGTATTGTATTGTTGCCATCGAGGATAACAAGATGGGGTTTATATCATATTGCATGAGTTTATCCCTCCACATCATGTCATCTTGTTTAAAGCGCTACTCGTTCTTATGAACTTAATACTCTAGATGCATGCCGGATAGCGGTCGATGTGTGGAGTAGTAATAGTAGATGCAGGTGAGTCGGTCTACTTGTCTCGACGTGATGCCTATATACATGATCATACCTAGATATTCTCATAACTATGCTCAATTCTGTCAATTGCTCAACAGTAATTTGTTCACCCACCGTAAATACTTATGCTCTTGAGAGAAGCCACTAGTGAAACCTATGGCCCCCGGGTCTATTTTCCATCATATTAATCTTCCAACACTTAGTTATTTTTATTGCCTTTTATTTTACTTTGCATCTTCATCATAAAAATACCAAAAATATTATCTTATCATATCTATCGACCTCACTCGTAAGTGACCGTAGGGATTGACAACCCTTATCGCGTTGGTTGCGAGGATTTATTTGTTTGTGTAGGTGCGAGGGACTCGTGCGTGGCCTCCTACTGGATTGATACCTTGATTCTCAAAAACTGAGGGAAATACTTACGCTACTTTGCCACATCACCCTTTCCTCTTCAAGGGAAAACCAACACAGTGCTCAAGAGGTAGCAGGCACTGCGCAACAAATTTATTATCCAAAATCTGCTTGCTCTTCTTTAGCATGTTCCTCTTCCGTTCTTCTTTAATAAGTACTCTCTCCGTTCCTAAATACAAGTCTTTGTATAGATTCCACCATGGACTACACATGGAGCAAAATGAGTGAATCTAGACTCTAAAATGTATCTGAACATCTATATGTGATCCATAGTGGAAATCTCTACTAAGACTTATATTTTGGAACAGCGGGAGTATGATAGTAGTACAGTATGTTCCTTGTAGTGAAGATGAGCAGGGACATTTGCAGTGTAGAGGTCTATAAGGTCGGTTGTGATGGACACTTTGAACTCTTCGGGCCTCTTTGATTCGTAGGATTTTGTAAACATGGGAATAGGATTTGTAGTGGCCTGCCCACTTGAATCCTATAAGAATAGCAAGGAAATGCGGGGAGCTGTGTTGCCTTTGAGAGTTACACTGATATTAATAGTACCGCACCTTCCGTTGAGGAGAGCTGGTATCCGAAGCCTTTCTAGTCGTACCGGCAATACTAGCACATATATTTCAGCAAGTTCCACTTTGCTGATTTTACTCTGATGCTTAAGGTTTTCCCATTATATCTACACTATGATCTGTGTAGCTGCTTTGTGTCGCACTAGCAGCAGTCCACTCTTGAAGCTAAACACTGCAATGACTTACAAAATTGGCACCAAGGAATTGAGTGTCATTCTGGATGCAATGAAACTCATACGCTCCCCACTTGTTGATTCTTGTTCAGAATATGATCCTAATGACTATTCTAACCTCGAGGAGTCAAAGGCAGATGGCATGTCCCGTTCACCCATCAAGCTGCCTGTTCTAATTTGGCAAGGTTTTATTGATTGCTTGTATCTTGCATATGTTGTCTTGCATTTCTTCTACTTTGTTGCACCGCCATCTGCTTAGTTTACTCATCATATATGTCGAGATGCCATGCCCATCCATTATCAATGCATATTCCATCTGTCATCATACCATGCTTTTCCACTCAAATGTTGTTCTTGTGCATCAGACATCAAAAAGGAAGAGGGTGATTGCCGAACCTGAAGGAGCACCAGCAAAGTCCTTGAAAAACGTGGTTGTGCCGTGAAATTAGACAACACCCTACTTATATTGGTTGTACAACCAGTGACACAAAACGTAGGACCGACTCCAGCAGACTGTACCCATACTTCACTGGCCACACCACTAGCCTCACCACACAGGACCTGCACTCCAGCAAAAGGTATGCCGATTTCATTTGCCATAGCACCAGCCGTACCACAGAAAAATCCCACTCCAGCAAAAAGTACAGCAAGTCCACCAGCCGAAGACCTATCCCAACTGCAGAGACGGCCAATTCCTGCAGATTGTAACCCCATTCAAATTATTCCCAGTTTAAAAGACAATGCTTTCAATGTTGTTAGGGACTACATGCATATATTCCCATCATGGGAAGATTATAGTGAAGACAAACACCATTTTCACATCTTCCTGTCCCACTAACGTGTAAGTGCTATTATTCATGGTGATTATTTTCCTGTTTTCTGCTGATTGAACACATTAATGATTTACACTATATTGTTGTAAGTAGGTGAGGGTCAATCTGGATAGTCATGACGAGCAAAGCTTGCTTGCGCTTTTCAAGGAAGCATTGCAGCAGTATCGTGTTACTTGAGGAAATCACACTTTGATGGCAAGTCTATAAACGAATTTCTGGTGAAGTTTCCTGTGCTAAATTTAGAAGACATTGAATGGAAAAACCTTGTTATGCACAGGTCTTGTTCTGAGGATGAGGTACTGTCTATGATATCGCATGACAATTTGAACTTCTACTTTTCCGCATGTGTCTTACAGATCTTTTTTGCAGGAAATCTGCTCGAAAAAGAATTCCGGTTTGAAAAGAACGACAGGATATCGCAAATATGCTGCCCGCTGCTTTGCTCTTGTTAGTACGTGTTGTCCTGTATCACTGTACTTGCATACATACCTGGTTTATTATGTGACAGCAGTATGCATGATAGCTTGCTTATCAATTGTTCGCTCCAAATTATCTGATCTGTATGAATGGTTACATTAGTGCAGAATATATCCAATGCCAATGAAATTTTTTAGCTCTGCATTATTCTTGTAAGTACCTGCTGTCCTTTATCAGTGTACTTATATTGACAGGTAGTTGTTCATGTACCATCACTCTGCAGCTTATTTTCCTTTGCCCTCCATTTTCTACACAGAAGATCTATATTTACTCTTACCATAAGGTTGGATAAGACCGATGGTACTGAAGAAGTTTAGCTCTACATTGCTCTTGGCTGTACCTTTTGCTTGTATCGCTGTACTTACATTTATAGCTACTTGGTTATGTAGCATCACTCTTCATCTTATCTTAAATATTCTCCATTTTTGCTTATATTGTCACATCTATATTTACTCTTAACAAAATGTAGAATAAAGGCAATGCTTATGAAGAAGATTCTATGGTAAACTTCTTCAATTGCCCCCAATCAACATGGACAAGGGCTTTCTAGAGCTTGCCTTCACCAAAAATGTAAGTTTGTCCTTCTCAAGCCTTCAAACTTTGTTGTGTATATTTGGTTAGGCATGACTGCAACAGCTGTTTATTTTTGGTGTTTGCATCAAATTGCATGTTTAAATTTTATTATGTATAGTTCATAAACAAAAATTTGTCCTTCTCAATTTAAGTTTTCAGTTGTACAACCAAGTTCCTTCTTCATACCATGTAAATTAAACTATACAGAGCAAGTGATCTTATTTTGCCAATCTGAAATGGAATAAATTGACATCACACTAACCATTGATACTTATGAGTTCTTGATCTCTAATCCAGTGGTGTCATGAAGCTGCCAACTCCTTCACAATGTCATTTCCTGCCATGTTTTAACCTGAACAATAACATATTGTGTTAATGCTCTTTTAAACTTTGTCACTTTATTCGTCAGTAAGAAATGTGATGAAGTGTCAGCACTGATACTTATATGTGCAAAACCTGTCATCTATCTGCTTGTTTATCTTTCAGAGTGAGGAGGATATAAGTGTCAAACAAGTGCAGTCTCATTAGCTTGCTCAGCTGCTTGCACTGCAGCTCCCGAGCAGGGCTAACCTTTCGTGAACTCTATTGAAGTGCTGTCGGTTTTGTATATTATTTTTTCGGCATGTTTAATTGCACTAGTGGCGATCTTTGATGCCCAGTGTATGTAATCTGCTGTCTGCTTGTGCTTTATTATCATAGTGGCAAACTTTGATGCCAAGTGGATGTAATATGCTGTAATTTCTTTATTGTATAGTCTAGGTTTTTTTTCTTATTCACGATGCTGCAGTTATTTTATCAGATATATATCCTGTCTTCGCATAAACCGCCAAACCGTAAAATTACAAAGACATAATCGGTCGTCATGCAAATCACTATGTATGATCCGCATCATGGGCCCCGTCATCTTGGTCCGTTAACAGGCCTAAATGTAAACTGACCCACTAGTAGGTTCGGGCCCTTAATAGGCCGAGTAAACCGTCGGCCCAATTTTCCCAAGAAAACTCAATGGGCTTTAGGAGGCTCAAAAGTAGGTTGGGCCCAAACGCGTGCGAACAGCTCACGAGCCAAAGCGCAGGCGAATAGACTTCACCCATGATTGTGCCAATCAAATCATGGGCTTATAACTGGCCAAAATTGTCTCGGTCCTTATTTGGCCCAATCAGATTATCGTCTGTGGGCAGGCCGGATGCAAACGGGGCCGTAGTTAGGCCCAACTATATGACGGGCTTTTAACAGGCCGAAATATATATAGGGCCGAAATGTTAAACGGGCCTTTAACAGGCCGAAACTAATATTAGGCCAAATTACTAAATGGGCCTTTATCACGTGGGCCCAAAAGCATATCGTCCAGTTGACGGGCCGAATCTGATATGGGCTATAATTTAGCCCAAAGCCTCTCAAAGGGCCGGACCTAATCTGGGCCATAATTTGGCCCAGAACGTGGTAGGCTTTTAACGGCCGGATCTCATATGGACCTTTATTAGGCCCGGAACATGGCAGACTGTTAATGGACCGGATCAAATATGGGCCGACATTTGGCCCAAAACATGGCAGCCTGTTAATTGGTCGGCCTACTAGTGTCATCAAAATCTTTTGGGCCTTCAGCTGGGCATGCCTATTATGGTCGGCGAAATCTCGTGGGCCTTTAGCTGGGCCGGCCCATTATGGTCCACAAAATCTTGTGGGTCTTTAGCTAGGCCGGCCCATTATGGTCCGCAAAATCTCGCGGGCCTTTAGCTGGGCTGGCTCATTATGGCGCGCAAAATCTTGTGGGCCTTTAGCTGGGCCGGCCCATTCTGGTCCGCTAAATCTCGTGGGCCTTTTGCTGGGCCAGCCCATTATGGACCGCAAAATCTTGTGGGCCTTTAGTTGGGCCGGCCCATTTAAACTTTATGGACCACTTTTGGGCCGGTCCACGTGTCAACATTTCATAAGCGCATCTCGCCCATTGGATGAGTGACACCTGTGCCAACAGGGAGCTGACACCTGTTTCCTCCAGTCAATGATGATTTTACACGTGGAAAATCGCCATTTGTCCGGGTTGTTAATGGGTTATCGGATCCAAAACCGGACCCGATAGCTTAACGGCGTTCCGTTACGGTGGATGCCACGTGTTGGTCACCCTTGACGAAAGCACTTTTGTGACGCGTGATTTTTCGTCATGGAAGTGGACACTTCCGTGATGATAATTTTGTTAATGTCATGGAACACTTCTACGATAGCACATGTATGACAATCTTGATTCTGTCATAAAATCGTCATGGATGTACATGCATGACACAAAATGTGACCTACTGTGACAAACACGTATCATCACGGAAGTGTATTTTTTTGTAGTGACTTGACTCAACTGGGAGTTAATCTTCCTGATGATAGTGTCATTGACAGAGTTCTTCAATCACTGCCACCAAGCTACAAAAGCTTCATGATGAACTACAATATGCAAGGGATGGATAAGACAATTCCCGAGCTATTCGCGATGCTAATAGCTGCGGAGGTAGAAATCAAGAAGGAGCATCAAGTGTTGATGGTCAACAAGACCACTAGTTTCAAGAAGAAGGGCAAAGGGAAGAAGGGGAACTTCAAGAAGAATGGCAAGCAAGTTGCTGCTCAAGTGAAGAAGCCCAAGTCTGGACCTAAGCCTGAGACTGAGTGCTTCTGCTGCAAAGGGACTGGTCACTAGAAGCGGAACTGCCCCAAGTATTTGGCGGATAAGAAGGATGGCAAAGTGAAAGGTATATTTGATATACATGTTATTGATGTGTACTTAACTAATGCTTGCGATGGCGCTGGTATTTGATACTGGTTCATTGCTCATATTTGCAACTCAAACAGGGCTACTGAGTTAGCGAAGATTGGCTAAGGACGAGGTGATGATGCGCGTGGGAAATGGTTCCAAAGTCGATGTGATCGCGGTCGGCACGCTACCTCTACATCTACCTTCGGGGTTAGTTTTAGACCTGAATAATTGTTATTTGGTGCCAGCTTGAGTATGAACATTATATCTGGATCTTGTTTGATGCGAGACGGTTATTCATTTAAATCAGAGAATAATGGTTGTTCTATTTATATGAGTAATATCTTTTATGGTCATGCCCCCTTGATGAGTGGTCTATTTTTGTTGAATCTCGATGGTAGTGATACATATATTCATAGTATTGAAGCCAAAAGATATAAGTTTAATAATGATAGTGCAACTTATTTGTGGCACTGCCGTTTAGGTCATATTGGTGTAAAGCGCATGAAGAAACTCCATGCTGATGGGCTTTCGGAATCACTTGATTATGAATCACTTGATACTTGCGGACCATGCCTCATGGGCAAGATGACTAAGACTCGGTTCTTAGGAACAATGGAGTGAGCAACAGACTTGTTGGAAATAATACATACTGATGTATGTGGTCTGATGAGTGTTGATGCTCGCGGCGGGTATCATTATTTTCTAATCTTCATAGATGATTTGAGCAGATATGGGAATATCTCACTACTGCAGGATGGTCCAAACGCGACACTACGATCAAAGACCCTTCGAAGAAACTGTGTGCGATGCCATAATCGCAAACGATGGTGTAAAAAACCCGTCAAAAAGGTGCAAAACGTTTGCGATGACAGATGCATCAAACACGGTTCAGAATTTAGTTGCGTGTGCGATGCAGGGCATACAGTTCAGCTCAATTAACTGTTTGGGATGAGGAGGCACAAAAGAAACGGGCAGCCAGATGAAGGCGTGTGCAATATACAACATATGGTTCACTGGGATGAACTGTGTGTGATTAGGAAACACAATGGAAACGGTTCAACTGAACAAGATGTGTGTGATACGCGGCAAACAGGTCCGTAATCCAAAATGTGTGCGAAGACCAATAATAACACAGACGATTGCTGCTAATATGACGTGTGAATTGCTCTGTCCACTTTAGAATAACATGTGTGTGTGTGTGTATATATAACTGAAATAAACATCCAATTACATAAGTGACTATACAGATCATTCGCACACCCTCAATAAACAGTTGCATGCATTCTAAAGTAGGAGAAACGATCGTCTAGTCATCTACTTCTTGTGATGCTCCCGCCACTGCTATGTGGCTCGATCCCTCGTTTGGGTCAAGAAGAAGACAGTTCCTCATGTCAACGATCCTCCTGTACATCTCGTAGCTTGTGTACGCGTCCATGACCGCGTACTTGACATGTTGTTCATCCAGTCTCTTATGCCACACACTGTGCCAGGCGTTCTTTTTCTTATTGTTGTCTTCCTTCATCTTCGCATACTAGGGGTCAATGATGGCCGAGGCGAGGTAACCAAGGAGTTCAGTTTGCTTTTGTCGCTGCCCCAGACCTTGTAGTGGTGCTGGATGTTGACAAGATTCGGGCATTTCAAGTACGAAACCTTGAGCGCTTTTAGATTGTTGGTGGTGTCCACTGTAGCGAAATTGTAGTTGGAGCTCTTGATAAACCTAGAGAAACGCTCGCAAGGCCTTGTGGCAAGGTGGAAGTGGTAGACGAGGATGTCATGTCACACGCACAACTAGGTGACGGCAACCTTCTAATCGTGCCCGGCACGACCGATGGTGTACTCAAGGTCGAAGCCGACCACTCAGTACTTGTCCTCGGCAAGGAACTGCTCCATAGTTTGGATGGAGCTCTCCACCGAGACCGGATCGCACGTGTACACCACCGAGAGGGCATTCCGACTCACGTGGGTGTCCACTACATGATGCGTGGTGAACTGCACGCCGCTGTCGTCGTCGGCCGCCGGGAGCGCCATTGGAGCCACGGGGAGCGCCATTGGAACCGATGGATGTCCTCCATGTAAGTGTCCTCGTGGGTGTGCTTATTGTGTCGTGTGAGACGAGAGATGAAGGTAAATGGCTGCAGGAATAAAAGGGGGCCGGGCGGCGTTGATTCTCGGCGCATCTGCTTGGCTGTTTTTGCAGTGGGTAACTGCATCGTCGCACCGCGCCCGGCACAACCGCTTGCACACGAACGTGTGTGATCGTGCGCCGGCCCAAAATACTGGCAGCGTGCGTGGAGGGACGAGGGCAGAGCACCCGGAGGGACGCGAGAGCAGCGTGCGGCAGGACGCGAGCAGAGCGCGCCGCTGCTGCCTGAACCGCAAGCAACCACACGCATGGAGCAGTTGAACACGCAGGAAATGGTCGCCTACAAGCCGGTCGATAGTTGCGTTGCTGCATAGAGAGCGGTTGTGTGGTACCACGTCCGTCTAGTCTATAGTCTCCTTTATATTCCATGCCATACTTTGCCCTCAAATTTAACCAACAAAATGTTAATGCATGTTTTAAAAATTATATAATTGGAAACTATGTTCAAATACAAATCCAACTATATAATCTTTGGCGACATGCATTCATATTTTATTAGTTAAATCATACTTATAAACCACGACGGTGGTATAGTAGGTAATTAAATCGCAAGCGTTTTTTTATTAACCGTATGTGTACGTGGCCTTTCGTCTTCCTCTCGCACGTCTTGTCACCCCGCTGCCACAAATAGCTTACAACGCAAGCTTGCGCAATGCACGGGGGCGTTATTTTTGCCAAACGGTGATGCCAATGAATTGTCGGTGAGCCCGTTCCCGCGCAACCTCGCAGGTTCCAGCGCAAGCTTCCCGCCCGGCTCGGTGAAATCCCCCAAAATCCCAATGCTTACCGGCCTGCTATAAAAACCCTCACGGCCGGCGAGTCCTGCGTCACATTTTACCCTCCATCCCTGTAGCTTATCTCATCTGCTTCTCCCACATTCGCCAATGGCATCGGTCCGTCGTCGTCGCTCACTCACTCCGCCGTCATCAGAGGATAGCTCCAGCTGGGAGGCTACATAGCAGCGACGGCGCAGTCCTCGGTGTAGTGCAGTGCGTGTGGCGTCCCTATTGGGTGTGCGCAGAACACCCATCACACGCTCTGCCGCCGGTGCCCGTCGGCAGCTGTTGTCGGCCGCAGTTTCCGCCACACCACCGTCAAAAGCCAGGGCCATCGCCCGCTCCGCCGCCGCGGCCCAAAGGCGGGAGACGGCCGTCGTGGCCGCCACCCCACTGCCGGCCACTATGGCCATCACCCGCTCCGCCACCGCGGCCCTAAGGCGGGAGGTGGTGGTCGTGGCCGCCACCCCGTCGTTGGCCGTCGTGGCCGCCAGCCCACCATCGACCGCCGGGGTCATCATCCGCTCCGCCACCGCCGCATGAAGGTGGGAGGTGGAGGTGGATGCCCGCACGTGCGACAGCGACCTTGCGCGCTACACCGAGTTCCTGCGGAAGCGAGGAATCAGGAGATCTATGAGGAGAACCACCGCTTCGAGAGGGGTCGTCTGTAACGGCAGAGGGCGTTCGAGGCGAGCATCGCGGAAGCTGCATTAGCGGCAGGCACCGCATTGCGGTTGCCCAGCTCGTCGGTAGGCTCCTCCTCCTCCGCCTCTTACTTAGCGTGCTCGGTAGAGGAGAGGCAGCCGGAAGTAGTACAAAGCCCCTCCACAGTAGTAGTAGTAGTAGTATTTAGGGGCTATTTTGTTCAGTTCATCTGACTATAGATGTGGTGGAACTGTACAACGTACTTAAAATTAGCTAGTATATATTGTTGAACTAGCTATTTCAGTACGTGGTTGGCAACAATTGGGGAAAATTTTGGTCGGTTCAGCTGCCGAGTTGAACTGTTTGTATAAATTAAGAACGATTGCTTAATCTATGAATGAAATCTATGCTTAATTACTGAATTTCAGTGGAAAAAATTAGATATTGCTAGTGATTTTTAGCTTCATATTTTGACAAATCGCGGTGTTACAAGGATTGACAAATCATACCAAATTGTTTGTACGTGGTTTCACATGGGTCAACCAAAACAACCGTTTGCGTTGAAGGGATGCACAAATTCTGCGCTGCTCTCACCTTGCATAGGGGTGTTCTATCTAAAACGTTTGCAATCAAGAGCTGCAGAAATCCTGCTCAACACATTTTCTCTTGGCTTCCTGGGGAAGCTGTCGGTTTGCATACGGGTGTTCTAACTAAAACGTTTGCGATTAGTGTTTTATATTCAAAAACCGAATTAAACTGCGGCTTGGGCGCCATTAATGGAGAGGATGCGAGCAAGGAGGGTGGCCATGGAAGTCAAAGGGCTCGCTTCCCAATGAGCCTGCGCAGCCTACAGCTCGCACGCTTCCCGGTGAGCCTGCGCACTCAAGGACAGCTTGCACGCCTCTCGGTCAGCCTGCGCACCGGACGGCGCTCACACGCCTCCCAATCAGTCAAGGTCAAGCAGCTGTCCGCACGGAAGCTCCTACAACCATTAAAACCAAGACAAGTGGCGTCACGTGAATGGTTAACAAAATTTTGGATTTACTAGAATTTAAAAACCAGGCATCTCAATGTTTTGCCGGCAATCAACGGTGCCCTGGTGTTTGAAATTAATTCCCATTTCTTGCATGAGACCTAAGCATGCACCCAAGGACACATATTTGATATTTCAACCAATTTATATGTACTGGAGCATGTGCATGTAGCTCAAATTTGAATTATGCACATAAATGCATTGAAAACTCAGTTAATGCATAAAAATGTCCAAACGAACCCCCAAAAATAACAAAAATTCACACAACACTCGGGTTGTTCTATGTTGACACGAGAACAAAAATTGAAAGCAATAAGAGGCAATGGATATCATTTCGTGCCCAAAGGTGCGACGTTCCCTACCGAAAACCATCATGCTTGTTGTGAGAAGCTCCGGTTTGTGAGAAGCATATACCCAAACCTGCCCCAAATGGGACAAATTTTGTACCAAGGCATGTTTATACCGCTCCATGATAGCATGCCAAGTTTCATGAATTTCAGACGAGTTTTGGATTTACTAGAATTAAAAAACGAGGCATCTCAATGTTTTACTGGCAATTAACGGAGCCCTCGTGTTTGAAATTCATTCCCATTTCTCGCATGGGACCTAAGCATGCACCCAAGGAAACATATTTGATTTTTCAACCAATTTATATGCACTGGAGCCTGTGCATGTAGTTCAAATTTGAATTATGCACATAAATGCATTGAAACCCCAGTTAATGCATATAAATGTCCAACCGAACCCCAAAAAATCACAAAAATTCACACAACACTCCTGTTGTTCTATGTTGACACGAGAAAAAAATTTGAAAGCAATAAGAGGCAATGGATATCGTTTCGTCCACAAAGGTGGGACGTTCCCTACCAAAAACCATCATGCTTGTTGTGAGAAGCTCCGGTTTGTGAGAAGCATATACCCAAACCTGCCCCAAATGGGACAAAATTTGTAACACGGCATGTTGATGCCGCTCCATGATAGCATGCCAAGTTTCATGAATTTAAGATGAGTTTTGGATATAATAGAATTTAAAAACCAGGCATCTCAATGCTTTGCCGGCAATCAACGGTGCCCCGGTGTTTGAAATACATTCCCATTTCTGTCATGGGACCTAAGAATGCACCCAAGGACACATATTTGATTTTTCAACCAATTAATATGCACTGGAGCTTGTGCATGTAGTTCAAATTTGAATTATGCACATAAAATGCGTTGAAAACTCAGTTAATGCATAGAAATGTCCAAACGAACCCCGAAAAATCACAAAAAATCACACAACACTCTTGTTGTTCTATGTTGACACGAGAAAAAATTTGGAAAGCAATTAGAGGCAATGGATATCGTTTCGTCCACAAAGGTGGGACGTTCCCTACCGAAAACCATCATGCTTGTTCTGAGAAGCTCCGGTTTGTGAGAAGCATATACCCAAACCTGCCCCAAATGGGACAAAATTTGTACCACGGCATGTTGATGTCGCTCCATGATAGCATGCCAAGTTTCATGAATTTCAGACGAGTTTTGGATTTACTAGAATTTAAAAACCAGGCATCTCAATGTTTCGCCGGCAACCAACGGTGCCCCGGTTTTTGAAATCCATTCCCATCTCTTTCATGGGACCTAAGCATGCACCCAAGGACACATATTTTATTTTTCAACCAATTTATATGCACTGGAGCGTGTGCATGTAGTTCAAATTTGAATTATGCACATAAAATGCATTGCAAACTCAGTTAATGCATACAAATGTCCAAACGAACCCCGAAAAATCACAAAAAATCACACAACACTCTTGTTGTTCTATGTTGACACGAGAAAAAAATTTGAAAGCAATTAGTGGCAATTGATATCGTTTCGTCCACAAAGGTGGGAAGTTCCCTACCGAAAACCATCATGCTTGTTGTGAGAAGCTCCGGTTTATGAGAAGCATATACCCAAACCTGCCCCAAATAGGACAAAATTTGTACCACGGCATGTTCATGCCGCTCCATGATAGCATGCCAAGTTTCATGAATTTCAGACGAGTTTTGGATTTACTAGAATTTAAAAACCAGGTATCTCAATGTTTTGCGGCAATCAACAAAGGCCACGGTGTTTGAAATTCATTCCCATTTCTTGCATGGGACCTAAGCATGCACCCAAGGACACAGATTTGATTTTTCAACCAATTTATATGCACTGGAGCATGTGCAGGTAGTTCAAATTTCAATTATGCACATAAAATGCATTGAAAACTCAGTTAATGCATAAAAATGTCCAAACGAACCCCGAACAATCACAAAAATTCACACAACACTCCTGTTGTTCTATGTTGACACAAGAAAAAAATTGAAAGCAAAAAGAGGCAATGGATATCGTTTCGTCCCCAAAGGTGGGCCGTTCCCTACCGAAAACCATCATGCTTGTTGTGAGAAGCTCCGGTTTGTGAGAAGCATATACCCAAACCTGCCCCAAATGGGACAAAATTAGTGCCACGGCATGTTGATGCCGCTCCATGATAGCATGCCAAGTTTCATGAATTTCAGATGAGTTTTGGATTTACTATAATTTAAAAACCAGGCATCTCAATGTTTTGCCGGCAATCAACGGTGCCCCGGTGTTTGAAATTCATTCCCATTTCTTGCATGGGACCTAAGCATGCACCCAAGGACACATATTTGATTTTTCAACCAATTTATATCCACTGGAGCATGTGCATGTAGTTCAAATTTTAATTATGCACATAAATGCATTGAAAACTCAGTTAATGCATAAAAATGTCCGAACAAACCACGAAAAATCACAAAAAAATCACACAACACTCCTGTTGTTCTATGTTGACACGATAAAAAATTTGAAAGCAATAAGAGGCAATGGATATCGTTTCGTCCCCAAAGGTGGGACGTTCCCTACCGAAAACCATCATGCTAGTTGTGAGAAGCCCCGGTTTGTGAGAAGCATATACCCAAACCTGCCCCAAATGGTACAAAATTTGTACAAGGACATGTTGATGCCGCTCCATGATAGCATGCCAAGTTTCATGAATTTCAGACGAGTTTTGGATTTACTAGAATTTAAACACCGGGCATCTCAATGTTTTGCCGGCAACCAATGGTGCCCTGGTGTTTGAAATTCATTCCCATTTCTTGCATGGGACCTAAGCATGCACCCAACGACACATATTTGATTTTTCAACCAATTTATATGCACAGGAGCATGTGCATGTAGTTCAAATTTGATTATGCACATAAATGTATTGAAAACTCAGTTAATGCATAAAAATGTCCAAATGAACCCCGAAAAATCACAAAAATTCACACAACACTCCTGATGTTCTATGTTGGCACGAGAAAAAAATTTGAAAGCAATAAGAGGCAATGGATATTGTTTCGTCCCCAAAGGTGGGACGTTCCCTACCAAATACCATCATGCGAGTTGTGAGAAGCTCCGGTTTGTGAGAAGCATATACCCAAACCTGCCCCAAATGGGACAAAAGTTGTACCACAGCATGTTGATGCCGCTCCATAATAGCATGCCATGTTTCATGAATTTCAGACGTGTTTTAGATTTACTAGAATTTAAAAACCAGGCATCTCAATGTTTTGCCGGCAATCAACGGTGCCCGGTGTTTGAAATTAATTCCCATTTCTTGCATGGGACCTAAGCGTGCACACAAGGACACATATTTGATTTTTCAACCAATTTATATGCACTGGAGCATGTGCATGTAGTTAAAATTTGATATATGCACATAAATGCATTGAAAACTCGGTTAATGCATAAAAATGTCCAAACAAACCCCGAAAAATCACAAAAATTCACACAACACTCCTGTTTTTCTATGTTGACACGAGAAATTTTTTTGAAAGCAATAAGTGGCAGTGGATATCGTTTCGTCCACAAAGGTGGGACGTTCCCTACCGAAAACCATCATGCTTGTTGTGAGAAGCTCCGGTTTAGAGAAGCATATACCCAAACCTGCCCCAAATGGGATAAAAGTTGTACCACGGCATGTTGATGCCGCTCCATAATAGCATGCCAAGTTTCATGAATTTCAGACGAGTTTTGGATTTACTAGAATTTAAAAACCAGGCATCTCTATGTTTTGCCGGCAATCAACGGTGCCCTGGTGTTTGAAATTCATTCCCATTTTCTTGCATGGGACCTAAGCATGCACCCAAGGACACATATTTGATTTTTCAACCAATTTATATGTACTGGAGCATGTGCATGTATTCGAATTTGAATTGTTCACCTGAAATGGCTAGAAAACCAATTTAATGTATAAAATGTTCAAACGAACCCTGAATAATTCCAATTCTCTTACGACACACAAATAGTTGCATGTTCACTCCAGATAAAAGGTCTAGCAATTCAAACACCGTCCATTGCCGCTGTGACCCCATTATGTAATTCAAATCAAGATGAAAAATCAAGTAGATCGCACATAGTTTATTATCAGCAACCGTGTGAGATGTAGTACAAAATATCTTGGAGCACCATCGGTGTATAGTACGCCTATGGCTTACGTAGGAGGTGTGTCGGCTATAGTCCTTAGTGGCGTCTCAAGCACACTAGCTCGCTCCCCAAATATCATTCCACTGTTCAATCGTCGCCGCTGAAAGATGGGCACGTGGACCCGCGTCGTGAGTGCAACTTCGGTGGCCCACTCCGGCGAGAGCGCGGCCGCAGCCGCCATGCTCGTGCTAACAAGATGCATCAGCGCGGCCACAATTTGCAACCGGGCGGCAAAGGCAGCCCAAATGGCTGGTGTTGCTTCTCAGGTGGCGGCAGCAACATCTGCCTCGGGGAGAGCAACTGGCGAGAGCGGCACAGCAACTGTCCCTTCCACAGCGGCGGCCTTAGCCCTGATGGAGGCCGCCCACGACCATGTTGAGGCTGCCCACACCCAGCTCCTGGCGGTCACCGCACAAATCAAACGAAGCTTCTCCGACAACGGTCGGCAACCCACGACCGAAGAGCTGGCAATCGCCGAGAGCGTTCGAGTAGTCGTCTGTTCCTCCGCCGCATACCTTGCAACGACGGAGCCCGTCCAAGCCCAGATCGCGTCCGCCCACGCCCAGCTCGTGGCGGCCTTTTCCAAAGAGATGGCAGACGCGGATGGCGAGATGCATGCCGAGTATGGTGTGATGGATGCCATGGAGCCCCTTCCCCAGGAGACCGTCGGGCGCGAGCTGGACATGGAGGCGGCAGCGGAGATCGACGAGCACCAGCTGTAGTAGTACTCTTTGTTTTGTTTAATTAAGAGTGTCGGTCTTTTATTTGTTAGAATAATGTTTAGGTCAGCCAGCTCTGTTTAATTGCTGAACTTGCTCGATTAAGAAGTGTGGGTGTGATGTAGTCTCCTTTGTGTACCCAAATTATGCAATGACGTGCATGACCACTGTAACCATGGAAATTCGAACCAAAACTTTTGACGTTCAAACTCATCACACACGGGTTAAGCTATCTGAATCGTTTGTGATGTCCACATATCGTAGATAGTTTTGATTAAGGGACCATGTCTAATGACACTTTGCGCGCCAGTTTGTTGGCTGAAGCGATTCCAAATTTTCGGCTTCCGCGGAAATATCTACCTCCCTGCCCCCTCCCCCTTACCAAAAGCCACATTTCCCCTCTTTCCGCCTTCCTTTCCAAGTTGAAACCTTCACTCCTTGCTTGCAGCGCCGCCGCCTCCTCGCCGGCGATCCTCCTTCACGCTGCTCGGCCTCCTCTATCCAGGCAGGTAATGCACACCCGACCCCCATCCTCCTCCTCCTTCCACATCCCACATGCCCCGACCGCCGGCGCGAGTGCGACACCTTCCAGCCAAATCACCGACCCCTCCACCAAATAAGCACCGACCTAAGCCATGGTGCACGCAGTATAGCCAGGACCTCAAGGAGCATTTGGCAGCGGAGAAGCAAATCGCGGCCGCACGCGCGGATGAGGTCGCGATGGCTGCCATTCGTGCTGACCCCCAGATTTTGAAGGAGCACCTTGCCAATTTCTAGCTACGCCGATTAAGCATGCTCGGTTTACCCGTTGCGTGTGCTGCTCCTGCCTTTCCTTCACAAATTCTAGTGAATTGTGCTATCTAATTTCACCATGCAATCTGTTGCTCTAGTGTATATGTTCTATATGTCATGCAGTGTGGTGCTCACTTATTAGCTATTTTGTTGATTAGTTGTTGTCTTCAGTTAACTGTTCAGTTCAATTCTGCAACTGTGATGTTCAATTCTTCAGGCTGCAATTTTGTATTGTCTTCCATGCGAGAAATAAATCGAATTTATCTTTACAAAATTGTGGGTGCATTCTGTTATTGTATACCATGTGAGGAATAAATTGAATTTGGCTATAGTAAATACATGAGAAACAAATACAATTGCTACAATTGGCTGTAGTTAACTGTTTGGTTAACTCACTGATCTTCTATTAGGAGTATGTTATACTGTGCAATGTGGTGCTTAGTTAATGTTTGGTTCATTTGTTGTGGTGTTTAGTTAACTGCTTGGTTCAATTCTGCAATGCGATGTCCAATTGTCTTGGGTAGAATTTTGTATTGTTGTGCATGTGAGGAATAAATCTAATTTGGCTGCACTTAATACATGAGAAACATATACAAGTGCTATATTACCTAGTTCTTAATCATGCTTGGTTGGGGTAAATGGGTTTTCCGTGTGGCTTTAATTAATCGGATGCATCTGCAATGTGCTTATTTTTCATCAACATATTTTACTGATAGCATGCGAACCCTTACTTAACCTGATGACTAACTACCTTATATGTGTTGCAGGCAATCAATGGGAAGCACTGAGGTTTACAATCAAGGTTAGCACGTGCATGCTCCGTTGTCTAATAGCACATTATTGTGCAATTGCAGGAACCATTTTAATATTTTGGTTTTAAACAACTTGGTCTTGCACATGTAGGTCCTGCTGTCAGAGGTTTTGACCCACTGTTCGACCCTTTTTGCATATGGGGAAATGAGTTGTCCATGAATATCAATCAAATCAAGAAACTCAGAAATATTGTTAGGATAAAGAAATTAGCGACAAAAAACAACAATTCTTTGTCTGCACAATGAAGAAGACATCAGTTCACTACAAGATGGTACTAACTATTATACCTTTCCTTTTTTATTCCTTTGCCCCAATTCCAATATAGAGAACATATTTATGCACATCCTTGTTTTCAGGCCTTTCCAAACATTTCACTGATGATTACCTCTCAAACCACCTCTATGGCCAGGAGGCGAGGAAGGTTTTCATACAACATCCATAGTTCAATATTGAAGTGTTCCTCAAGAGGACAAAGGACACATGGTCAATCATCCACACGCACTGGCCTAAATTTGCAAAGACCTTCAACATGAATGAAGGCTCAATATTCGCCTTCCGCTTTAGTAGTTTTCCAGATGAGATGCATCTGTCTATATACCGTCTATGATGCTAATTTTGAAAGGTTCTACATGTTGCATGTGGAACTTGCTACTGGTGCAGTTGTGTAATGGGGTAGTTGAGTGCTGAAGCTATATCATGTTGTACTCTGATGTATTTCACTTATGAAATTCTGCTTCCTTAATATGGAAACTAAATATATTGTGTGCTTAATATGAAATGTCAATTAGATTAATAAATGGATTATGAATATTCGGATAATTGGCCTGCTAATGGCGAATTAGCCTGCTAATTGTGTTTTGCTATTGCAAACAGTTGTGGAAAAAATACCGTGGGCGATGACCTCAGGCAACGCACACAGTTTCTAGGAATAAACCGTGTTGGATCAATGAACAATCACATACGACTTTCTCTTGAAAATTATTTGTGTTAGGCCACCTTGCGCAAACGTTTACCACATAAAAACTGTGTGTGATGGACAGCCTTTGCCACACAGTTTCTTCTACGGACCGTGTGTGATACATTCAATAACACAAATGATTTAACGGGAAAAATTGTGTGTGATGTACCTGTGAACGGAAACGTTTTCCTTGGAGCGACTATGTGGGATGTACATACGAACGGAAACGTTTAGCGGGGACTGACTGTGTGGGATGTACTTGCGACTGGAAACAATTTCGCCGTATAATTGTATTTTTAGCTCTACTATACGTATTTTCGTATTTGAGTCCTCGCCGGTCGCACACAACCTCATTTTGCTGAACGTGTGTGCAAGGAGGGCATATCCCCGACGGTTTCTGGGTCGTGTGGGAAGGACCCCCCTATCACCCACACTCACTTGGCGACGGATCCAAATTCCGTCACAGAAAGGGGTTAAAACCGTTTGTTTAGGACCGACGCGCACCAGT
Source organism: Aegilops longissima (assembly GCA_021605205.1). Classification (NCBI taxonomy): domain Eukaryota; kingdom Viridiplantae; phylum Streptophyta; class Magnoliopsida; order Poales; family Poaceae; genus Aegilops; species Aegilops longissima. Next base: position 121,924,676 of record CM038678.1, read on the forward strand.
GTCTACTTAATGTAACATAAGTCTGAAACATTTGAAAAGTTCAAAGAATTTCAGAGTGAAGTGGAAAATTATCGTAACAAGAAAATAAAGTTTCTACGATCTGATGGTGGAGGAGAATATTTGGGTTACGAGTTTGGTCTTCATTTGAAACAATGTGGAATAGTTTCGCAACTCACGCCACCTGGAACGCCACAGCGTAATGGTGTGTCCGAACGTTGGAACCACACTTTATTAGACATGGTGCGATCTATGATGTCTCTTACTGATTTACCGCTATCGTTTTGGGGTTATGCTTTAGATACGGCTGCATTCACGTTAAATAGGGCACTATCTAAATCCGTTGAGACGACACCTTATGAACTGTGGTTTGGCAAGAAACCCAAGTTATCGTTTCTAAAAGTTTGGGACTGCGATGCTTATGTGAAAAACCTTCAACCTGATAAGCTCAAACCCAAATTAGAGAAATGTGTCTTCATAGGATACCCAAAGGAGACTGTTGGGTACACCTTCTATCACATATCCGAAGGCAAGATATTCGTTGCTAAGAATGGATCCTTTCTAGAGAAGGAGTTTCTCTTGAAAGAAGTGAGTGGGAGGAAAGTAGAACTTGATGAGGTAATTGTACCTTCTCCCGAATTGGAAAGTAGTGAAGGAAATATGCCCTAGAGGCAATAATAAAGTTATTATTTATTTCCTTATATCATGATAAATGTTTATTATTCATGCTAGAATTGTATTAACCGGAAACATAATACATGTGTGAATACATAGACAAACAGTGTCACTAGTATGCCTCTACTTGACTAGCTCGTTAATCAAGATGGTTATGTTTCCTAACCATAGACATGAGTTGTCATTTGATTAACGGGATCACATCATTAGGAGAATGATCTGATTGACTTGACCCATTCCGTTAGCCTAGCACTTGATCGTTTAGTATATTGCTATTGCTTTCTTCATGACTTATACATGTTCCTGTAACTATGAGATTATGCAACTCCGTTTATCGGAGGAACACTTTGGTGCTACCAAACGTCACAACGAATCGGGTGATTATAAAGGAGTACTACAGGTGTCTCCAAAGGTACATGTTGGGTTGGCGTATTTGAGATTAGGTTTTGTCACTCCGATTGTCGGAGAGGTATCTCTGGCCCTCTCGGTAATGCACATCATTATAAGCCTTGCAAGCAATGTGACCAATGAGTTGGTTACGGATGATGCATTACGAGCGAGTAAAGAGACTTGCCGGTGACGAGATTGAACTAGGTATTGGATACCGACGATTGAATCTCGGGCAAGTAACATACCGATGACAAAGGGAACAACGATGTTGTTATGCGGTTTGACCGATAAAGATCTTCGTAGAATATGTAGGAGCCAATATGGGCATCCAGGTTCCGCTATTGGTTATTGACCAAGAATAGTTCTAGGTCATGTCTACATAGTTCTCGAACCCGTAGGGTCCGCACGCTAAGGTTTCGATGACGGTTATATTATGAGTTTATGAGTTTTGATGTACCGAAGGAGTTCGAGTCCCGGATGAGATCGGGGACATGACGAGGAGTCTCGAAATGGTCGAGACGTAAAGATCGATATATTGGACGACTATATTCGAGTTCGGAAAGGTTCGAATGATTCGGTATTTTTCGAGTACCGAGAGTTACGGGAATTCGCCGGGAGAAGTATTGGGCCTTATTGGGCCTGCGGGAAAGAGAGAGGGCTGCCTAGGGCAGGCGCGCGCCCCAAGGCCTAGTCCGAATTGGACTAGGGGAGGGCCGCACCCTTCCTCTCTTCCCCTCCTTCTCTCCTACTCCTACTAGGAAAGGAGGAGTCCTACTCCGGTGGGAGTAGGACTCCCCCCTGGTGCGCGCCCTCCTTGGCCGGCCACCTCCTCCTTGCTCCTTTATATACGGGGCAGGGGCACCCCATGACACACAAGTTGATCTACGGATCGTTCCTTAGCCATGTGCGGTGCCCCCTCCACCATATTCCACTTCGGTCATATCGTCAGAGCTTAGGCGAAGCCTGCGCGGAGAAGTCATATCGTCATGAGCTTAGGCGAAGCCCTGCGTCGGTGGAGCATCAACATCGTCACCACGCCGTCGTCTTGACGGAACTCATCCCGACACTTTGCTGGATCGAGTCCGGGATCGTCATCGAGCTGAGCGTGTGCAGAACTCGGAGGTGCCGTCGTTCGGTGCTTGGATCGGTCGGATCGTGAAGACGTCGACTACATCAACAGCGTTGTTATAACGCTTCGCTTTCGGTCTCACGAGGGTGCGTGGACAGACACTCTCCCTCTCGTTGCTATGCCATCACCATGGTCTTGCGTGTGCGTAGGAAATTTTTGAAATTACTCGTTCCCCAACATGGCATCCGAGCCTGGTTTTATGCGTTGATGCCATATGCAGGAGTAGAACACAAGTGAGTTGTGGGCGATATAAGTCATCTTGCTTACCAGCATGTCATACTTTGGTTCAGCGGTATTGTGAGATGAAGCGGCCGGACCGACATTACGCCAGACGCTTACGCGAGACTGGTTTCACCGCTCTGAGCACTCGTTGCTTAAAGGTGACCGGCGGGTGTCTGCTCTCTCACTTTAGTTGAACTGAGTGTGGCTACGCCCGGTCCTTGCGAAGGTTAAAACAGCACCAACTTGACAAACTATCGTTGTGGTTTTGATGCGTAGGTAAGAACGGTTCTTGCTCAGCCCGTAGCAGCCACGTAAAACTTGCAACAACAAAGTAGAGGACGTCTAACTTGTTTTTGCAGGGCATGTTGTGATGTGATGTGGTCAAGACGTGATGCTATATTTTATTGTATGAGATGATCATGTTTTGTAACCGAGTTATCGGCAATCGGCAGGAGCCATATGGTTGTCGCTTTATTGTATGAAATGCAACGCCATGTAATTGCTTTACTTTATCACTAAGCAGTAGCGATAGTCGTAGAAGCAATAGTTGGCGAGACGACAACGATGCTACGATGGAGATCAAGGTGTCGCGCCGGTGGCGATGGTGATCATGACGGTGCTTGGCGATGGAGATCACAAGCACAAGATGATGATGACCATATCATATCACTTATATTGATTGCATGTGATGTTTATCCTTTATGCATCTTATCTTGCTTTGATTGACGGTAGCATTATAAGATGATCTCTCACTAAAATTATCAAGAAGTGTTCTCCCTGAGTATGCACCGTTGCCAAAGTTCGTAGTACCCAGACACCACGTGATGATCGGGTGTGATAAGTTCTACGTCCATCTACAACGGGTGCAAAACAGTTGCGCACGCGGAATACTCAGGTTAAACTTGACGAGCCTAGCATATAACAGATATGGCCTCGGAACACGGAGACCGAAAGGTCGAACGTGAATCATATAGTAGATATGATCAACATAGTGATGTTCACCATTGAAACTACTCCATCTCACGTGATGATCGGACATGGTTTAGTTGATTTGGATCACGTAATCACTTAGATGACTAGAGAGATGTCTATCTAAGTGGGAGTTCTTATGTAATATGATTAATTGAACTTTAATTTATCATGAACTTAGTCTTGGTAGTATTTTGCAGATTATGTTGTAGATCAATAGCTCGCGTTGTTGCTTTCATATGTTTATTTTAATATGTTCCTAGAAAAATTGTATTGAAAAATGTTAGTAGCAATGATGCGGATTGGATCCGTGATCGAGGTTTATCCTCATTGCTGCACGTAACGATTATGTCCTTAATGCACCGCTAGGTGACAGACCTATTGCAGGAGCAGATGCGACGTTATGAGCGTTTGGCTAGCTCAATATGATGACTACTTGATAGTTTAGTGCACCATACTTAGCGGCTTAGAATCGGGACTTCAAAGGCGTTTTGAGCGTCATGGACCATATGAGATGTTCCAGGAATTGAAGTTAATATTTCAAGCAAATACCGAGTTGAGAGATATGAAGTCTCCAACAAGTTCTATAGCTAAAAGATGGAGGAGAATCGCTCAACTAGTGAGCATGTGCTCAGATTGTGCAGGTACTTCAATCGCTTGAATCAAGTGGGAGTTGATCTTCCGGATAAGATAGTGATTGACAGAATTCTCTAGTCACCATCACCAAGTTAGTAGAACTTCGTGATGAACTATAGTATGCAAGGGATGAAGAAAACGATTCCCGAGCTCTTCGTGATGTTGAAATCGACGAAGGTAGAAATCAAGAAAGAGCATCAAGTGTTGATGATTGACAAAGACCACTAGTCTCAAGGAAAAGGGCAAAGGGAAGAAGGGGAACTTCAAGAAGAACGGCAAGCAAGTTGCTGCTCGAGTGAAGAAGCCCAAGTCTGGATCTAAGCACGAGACTAAGTGCTTTTGCTACAATGGAACTGGTCCTTTGAGCGGAACTACCCCAAGTATTTGGCGGATAAGAAGGATGGCAAAGTGAACAAGGGTATATTTGATATACAGGTTATTGATGTGTGCTTTACTAGTGTTTATAGTAGCTCCTGAGTATTTGATACTTGTTCGGTTGCTAAGATTAGTAACTCAAACAGGAGTTCTGAGAATAAACAGAGACTAGTTGAAGGGAAGTGACGATGAGTGTTGGAAGTAGTTCCAAGATTGATATGATCATCATCGCACACTCCTATACTTTCCGGATTAGTGTGGAACCTAAATAAGTGTTATTTGGTGTTGAGCATAAATATGATTTGATCATGTTTATTGCAATCTGATTATTCATTTAAGTAAGAGAATAAATTGTTGTTACTTTTACATGAATAAAACCTTATATGGTTACACACCCAATGAAAATGGTTCATTGGATCTCGATCATAGTGATACACATATTCATAATATTGAAACCAAAAGATGCAAAGTTAATAATGATAGTGCAACTTATTTGTGGCACTTGCCGTTTAGGTCATATTGGTGTAAAGCGCATGAAGAAACTCCATCTTGATGGACTTTCGGAATCACTTGGTTATGAATCATTTGATACTTGCGAACCGTGCCGTTTGGGCAAGATGACTAAAACTCCGTTCTCGGAACAATGGAACAAGCTCTTGACTTATTGGAAATAATACATACCGATGTATGCGATCCGATGAGTGTTAAAGCTCATGGCATGTATCGTTATTTTCGACCTTCACAGATGATTTGAGCAGATATGGGTATATCTACTTGATGAAACATAAGTCTGAAATAGTTGAAAGGTTCAAAGAATTTCAGAGTGAAGTGGAAAATCATCGTAACAAGAAAATAAAGTTTCTGCGATCGATGGTGGAGATGAATATTTGAGTTCTGAGTTTGGTCTTCAATTGAAACAATGTGGAATAGTTTCACAGCTCACGCCACAGAACACCACAAAGTTATGGTATGTCCGAACGTCAGAACCGTACTTTATTTTGATATGGTGCGATCTATGATGTATCTTACCGATTTACCACTATCGTTTTGGGTTATGCATTAGAGACAGCTGCATTCACGTTTAATAGGGCAACATCTAAATCCGTTGAGGCGACACCATATGAACTATGGTTTAACAAGAAACCTAAGTATGTCGTTTCTTAAAGTTTGGAGTTGTGATGCTTATGTGAAAAGTTTTCACCTGATAAGCTCGAACCCAAATCGGAGAAGTGCGTCTTCATAGAATACCCAAAGGAAACTGTTGGGTACACCTTCTATCACAGGTCTAAAGGCAAAACATTCGTTGCTAAGATGGATCCTTTCTAGAGAAGGAGTTTTCTCTCGAAAGAAGTGAGTGGGAGGAAAGTAGAACTTGATAAGGTAATTGTACCTTCTCCCTTATTGGAAAGTAGTTCATCACGAAATCAGTTTCATGATTCCTACACCAATTAGTAAGGAAGTTAATGATGATGATCATGAAACTTCAGATCAAGTTGCTACCAAACCTCGTAGGTCTTCCGGAGTAAGATCCGCACCAGAGTGGTACGGTAATCATGTTCTGGAAGTCATGTTACTAGACCATGATGAACCTACGAAATATGAGGAAGCGATGATGAGCCCAGATTCATGAAATGGCTTGAGGCCATGAAATTTGAGATGGGATCCATATATGAGAACAAAGTGTGGACTTTGATGGAGTTGCCCGATGATCGGCAAGCCATATTATATAAATGGATCTTCAAGAGGAAGACAGATGCTGATAGTAGTATTACTATCTACAAAGCTCGACTTGTCGCAAAAAGGTTTTTGACAAGTTCAAGGTGTTGACTACAATGAGATTTTCTCAACTGTAGCGATGCTTAAGTCTGTCCGAATCATGTTAGCAATTGCCACATTTTATGAAATCTGGCAAATGAATGTCAAAACTGCATTCCTTAATGGTTTTCTTAAAAAAAAGAGTTGTATGTGATGCAACCAGAAGGTTTTGTCAATCCTAAAGGTGCTAACAAAATGTGTAAGCTCCAGCGATCCATCTATGGACTGGTGCAAGCATCTCAGAGTTGGAATACACACTTTGATAAGTTGATCAAAGCATATAGTTTTATACTGACTTGCGGTGAAGCTTTGTATTTACAAGAAAGTGAGTGGGAGCACTACAACATTTCGATAAGTATATGTGAATGACATATTGTTGATCGGAAATGATGTAGAATTATTCTGCAAAGCATAAAGGAGTGTTTGAAAGGAGTTTTTCAAAGAAGGACCTCGGTGAAGCTGCTTACATATTGAGCATCAAGATCTATAGAGATAGATCAAGGCGCTAGATAAGTTTTTCAATGAATACATACCTTGACAAGATTTTGAAGTAGTTCAAAATGGAGCAGTCAAAGAAAGAGTTCTTGCCTGTGTCACAAGGTGTGAGATTGAGTAAGACTCAAAACCCGACCATGGCGAGAAGATAGAAAGAGAATGAAAGTCATTCCCTATGCATCAGCCATGGGTTCTATAAAGTATGTCATGTTGTGTACTGATCTATTGCATACCCTACCACTAAAGCTTGGCAAGGGAGTGCAATAGTGATCTAGGAGTAGATCAATGGACAGCGGTCAAAATTATCCTTAGTAGAATAAGGATATGTTTCTCGATTATGGAAGTGAAAAAAGGTTCGTCGTAAAGGGTTACGTCGATACAAGTTTTAACACTAATCTAGATGACTCTGAGTCTCAATCTGGATACATATTGAAAGTGGGAGCAATTAGCTAGAGTAGCTCCGTGCAGAGCATTGTAGACATAGAAATTTGCAAAATACTTACGGCTCTGAATGTGATGCAGACCGTTGACTAAAATTATCTCACAAGCAAAACATGATCACACCTTAGTACTCTTTGGGTGTTAATCACATAGCGATGTGAACTAGATTACTGACTCTAGTAAACCCTTTGGGTGTTGGTCACATGTCGATGTGAACTATGGGTGTTAAACACATATAGTTGTGAACTATTAATGTTAAATCACATGGCGATGTGAACTACATTATTGACTCTAGTGCAAGTGGGAGACTGAAGGAAATATGCCCTAGAGGCAATAATAAAGTTATTATTTTATTTCCTTATATCATGATAAATGTTTATTATTCATGCTAGAATTGTATTAACCGGAAACATAATACATGTGTGAATACATAGACAAGCAGTGTCACTAGTATGCCTCTACTTGACTAGCTCGTTAATCGAAGATGGTTATGTTTCCTAACCATAGACATGAGTTGTCATTTGATTAACGGGATCACATCATTAGGAGAATGATCTGATTGACTTGACCCATTCCGTTAGCCTAGCACTTGATCGTTTAGTATATTGCTATTGCTTTCTTCATGACTTATACATGTTCCTGTAACTATGAGATTATGCAACTCCGTTTATCGGAGGAACACTTTGGTGCTACCAAGCGTCACAACGTAATCGGGTGATTATAAAGGAGTACTACAGGTGTCTCCAAAGGTACATGTTGGGTTGGCGTATTTGAGATTAGGTTTTGTCACTCCGATTGTCGGAGAGGTATCTCTGGCCCTCTCGGTAATGCACATCATTATAAGCCTTGCAAGCAATGTGACCAATGAGTTGGTTACGGGATGATGCATTACGAGCGAGTAAAGAGACTTGCGGTGGCGAGATTGAACTAGGTATTGGATACCGACGATCGAATCTCGGGCAAGTAACATACCGATGACAAAGGGAACAACGTATGTTGTTATGCGGTTTGACCGATAAAGATCTTCGTAGAATATGTAGGAGCCAATATGGGCATCCAGGTTCCGCTATTGGTTATTGACCAAGAATAGTTCTAGGTCATGTCTACATAGTTCTCGAACCCGTAGGGTCCGCACGCTTAAGGTTTCGATGCTTATATTATGAGTTTATGAGTTTTGATGTACCGAAGGAGTTCGAGTCCGGATGAGATCGGGGACATGACGAGGAGTCTCGAAATGGTCGAGGCGTAAAGATCGATATATTGGACGACTATATTCGAGTTCGGAAAGGTTCGAATGATTCGGTATTTTTCGAGTACCGGAGAGTTACGGAATTCGCCGGGAGAAGTATTGGGCCTTATTGGGCCTGCGGGAAAGAGAGAGGGCTGCCTAGGGCAGGCGCGCGCCCAAGGCCTAGTCCGGGTGGACTAGGGGAGGGGCCGCACCCTTCCTCTCTTCCCCTCCTTCTCTCCTACTCCTACTAGGAAAGGAGGAGTCCTACTCCCGGTGGGAGTAGGACTCCCCCTGTGCGCCTCCTCCTTGGCCGGCCACCTCCTCCTTGCTCCTTTATATACGGGGGCAGGGGGCACCCCATGACACACAAGTTGATCTACGGATCGTTCCTTAGCCGTGTGCGGTGCCCCCCTCCACCATATTCCACTTCGGTCATATCGTCGTAGAGCTTAGGCGAAGCCCTGCGCCGGAGAAGTCATATCGTCGCGGAGCTTAGGCGAAGCCCTGCGTCGGTGGAGCATCAACATCGTCACCACGCCGTCGTCTTGTGGAACTCATCCCGACACTTTGCTGGATCGAGTCCGGGATCGTCATCGAGCTGAGCGTGTGCAGAACTCGGAGGTGCCGTCGTTCGGTGCTTGGATCGGTCGGATCGTGAAGGCGTCGACTACATCAACCGCGTTGTTATAACGCTTCGCTTTCGGTCTCACGAGTGCGTGGACGGACACTCTCCCCTCTCGTTGCTATGCCATCACCATGGTCTTGCGTGTGCGTAGGAATTTTTTTGAAATTACTACGTTCCCCAACAAGTAGTTCATCACAGAAATCAGTTCCAGTGATTCCTACACCAATTAGTGAGGAAGCTAATGATAGTGATCATGAAACATCAGATCAAGTTACTACTGAACCTCGTAGGTCAACCAGAGTAAGATCCAAACCAGAGTGGTACGGTAATCCTGTTCTGGACATCATGTTACTAGACCATAACGAACCTATGAACTATGAGGAAGCGATGATGAGCCCAGATTCCGCAAAATGGCTTGAGACTATGAAATCTGAGATGGGATCCATGTATGAGAACAAAGTGTGGTCTTTGGTTAACTTGCCCGATGATCAGCAAGCCATCGAGAATAAATGGATCTTCAAGAACAAGACTGATGCTGATGGTAATGTTACTGTCTACAAAGCACGACTTGTTGCGAAAGGTTTTCGACAAGTTCAAGGAGTTGACTACGATGAGACTTTTTCACCCGTAGCGATGCTTAAGTCTGTCTGAATCATGTTTGCAATTGCCGCATTTTATGATTATGAAATTTGGCAAATGGATATAAACCTGCATTCCTGAATGGATTCTTTGAAGAAGAGTTGTATATGATGTAACCAGAAGGTTTTATCGATCCAAAGGATGCTAACAAAGTGTGCAAGCTCCAGCGATCCATTTATGGACGGGTGCAAGCCTCTCGGAGTTGGATTAAACATTTTGATAGTGTGATCAAAGCATATGGTTTTATACAGACTTTTTGAGAAGCCTGTATTTACAAGAAAGTGAGTGGGAGCTCTATAGCATTTCTAATATTATATGTGGATGACATATTGCTGATTAGAAATGATGCAATATTTCTGGATATAAAAGGATACTTGAATAAGAATTTTCAATGAAAGACCTCGGTGAAGCTGCTTATATATTGGGCATCAAGATCTATAGAGATAGATCAAGATGCTTATTTGGACTTTCACAAAGCACACACCTTTTTGAAGAAGTTCAAAATGGACAAGTTAAAGAAAGGGTTCTTGCCTGTGTTACAAGGTGTGAAGTTGAGTGAGACTCAATGCCCAACCATTGCAGAAGATAGAGAGAAAATGAAAGTCATTCCCTATGCTTCAGCCATAGGTTCTATCATGTATGCAATGCTGTGTACCAGACCTGATGTGTGCCTTGCTATAAGTATAGTAGGGGGGTACCAAAGTAATCCAAGAGTGGATCACTGGACAGCGGTCAAGAACATCCTGAAATACCTGAAAAGGACTAAGGATATGTTTCTCGTTTATGGAGGTGACAAAGAGCTCATCGTAAATGGTTACGTCGATGCAAGCTTTGACACTGATTCGAATGATTCTAAATCTCAAACCGGATACGTGTTTATATTGAACGGTGGAGCTGTTAGTTGGTGCAGTTCTAAGCAGAGCATCATGGTGGGATCTACGTGTGAAGCGGAATACATAGCTGCTTTTGAAGCAACAAATGAATGAGTCTGGATGAAGGAGTTCATATCCGATCTAGGTGTCATACCTAGTGCATCGGGTCCAATGAAAATCTTTTGTGACAATACTGGAGCAATTGCCTTGGTGAAGGAATCCAGATTTCACAAGAGAACCAAGCACGTCAAGAGACGCTTCAACTCCATCCGTCATCAAGTGTCGGAAGGGGCCAAAGAGATTTGCAAGATACATACGGATCTGAATGTTGCAGACCCGTTGACTGAGCCTCTCTCACGAGGAAAACATGATCAGCACCAAGACTCCATGGGTGTTAGAATCATTACAATGTAATCTAGATTATTGACTCTAGTGCAAGTAGGAAACTGAAGGAAATATGCCCTAGAGGCAATAATAAAGTAGTTATTTATATTTCCTTATATCATGATAAATTTTTATTATTCATGCTAGAATTGTATTAACTGGAAACTTAGTACATGTGTGAATACATAGACAAACAGAGTATCCCTAGTATGCCTCTACTTGACTAGCTCGTTAATCAAAGATGGTTAAGTTTCCTAGCCATAGACATGTGTTGTCATTTGATGAACGGGATCACATCATTAGAGAATGATGTGATGGACAAGACCCATCCGTTAGCTTAACACTATGATCGTTAAGTTTATTGCTATTGCTTTCTTCATGACTTATACATATGTTCCTGTGACTATGAGATTATGCGACTCCCGAATACGGGAGGAACACTTAGTGTGCTATCAAACGTCACAATGTAACTGGGTAATTTTAAAGATGCTCCACAGGTGTCTCCGATGGTGTTTGTTGGGTTGGCATAGATCAAGATTAGGATTTGTCACTCCGTGTTTCAGAGAGGTATCTCTGGGCCCTCTCTGTAATGCACATCATATAAGCCTTGAAAGCAATGCGACTAATGATTTAGTTGCGGGATGATGCATTATGGAATGAGTAAAGAGACTTGCCAGTAACGAGATTGAACTAGGTATTGAGATACCGACGATCGAATCTCGGGCAAGTAACATACCGATGACAAAGGGAACAACGTATGTTGTTATGCGGTTTGACCGATAAAGATCTTCGTAGAATATGTAGGAACCAATATGAGCATCCAGGTTCCGCTATTGGTTATTGACCGGAGATGAGTCTCGGTCATGTCTACATAGTTCTCGAACCCGCAGGGTCCGCACGCTTAACGTTTGATGACGATCGGTATTATGAGTTTACGTGTTTTGATGTACCGAAGGTTGTTCGGAGCCCCAGATGTGATCACGGACATGACGAGGAGTCTCGAAATGGTCGAGACATAAAGATTGATATATTGGAAGGCTATGTTTGGACACCGGAAAGGTTCCGAGTGGTTTGGGCATTTTCCGGAGTACCGGGGGGTTACCAGAACCCCCAGGGAGTTAATGGGCCTTAATGGGCCATGGTGGAAGAGAGGAGGACGCGGCCAAGGTGGGGCACCCCCACCCCAAGCCCAATCCAAATTGGGAAGGGGGTCGGCCCCCCTTTCCTTCTCTCCCTCTCCCTCTTCCTTCTTCTCCTACTCCAACTAGGGAAGGGGGTGAACCTACTCCTACTGGGAGTAGGACTCCCCCCCTTGGGCGCACCATAGGAGGTCGGCCCTCCCCCTCCTCCACTCCTTTATATACGGGGGAGGGGGCACCCCGTAGACACACAAGTTGATTGTTTAGCCGTGTGCGGTGCCCCCCTCCACAGATTTCCACCTCGGTCATATCGTTGTAGTGCGTAGGCGAAGCCCTGCGTTGGTAACTTCATCAACACCATCATCACGCCGTCGTGCTGACGAAACTCTCCCTCGACCTCAGCTGGATCTAGAGTTCATGGGACGTCACCGAGCTAAATGTGTGCAGATCGCGGAGGCGCCATACGTACGGTGCTAGGATCGGTCGGATCGTGAAGACGTACGACTACATCAACCGCCTTGTCATAACGCTTCTACTTTCGTTCTACGAGGGTACGTAGACACACTCTCCCCTCTCGTTGCTATGCATCTCCTAGATAGATCTTGCGTGATCGTAGGATTTTTTTTGAAATACTGCGTTCCCCGACAATTGAACCTTTTGATATTTGGGGCTTTGACTATATGGGAAATTTTCCTTCCTCTAATGGGTATACACATATTTTAGTTGTTGTTGATTACGTTACTAAGTGGGTAGAAGCTATTCCAACCAGTAGTGATGATCATAACACTTCTATTAAGATGCTTAAAGAAGTTACTTTTCTGAGGTTTGGAATCCCTAGATATTTAATGACTGATGGTGGTTCACATTTTATTCATGACGCTTTCTGTAAAATGCTTGCTAAGTATGATGTTAACCATAGAATTGCATCTCCTTATCATCCTCAGTCTAGTGGTCATGTATAATTGAGCAATAGAGATATTAAATTGATTTTGCAAAAGACTGTTAATAGATCTAGAAAGAATTGGTCTAAGAAACTTGCTAATGCATTATGGGCTTATAGAACCGCTTAGAAGAATCCTATGGGTATGTCTCCATATAAAATGGTTTATGGAAAAGCATGTCACTTACCTCTCGAACTAGAACATAAGGCATATTGGGCTATTAAAGAGCTCAACTATGATTTCAAACTTGCCGGTGAGAAGAGGTTATTTGACGTTAGCTCACTTGATGAATGGAGAACTAAAGCCTATGCGAATGCCAAGTTGTTTAAAGAAAAGGTTAAAAAATGGCATGACAAGAGGATACAAAAGCGCGAGTTTAACGTAGGTGATCATGTTTTGCTATAAAACTCTCGTTTAAGATTTTTTCAGGAAAACTTCTCTCTAAATGGGAAGGCCCTTACATTATCGAAGAGGTCTATCGTTCATGTGCCATCAAAATCAACAACGCAGAAGGCACAAATCCGAAGGTGGTAAACGGTCAAAGAATCAAACCTTATATCTCAGGTACTCCCATAAATTTTGAGACCAATATAATTGACACCGTAACACCGGAGGAGTACGTAAGGGACACTTTCCAGAACGTTTCAGACTCCGAAAAGGAATAGGTATGTGGTACGGTAAGTAAACCGACTCCAAAACTATTCCAATAGCAAATTTTCTCTGTTTTGGAATATTTAAAAAATTAGGAAAATTAAAAGTTGTCCGAAAGAGACAAGAGGCCACCACAAGGGTGGAGGGCGCACCCTACCCACTTGGGCGCGCCCCCGACCTTGTGGACACCTCATGTGCCCTCCGGACTCCGTTTTCTTGCACAATACTTCTTATGGTCGGTAAAAATTCGTTATATAATCTCCTGAAGGTTTTGACCACAGTACCACGACAATATATCCTGTTTTTGTTTTGAGCTATTTCTGCAGCAGATTTAGAGCAAGATGTCGTCCCAAGATTAGGAGGGAGAGAGCTTTGTAGCTGATTACATTGCAGACCCCAAGGTCTACGAGGATTTGGAGCATTATGGTTGGACCATGGAGGAAGAAGAAGACTATGATCGAAAGGGAAAGGAGAGGACAAGCTCAGATGAAGATGAAGTCTCACTACCTCAACCCGGGGACATGAAAACAAACAGGAACTATGTAAAAATATATTAAGGCTTGAGCAGGAGATCGATGACTTAAGGAAGGAAAATTCTATCCTCAAGTGCAAGCTAAGGAAGAAGCCTACTTCATCAACAACTCCATCATCACCACCTCCGAAGAAAGTGACATAAATACATGGGTATGGGCACTCCCCATGGCAACTGCCAAGCTTGGGGGAGGTGCCCCGGTATCGTATCACCATCACATCTGTATCTTTATTGTTTTTCTTAGTTCGATCCTTTTGGTTATATCCTGATCTAGTAGAATAAAGTTTTTAGTGTGATCTAGCTTTGAGTTTTGCTTCGATCTCTATCTATGTAATCGAGTCCGTGAGTTATATATAATAAAGAGTAGTTTTGAGTTGAGGGCTGATGTTTGCTTGAACTACGTCGGTATTTTCCCAAAGAGGAAGGGATGATGCAGCACAGCAACGCTAGGTATTTCCCTCAGTGATGAGACTGTGACGCCCGGATAATCAAGCTACAGTAACCTCTGCAAATGATGCCACGTCACCTTGATTACTGTTGTTAATCTCACGTTAGTTCGAAACCAATTCAAATTCAAATTCAAAATTGAGGCAAACATTAAAAGTTTTCAAATATTAAACTAAATTGTTCGGGATGTGACAAATAAATCCAAAGTAATATTGGTGTAGGAAGCACACTATTATAAAATGCTCAAATACTCTAAAATGAATAAAACATCAGTAAAACAATTATTTAAATACCTTTTGTAATTAATAAAATGTCAAACTAATTTATTTGAGGACTAGACTATTTGTGACTATGGACTAAGTTGAAATACTAATTTAGATGCTACGATTTTACTAAAACTAAAATAATAGGAAACAAGACTATAACGGAAATAAAAAAAGAAAAAGAAAAAGAAAGCAAAGGCCCACTGGCCAACTGGGCCAGACGGCCTAGCTGGCCGACCCACCTGGACCATGCGGCCAACCCACCAACCGGCCGGCCCACCCCCACTCCCACATAACCACACTACCCGAAACCCTAACCCACCGACACCACTCCCCCCCCCCCCACTTGCTCTCTCCCTTTCCCTGATTGATACGTCTCCAACGTATCTACAATTTTTTATTGCTCCATGCTATATTATCTATTGTTTTGGACTGTATTGGGCTTTATTTTCCACTTTTATATTATTTTTGGGACTAACCTATTAACCGGAGGCCCAGCCCAGAATTGCTGTTTTTTTGCCTATTTCAGTATTTCAAAGAAACGGAATATCAAACGGAGTCCAAACGGAATGAAACCTTCGGGAACGTGATTTTCTCATCAGATAAGACCGAGGAGACTTGGACCCTCCGTCAAGCAAGCCCCGAGGCGGTCACGAGGGTGGAGGGCGCCCCCCCAAGGGCGTGCCCCCCTACCTTGTGGGCCCCTTGGAGCTCCACCGACGTACTTCTTCCTCCTATATATACAAACATACCCCCAACAGATCAGATACCGAGCCAAAAATCTAATTCCACCGCCGCAACTTTCTGTATCCATGAGATCCCATTTTGGGGCCTGTTCCGGAGCTCCGCCGGAAGGGGAATCCACCACGGAGGGCTTCTACATCATCATCATAGCCTCTCCGATGAAGTGTGAGTAGTTTATTTCAGACCTTCGGGTCAATAGTTAGTAGCTAGATGGCTTCTTTTCTCTTTTTTATCTCAATACAATGTTCTCCCCCTCTCTCGTGGAGATCTATTCGATGTAATATTCTTTTTGCGGTGTGTTTGTTGAGACAGATGAATTGTGGGTTTATGATCAAGATTATCTATGAGCAATATTTGAATCTTCTCTGAATTCTTTTATGTATGATTGAGTTATCTTTGCAAGTCTCTTCGAATTATCCGTTTGGTTTGGCCAACTAGATTGGTAGTTCTTGCAATGGGAGAAGTGTTTAGCTTTGGGTTCAATCTTGCGGTGTCCTTACCCAAAGGATGAGAAAGGGTTGCAAGGCACGTATTGTATTGTTGCCATCGAGGATAACAAGATGGGGTATTTATCATATTGCATGAATTTATTCCTCTACATCATGTCATCTTGCTTAAGGCGTTACTCTGTTTTCATTAACTTAATACTCTAGATGCATCTGGATAGCGGTCGATGAGTGGAGTAATAGTAGTATATGCAAAGCAGAGTCGGTCTACTTGTCTCGGACGTGATGCCTATATACATGATCATACCTAGATACTCTCATAACTATGCTTAATTCAGTCAATTGCTCAACAGTAATTCGTTCACCCACCGTAAAATACTTATGCTCTTGAGAGAAGCCACTAGTGAAATTTGTGGCCCCCGGGTATATTCTCATCATATTAATCTTCCTACGCTTTATTATTGCTTTGCTTTTTTACTTTACCTTTTATTTTACCTTGCATGTTTATATCAAAAATACCAAAAATATTATCCATCATCTCTATCAGATCTCACTCTCGTAAGTGACCGTGAAGGGCTTGACAACCCCTATTCGCGTTGGTTGCGAGGAGTTATTTGCTTTGTGTAGGTACGAGGGACTTGCGCGTGGCCTCCTAATGGATTGATGCCTTGGTTCTCAAGAACTGAGGAAAATACTTACGCTACTCTGCTGCATCATCCTCTCCTCTTCGGGGAAAACCAACGCAACCTCAAGATGTAGCAAGAAGGATTTCTGGCGTCGTTGCCGGGGAGTCTACGCAAAAGTCAACATACCAAGTACCCGTCACAATCCCTTATCTCTCGCATTACATTATTTGCCATTTGCCTCGTTTTCCTCTCCCCCACTTCACCCTTGCTGTTTTATTCGCCCTCTCTTTTCGTTTGCCTTGATGTCTTACTTGGCATGTTTGCTCGTTTGGTTGAAGTAGTTGAGTATTTATTCCTAAACAAAGAAGCCAATATCTATGGATCCTCATCCGCTTGCCAATCTTTTTAAGAGATCCAATTATGATAAACCAATTCCTAGTGATTTGGATGCACTAGATTATCTTTATAAGGTTTTGCCTGAAATCCGTGAAGTGACTCACGATAGATCTTTGAATAAAAAGCATGATTGCAATGATTTTATTATAAATTCTTTTGATGTCAATTGTGCTAATAAGATGCAAAACCCTAAGCTTGGGGATGCTAGTTTTGCTATGTCTACTACTTGTTGCAATGATCATGATTGGGGTGATTCTTCTTATGATCTTGAAAATTTATTTAAGCCCCATGATGAATATGAGATTGATAATATTGTTTGCAATAATATTGATAGTGGGTTCAGAAGAGTGTCAAGTTTAGATCCCACATATTTGGAGAATTTTCAATCTTATGAAGTTTTTGATAAAAATGGGTTTGGAAAGGTCATGACTTTAGTTAATGTTAATCCCACTATTTCGAAAGAGTGTCAACTTTGCATGCATGTGGATCATGTTGAGAATATGTTTTGTGATAGCTATATTCTTGAATTTTCTTATGATCCTACATGTAATTATTATGAGAGAGGAAAATATGGTTATATAAATTTTCATGTTACTAAATTACCTCTCGTTATGTTGAGATTGCTATTGTTCCTTTCCGCTTCCTTGCATATGCCAGTTTTTGCTTGCTACGATAATTTGTTTGCCTATAATATGCCTATGCGTAGGAAGTATGTTATACTTAAGTGTGTTTGTCACATGTTTTATGATTCTCTCTTTGTGCCTCAATTCTTGTCTTTCTTATGAGCATCATTGAAATCTCAATGCCTAGCTAAAAAGGCTTTAAAGAAAAGCGCTTGTTGGGAGACAACCCAATATTTTTCCTTGCTGCTTAGTAATAAATAATCCATCTACCTTCTGTTTAGATGTGGTTTTATGTTTTAATTAGTGTTTGTGCCAAGTTAAACCTATAGGATCTTCTTGGATAATAGTTATTTGATCTTTCTGTAATTTCCAGAAACTTTTGGTTCACGAAAACAATTGTTAAAAATCACCAGAACGTGATAAAATAGTGAATCCAATTGCTGCTGATCAATAAACAAATTTCCTAGGTCTTCTTATTTTGGAGGAATTTTTGGAGTTCAATAAGTTTGCGTTAGTTACAGATTACTACAGACTGTTCTGTTTTTGACAGATTCTGTTTTTCGTGTGTTGTTTGCTTATTTTGATGCATCTATGGCTAGTAAAATAGTTTATGATCCATAAATAAGTTGGAATACAGTAGATTTAACACCAATACAAATAAATAATTAGTTCATTATATTACCTTGAAGTGGTCTTTTGTTTTCTTTCGCTAACGTAGCTCACGAGATTTCTGTTGAGTTTTGTGTTGTGAAGTTTTCAAGTTTTGGGTGAAATCTTTTGATGGATTATGGAACAAGGAGTGGCAAGAGCTTAAGCTTGGGGATGCCCATGGCACCCCCAAGATAATCCAAGGACACCAAAAAAGTCAAAGCTTGGGGATGCCTCGGAAGGCATCCCCTCTTTCGTCCACTTCCATCGGTAACTTTACTTGGAGCTATATTTTTATTCACCACATGATATGTGTTTTGCTTGGAGCGTCTTGTATTATTTGCGTATTTGTTTGTTAGTTTACCACAATCATCCTTGCTGTACACACCTTTTGAGAGAGCCATACTTGAATTGGAATTTGTTAGAATACTCTATATGCTTCACTTATATCTTTTGAGCTTTATAGTTTTGCTCTAGTACTTCACTTATATCTTTTAGAGCACGGTGGTGGATTTGTTTTAAAGAAACTATTTATCTCTCATGATTCACTTAGATTATTTTGAGAGTCTTTAATAGCATGGTAATTTGCTTAAAATAGTAATATGCTTGGTATTCAAGATTTGTAAAACTTTCTTTTGAGTGTGTTGAATACTAAGAAAAGTTTGATGCTTGATAATTGTTTTGAGATATGAAGATGGTGATATTAGAGTCATGCTAGTTGAGTAGTTGTGAATTTGAGAAATACTTGTGTTAAAGTTTGTGATTCCCGTAGCATGCACGTATGGTGAACCGTTATGTGATGAAGTCGGAGCATGATTTATTTATTGATTGTCTTCCTTATGAGTGGCGGTCGGGGACGAGCGATTGTCTTCTCCTACCAATCTATCCCCCTAGGAGCATGCGCGTAATACTTTGCTTTGATAACTTGTAGATTTTTGCAATAAGTATATGAGTTCTTTATGACTAATGTTGAGTCCATGGATTATACGCATTTTTCTCACCGTTCTAGCATTGCTAGCCTCTCTAATACCGTGCACTTTTCGCCGGTATCCTACATCCACCATAAACCTTCCTCAAAACAGCCACCATACCTACCTATCATGGAATTTTCATAGCCATTCTGAGATATATTGCCATGCAACTTTCCACCGTTCCGTTTATTATGACACGCTCCATCGTTGTCATATTGCTTAGCATGATCATGTAGTTGACATCGTATTCGTGGCAAAGCCACCATTTATAATTCTTTCATACATGTCACTTATGAATCATTGCATATCCCGGTACACCATCGGAGGCATTTATATAGTCATACTTTGTTCTAAGTATCGAGTTGTAATTCTTGAGTTGTAAGTAAATAAAAGTGTGATGATCATCATTTTTAGAGCATTGTCCCAAGTGAGGAAAGGATGATGGAGACTATGATTCCCCCATAAGTCGGGATGAGACTCCGGACGAAAAAAAGAGGCCATAGAAAAAAGAGAAAAGGCCCAAATAAAAAATGAGAGAAAAAGAGAGAAGGGACAATGTTACTATCCTTTTTACCACACTTGTGTTTCAAAGTAGCACCATGATCTTCATAATAGAGAGTCTCTTGTTTTGTCACTTTCATATACTAGTGGGAATTTTTCATTATAGAACTTGGCTTGTATATTCCAATGATGGGCTTCCTCAAATTGTCCTAGGTCTTCGTGAGCAAGCAAGTTGGATGCACACCCACTTAGTTTCATTTGTTGAGCTTTCATATACTTATAGCTCTAGTGCATCCGTTGCATGGCAATCCCTACTCACTCACATTGATATCTATTGATGGGCATCTCCATAGCCCGTTGATACGCCTAGTTGATGTGAGACTATATTCCCTTTTTTGTCTTCTCCACAACCACCATTCACTACTAGGGAAAAGCCTAGCAGCAGCGCGGGTTTTGGGCCTATTAGCAGCGCGGGGGCCGGCGCTACTAATAAGGCGCTACAACTAACTTATAGCAGTAGCGCGGGTGCCACCCACGCTACTACTACGTCCTTTAGTAGTAGCGTGTATAAAAACCCGCGCTACTACTACCAGCACGGGTTTTTTTTGAATTTTTTCGAAAAAATATTTCGATTTTTCCCTAATTTTCAAATTTCTGAATTATTTTAACATCAAATCTCTAATCACCCCTCATCGCTGCTCAATTTAATCTCTAATCACCCCTCATCATTCCAAATCATCTAACTTCCCGGACGGTCATCCATCCTCTCACTACTCCAGCCTGAGCACGCTTAACTTCCGGGTTCTATTCTCCCTCGTTTCTAAGTCTGCACTTGTTGTTTTCCTGACAATAGTAAGATGTCAATCCTATTAACCTCAGGAATTTAGCTTGAGCATGAAGTCACACATTTCACTATTTGAGTTTGAAACTATTGTTCTAAAAAATTAGTAACACTAATATTTCTTGAATAATTAGTTTGACCATAGTTTGACCACAGTTTGGCCATAGTTTGACCAGATTTGACCAAAATTCAAAAAAACAAAAACAATTATTTAGTAACACTAATATTCTAGAATAATTAGTTTGACCATTGTTTGACCACAGTTTGACCACACAGTTTGAAATTTTTCGATTTTTCCACTCTAGATCTTAAAAGCCCGTAACTTTTTCTATTTGGTTTTGAGGATTTTGAAAATGTTTAACGGGTTCCCCGTTAAATTTGGATGTAACTTTTCGAGTAGATGATTTTTCATATAAAAACTTTTTCATCCGAGTTAGTATGCAAAAGTTATGCCCATTTTACAAATTCTCGGAGATTTTGCAAATAAAGTCGAAATTCATATTTGCAAATTTTCCCAACAACTAGACCACATATCACATGGGAAACTTATTTTCTTTTATTTTTGACATTTTCATCATTTTATTTTATTTTTTAAAACTGAAAAGGCGATCCTTTGGGGGGTAGAGTTTGAAAATGGGACCTTTAGTTGTAGCGGTTTTTACCCCTCGCTACTACTATGGCACCACTTAGTAGTAGCGAGGGCTAAAACCAGCGCTCTCTGCTATCAAACTTAGTAGTAGCAAGGTTTTAAAACCCGCTACTACTATGGCATGTCCCGGGGCACGGTGAGACCGCTTAGTAGTAGCGAGGTTAAAACCTCGCTCTCGCTACTTACCAATAGCGCAGGTTTAAGTAGCGATGGCGAGGGTTTTAACCTCGCTACTAGTAACTTTCTGTGTATAGGCTTTTCCTTAGTAGTGATTCTATTCCACATATAATGCTATATCCATGGCTCACGCTCATGTATTGCATGAAGATTGAAAAAAGTTTTGAGAATGTCAAAAGTATGAAACAATTGCTTGGCTTGTCATCGGGGTTGTGCATGATTTAAATATTTTGTGTGGTGAAGATAGAGCATAGCCAGACTATATGATTTTGTAGGGATAACTTTCTTTGGCCATGTCATTTTAAGAAGACATAATTGCTTAGTTAGTATGCTTGAAGTATTATTATTTTTATGTCAATAAGAACTTTTGTCTTGAATCTTTCGGATCTGAATATTCATACCACAATTAGGAAGAGTTACATTGAAGTTATGCCAAGTAGCACTCCGCATCAAAAATTCTCTTTTATCATTTACCTACTAGAGGACGAGCAGGAATTAAGCTTGGGATGCCCGATCGTCTCCAACGTATCTATAATTTTTATTGCTCCATGCTATATTATCTATTGTTTTGGACTATATTGGGCTTTATTTTCCACTTTTATATTATTTTTGGGACTAACCTATTAACCGGAGGCCCAGCCCAGAATTCCTGTTTTTTGCCTATTTCAGTATTTCAAAGAAACGGAATATCAAACGGAGTTCAAATGGAATGAAACCTTCGGGAACGTGATTTTCTCATCAGATAAGACATAGGAGACTTGGACCCTCCGTCAAGAAAGCCCCGAGGCGGTCACGAGGGTGGAGGGCGCCCCACCCTAGGGCGCGGCCCCCTACCTCGTGGGCCCCTCGGAGCTCCACCGACGTACTTCTTCCTCCTATATATACCTACGTACCCCCAACAGATCAGATACGGAGCCAAAAACCTAATTCCACCGCCGCAACTTTCTGTATCCATGAGATCCCATCTTGGGGCATGTCCCGGAGCTCTGCCGGAAGGGGAATCCGCCATGGAGGGCTTCTACATCATCATCATAGCCTCTCCGATGAAGTGTGAGTAGTTTATTTCAGACCTTGGGGTCCATAGTTAGTAGCTAGATGGCTTCTTCTCTCTTTTTGGATCTCAATACAATGTTCTCCCCCTCTCTCGTGGAGATCTATTCGATGTAATCTTCTTTTTGCGGCGTGTTTGTTGAGATAGATGAATTGTGGGTTTATGATCAAGATTATCTATGAGCAATATTTGAATCTTCTCTGAATTCTTTTATGTATGATTGAGTTATCTTTGCAAGTCTCTTCGAATTATCTGTTTGGTTTGGCCAACTAGATTGGTAGTTCTTGCAATGGGAGAAGTGTTTAGCTTTGGGTTCAATCTTGCGGTGTCCTTACCCGAGGATGTAAAGGGTTGCAAGGCACGTATTGTATTGTTGCCATCGAGGATAACAAGATGGGGTATTATCATATTGCATGAATTTATTCCTCTACATCATGTCATCTTGCTTAAGGCGTTACTCTGTTTTCATTAACTTAATACTCTAGATGCATCTTTGGATAGCGGTTGATGAGTGGAGTAATAGTAGTAGATGCGAGCAGAGTCGGTCTACTTGTCTCGGGCGTGATGCCTATATACATGATCATACCAAGATACTCTCATAACTATGCTCAATTCTGTCAATTGCTCAACAGTAATTCGTTCACCCACCGTAAAATACTTATGCTCTTGAGAGAAGCCACTAGTGAAATCTATGGCCCCGAGGTCTATTCTCATCATATTAATCTTCCTACGCTTTACTATTACTTTGATTTTTTACTTTGCCTTTTATTTTACCTTGCATCTTTATATCAAAAATACCAAAAATATTATCCATCATCTCTATCAGATCTCACTCTCGTAAGTGACCGTGAAGGGCTTGACAACCCCTATTCGCGTTGGTTGCGAGGAGTTATTTGCTTTGTGTAGGTACGAGGGACTTGCGCGTGGCCTCCTACTGGGTTGATACCTTGGTTCTCAAAAACTAAGGGAAATACTTACGCTATTCTGCTGCATCATCCTCTCCTCTTCGGGGAAAACCAACGCAAGCTCAAGACGTAGCACCGATCTAGATCGAGATCGGGGACACGATCCCATCATCAACTGCGCCGCCCGTCTCCCGCAACACGACGCCGTCGCTCATCGCCCCCTGACGCCGCCAGGAGGACCACATCGCCGGAGCCCCGCGCAACCACAACTCCGTCGCCACACGTCGTCCCCATCCTCCTCCTCGCCGGACCACCTCACCGGAGCACCGCCACCTCGACCTCTCCCATCCTCTTCCTCCTCCCCGAGCCCGCGTATGCACATCTGTAGGGCCCGGTGAGCCGCCGTCCTTCCCTCCTTTTCCTCTTTGCCCGACGCCGTTCGTCGCGCGTGACACGCCCGCGTGTCCGACTCCGTGCCCGCCCCGCTCCGGCCAGCCACCTCCCCGCGCGTCGTATTCGTCCCGCTACTGCTCGGCCGCCTTCGCTCGCTGTTGCTTCCCTGCACCGACGCCCGCGCCAACCCGACCGCCTCGCTGGAGCCATGCTGCTCTGCTGTCGTGGCTTACCCCAGCCGCGGCTCTACTTCGCCGTTGCCATTGCTCGCCCGAAGCACCTCGCCGCCAATGAGCTCGATGCGCCCTTCTCCAGCCACCGCAGCTCGCAAGACCACCACCAACCGACACGTCGTCGTCTTGCCGTTCTAACGCGCCCGGCTGCGATCGAAATGGTGCCCTGTGGGCGTTTTCCGACGATGCCCGAGGACACGCCGCCGCGAACGAGCTCGCCGCGTGATTCCGACGAGTCGCCGGCCGTCGCTGAGCTGGCCTGACGCGTGGGCCCCCTTGTGTCGCTGACGGGTGGGCCCCGTTGAACCATTGACTCGGTCAGCGCTGACGTGGCTCCCCTGTGTCTATGACATGCGGGCCCCACGCCATAAAAAAATAGATAAATTGCTAATTAATTAAATTAATTAATTAAAACCTTAATCTCTCACTGACTACTGGGCCCCACCCACGAATTAACCCATTTAGTTAGTCTAAACCCCCCTGTTAGTGCCCCTGACAATGACATGTGGGTCCCAATGGACCCACCTGTCTTGTTTGACTGGTCAACCGACCAGTTGACCTACTGACATCACTCTGATGTCATGCCTGCGTCATCGTTCACTGTTCTGGATAATGTTGGGTTTAAATAAATAGTTAAAATCAAAAAATGATTAAATCCTCAGAAAATCATATAAAATAATTTGTAACTCGGATGAAAATACTTTCTACATGAAAGCTGCTCAGAACGACGAGACGAATCCGGATACGCAGCCCGTTCATCCACCACACATCCCTAACCTATCAAACTCGCAACTTTCCCCCTCCGAATTCATCTGTCCGAAAATGCGAAACAACGGGAATACTTTCCTGGATGTTTTTCCCCTTCGCCGGTATCACCTACTACCACGATTGGGCACCCCTAGCAACGCTCATTGCCATGTCATGCATCGTCATGCATATGTTTGTATTATATTTATTGTTTCTTCCCCCTCTTCTCTTGCTAGACTCCGAGACCGACGCCGCTCCTACCCAGTACGACTACGGTGTTGACGACCCCTCCTTCTCGGTTGAGCTTCCAGGCAAGCCCCCCCTGATCACCAGATATCGCCTATTCTTCTCTAGACTGCTTGCATTAGAGTAGTGTAGCATGTTACCGCTTTCAGTTAATCATATCCTGATGCATAGCCTGTCCTTGCTACTACTATTGTTACCTTTACCTGCCATCCTACATGCTTAGTATAGGATGCTAGTATTCCATCTGTGGCCCTACATACTTGTCCATCTGTCATGATATACTATCGGGTCGTGATCACTCGGGAGGTGATCACGGGTATATACTTATATATATATGATACATGATACCTGTGGTGACTAAAGTCGGGTCGGCTCGTAGGAGTACCAGCGAGTGGATCTTTGTAGCGGAGCGACAAGGCAGGTTGAGACCGCCTAGGTGAGAGGTGGGCCTGGCCCTGGTCGGTGTCCGCGGTTACATCATTAACACGCTTAACGAGATCTTGGTATTTGATCTGAGTCTGGCCATTTGGTCTATACGCACTAACCAACTACGTGGGAAAGATATGGGCACTCGACGTCGTGGTATCAGCCGAAGCCTTCGTGACGTCGGCCGAATCGAAGCGCGCGGATTGGACCGAACGCTGTTAGGCTAGGTCTGCTTCCGGCCGCCCACGCAACGTGCATGTGTGCTAAGGGCGATGGGCCCAGACCCCTGTGCGCTTAGGTTTAGACCGGCATGTTGACCTCTCTGTTGGCCTAGGTGGGGTTGCGACGTGTTGATCTTCCGAGGCCGGGCATGACCCAGAAAAGTGTGTCCGGCCAAATGGGATCAAGCGTGTTGGGTTATGTGGTGCACCCCTGCAGGGAAGTTAATCTATTCGAGTAGTCGTGATCTTCGGTAACAGGACGACCCGGAGTTGTACCTTGACCTTATGACAACTAGAACCAGATAGTAATAAAACACACACTTCCAAGTGCCAGATACAACCCGGTGATCGCTCCCTAACAGGGCGACGAGGAGGGGATTGCCGGGTAGGATTATGCTATGCGGTGCTACTTGGTGAACTTACCATCTACTCTCTTCTACATGCTGCAAGATGGAGGTGGCCTGAAGCGTAGTCTTCGACAGGATTAGCTATCCCCCTCTTATTCTTGCATTCTGCAGTTCAGTCCACCGATATGCCCCTTTACACATATACCCATGCATATGCAGTGTAGATCCTTGCTTGCGAGTACTTTGGATGAGTACTCACGGTTGCTTTCTCCCCCCCCCCCTTTCCCCCTTTCCTTTCTTTGTGGTTGTCGCAACCAGATGCTGGAGTCCAGGAGCCATACGCCACCATCGACGATGACTCCTACTACACTGGAGGTGCCTACTACTACGTGCAGCCCGCTGACGACGACCAGGAGTAGTTTAGGAGGATCCCAGGCAGGAGGCCTGCGCCTCTTCCGATCTGTATCCCAGTTTGTGCTAGCCTTCTTAAGGAGAACTTGTTTAACTTATGTCTGTACTCAGATATTGTTGCTTCCGCTGCCTCGTCTATGATCGAGAACTTGTATTCGAGCCCTCGAGGCCCCTGGCTTGTATTATGATGCTTGTATGACTTATTTATGTTTTAGAGTTGTGTTGTGATATCTTCCCGTGAGTCCCTGATCTTGATCATACACGTTTGCGTGCATGATTAGTGTATGATTGAATATGGGCGTCACAGAGACCAAGGTTATCGCACCAGTAGGATAAGCACGCAACACTACGTGAACGGCACCAGCAAACAAATAACAAATACTTGCAACCCAGCGTATTAAAGGGGTAGTCAATACCTTTCGGGCAACAGCGTCAGAAATTGGCAAGTAGACGGGATAAAAATATGATAGATTGGATAAATAGATCTCGAATAAAAGCAAATTAAAATAAAGTGCAGCAAGGTATTTTTGTATTTTTGGATTAATAGATCTGAAAATAAAATCAAATAAAAATAGATCATGAAGGTAAATATAATAAAGAAGAGACCCGGGGGCCGTAAATTTCACTAGTGGCTTCTCTTGACAAAAATAGCATATGGTGGGTAAACAAATTACTTTTGGGCAATTGATAGAACTTCAAATAGTCTTGACGATATCCGGCAATGATCATTATATAAGTATCACGTCCAAGATTAGTAGACCGACTCCTGCCTGCATCTACTACTATTACTCCACACGTCGACCACTATCCAGCATGCATCTAGTGTACTAAGTTCATGGAAAAACGGAGTAATGCAATAAGAACGATGACATGATGTAGACAAGATCTATTTATGTAGAAATAGACTCCATCTTGTTATCCTTAATGGCAACAATACATACGTGTCGGTTCACCTTCTGTCACTGGGATCAAGCACCGTAAGATCGTGCCCATCACAAAGCACCTCTTCCCATTACAAGATAAATAGATCAAGTTGGCCTACCAAAACCCAAATATCGGAGAAGAAATATGAGGCTATAAGCAATCATGCATATAAGAGATCAAAAGACTCAAATAACTTTCATGGATAAAAACATAGATCTGATCATAAACTCAAAGTTCATCGGATCTCAACAAACACACCGCAAAAAAGAGTTACATCATATGGATCTCCAAGAGACCATTTTGTTGAGAATTAAAAGATAGAGAGGAAGCCATCTAGCTACTAACTATAGACCCGTAGGTCTACAATTAACTACTCACGCATCATCGGAGAGGCACCAATGAGGATGATGAACCCCTCCCTGATGGTGTCTTGATTGGATCTTGTGGTTCTGGAACTTGCGGCGGCTGGAATTGATTTTCATCGACTCCCCTAGGGTTTCTGGAATACTGGAGTATTTATAGAGCAAAAAGGTGGTGCGGGAGGCCACTGAAGTGAGCACAACCCACCTGGGCGCGCCTGGGGGCCCAGGCGCACCCTGGTGGGTTGTGCTCCCCTTGGAGCACCCCTCAGGTACTTTCTTGGCCCATCTTGTGTCTTCTGGTCCAGAAAAAATCCACAAAAAGTTTCCTTGCGTTTGGAATCCGTTTGGTATTGATTTCCTGCGATGTAAAAAACAAGAAGAAAACTGCAACTGGCACTGGGCACTATGTCAATTGGTTAGTACCAAAAAATGATATAAAATGATTGTAAAATGATTGTATAACATCCAAGAATGATAATATAACAGCATGCAAAAATCAAAAGTTATAGATACGTTGGAGACGTATCGTCATCCTCAAGCTTAATTCATGCTCGTCCTCGAGTAGGTAAATGATAAAAATAGATTTTTTTATGTGGAATGCTGCCTAGCATGTTCATCACATATTCTTTTCTTTGTAGCATGGACGACTTTCGCATGGTTCAAAGCAATAGTCTAGTTTTGACATGAGGACTTTAATACTCAAGCATATCACCAAGCAACCATGTCTTTCAAAATATCAACACTAAAGCAAGTTATCCCTAGCCCATTATGCTCAATCATTGATCCATTCATGAAACACACTCACATATTAGCTACACCCAATGCTCAATTATGATCATAGTGCCCCTTAGTTGGTGCTTTATAAGAGAAGATGGAGACTCAATTAAAAATAAAAATTGCATAAAGTAAAAGAAAGGCCCTTCGCAGAGGGAAGTAGGGAATTGTAGCAAGTGCCAGAGCTCAAAGCGAAAAAGATAGAGATAATTTTTTTTTGGAAGGCATGCTTTTCCTATCAACGAAAACGACCGAGTAGTTCCCAATACTTTCCATGCTAGATATATCATAGGCGGTTCCTAAACAAAAAATGAAGTTTATTCCTTTTTCAACCATACTTTCACTTTCCATGGCTAGCCATATCCACTGGTGCCTCCCATACCAACACTTTCCAAGGAATTTATTATTTCACAACATAAAGTAAATTCATGTTTCATTTCAGGACTGGGCATCCCTAATACCTTTGTCGTACTCTCGTGCAATGACAAGTGAATAAATACTCATCTTGAGAATAACACATCTAGCATGGAAATATATTAGCCACCCCCTACTGTTTCATGAGCGGTACGAGCACACAAAAGAGAAATTTATTTTGAAAATTAGATATGGCACATACAAATTTGCTTAAAACGGCAAAAGAATACCACATATAGGTAGGTATGGTGGACTCATGTGCCAAAAACTGGTTTAAAGGATTTTGGATGCACAAGTAGTGATCATACTTAGTGCAAATAAAGGCTAGCAAAAGATTGAGAAGCATCCAACCAAGAAATGAAAAATCTTATAAGCGAGCATTAAGCATAATTAACACCAGATAGTGCACCACAAGTAGGATGTAATTTCATTGCATAACTATTGACTTCCATGCTTGCATAGGGAATCAGAAACCTTAACACCAATATTCTTACTAAAGCATAATTACTCATCAACGTGACTCACATATCACTATCATCATATCTCAAAACTATTACAAAGAATCAAGTTTATTTTGTCCAATGATCTTCATGAAAGTTTTTCTTATATCGTCCCTGGATATCTATCACTTTTGAACTAGTTTCATATGTTGCTTTTAATAAGCTCAAACAAATATAAGTGAAGAACATGAGCATCATATTTCTCTTCTCTCAAAATAATTTACGTGAAGCAAGAGAGAATTTCTTAAAAAAAATTATTAACTCTCAAATAAATCTAAGTGAAGCACGATAGCATTTATTCAAAAATAACAAAGCACACCGTGCTCAAAACGATATAAGTGAAGCACTAGAGCAATTCTATAGCTCATAAAGATTTAAGTGAAGCATAGAGAGCAATTCTAACAAGTCATAGCATAATTTTGGCTCTCTCAAATAGGTGTGCCCAGCAAGGATTTATGACTTAAAATAAAAAGCAAAACAAGCAAAGACTCATATCATACAAGACGCTCCAAGCAAAACTCATAATATGTGACAAATAAAAATATAGCTCCGAGTAAAATATTGATGGTTGTTAGAAGAAAGAGGGGATGCCACTCGGGCATCCCCAAGCTTAGTTGCTTGATTCTCTTTGGATAATAGCTTGGGATGCCATGGGAATCCCCAAGCTTAGGCTCTTCTTACTCCTTATTCCTTCATCCATCATAATATCACCCAAAACTTGAAAACTTCAATCACGCAAAACTCAACGAAACCTTCATGAGATCCGTTAGTATAAGAAAGCAAATCACTACTATAAGTACTGTTGCAAACCCATTCATATTTTATTTTGCATTATATCTATCGTATTCCAACTTTTCCATGGCAAAAACTCTTCAAAGGAAACCATAGAATCATCAAAACAAGCACACAACACAAAGAAAACAGAATCTGTCAGAAACAGAACAGTCCGTAGCAATCTGGATATTTCGAATACTTCTATAACTCCAAAATTTATGAAAATTTAGGAACACGTGAGCAATTTGTACATTAATCTTCTGCAAAATAATGGTATTTTATCACGCTTCTGTTAAAAATGAGAATTATTTTCGTGAGCATAAAAGTTTCCATTTTTCAGCAAGATCAAATCAACTATCACCCAACATGATCCCAAAGGCTTTGCTTGGCACAAACACTAACTAAAACACAAAAAATACAATCATAAAAGTAGGATAATTGTGCAAACACTCAATAACAGAAAGCAAAAGACAAAAATAAATTGTATTCATTGGGTTGCCTCCCAACAAGCGCTATTGTTTTACACCCCTAGCTAGGCATAAAGCAATGATCTAAGTATTGTTATTCGTAGTTTTGGCAACTTTTGTAAGGGCTTTCTCAAACCCGGGAGGCTCTTTGCGCTTCCGTAAATTCTCAGGAAAAGAAACCATCTTGAGATCTAAAATATCCAATCGCTTATTGCAGAGAGTAATCAAAGTATTAATGCGATTGATACTACCATTAAGATGTTTGAGGGGTTCATTATATTTTTCAATTCAACCATATGTTTGTGCAAATCACCAAGTTTGTCCAAAATTTGAACTCCCCCTGGGGTGAAATAAAACCCCTTCTTTTGAGGTGGAACCCCCAGAATTCCATCTAAGATTTCATAGGTAGCATTAGCATCAAGCTCAATAAAATTCCCTTTAGCGGCAATATCTAAGAGTTGTCTATGATGCAAAGCCAATCCTATGTAAAAATTACGAAGCAAAATCTTTGCGCCTCCCTTTAGGTTGCAAACACGATAGGATTCCATTAGCCTATACCAAGCATCTTTCAAATTTTCTCCTTGTCGTTGCTTGAAGTATAAAACTTCAAAATCTGGTGACAAAGGAGGAGTAGTCACGCTAGCCATTATGACTAGAAAGCAAGAATATGGATAGATCCGGCAGAAAATGGCGAACGAAAAAGAGGGCAAATAAAACGGGAAATTTTTGTGAAGTGGGGGAGAGGAAAACAAGAGGCAAATGGCAAATAATGTAAATTGCAAGGAGATGAGACTTGTGATTAGGAACCTAGTAGATGTTGATGATGTATCCCCGGCAACGACGCCAGAAATTCCTTTTGATGTTTGCTTGAACTACGTCGGTATTTCTCCAAAGAGGAAGGGATGATGTAGCACAGCAACGGTAGGTATTTCCCTCAGTGATGATACCAAAGTTATCGAACCAGTAGGGGAACCATGCAACATTACGTGAACAACACCTGCACACAAATAACAAATACTCGCAACCCGATATATTAAAGGGGTTGTCAATCCCTTTCGGGCAACAGCGCCAGAAATTGGCAAGTAGACAGGATAAAATATGATAGATTGGATAATTAGATCTCGAGTAAAAGCAAATTAAAATAAAGTGCATCTAGGTATTTTTGGATTTTTGTATTAATAGATCTGAAAATAAAAGCAAATAAAAATATATCGCAAAGGCAAATATAAGAAAGAAGAGACCCGGGGCCCGTAGATTTCACTAGTGGCTTCTCTCGAGAAAAATAACATACGGTGGGTAAACAAATTACTGTTGGGAAATTGATAGAACGTCAAATAATCATGACGATATCCATGCAATGATCATTATATAGGCATCACGTCCAAGATTAGTAGACCGACTCCTGCCTGCATCAACTACTATTACTCCACGCATCGACCGCTATCCAGCATGCATCTAGTATATTAAGTTCATGGAAAAATGGAATAATACAATAATAACAATGACATGATGTAGACAAGATCTATTTATGTAGAAATAGACCCCATCTTGTTATCCTTAATGGCAACGATACATACATGTCGGTTCCCCTTCTGTCACTGGGATCAAGCACTGTAAGATCGAACCCATCACAAAGAACCTCTTCCCATTGCAAGATAAATAGATCAAGTTGGCCAAACAAAACCCAAATACCGGAGAAGAAATACAAGGCTATAAGCAATCATGCATATAAGAGATCAAAAGACTCAAATAACTTTCATGGATAAAAACATAGATCTGAACATAAACTCAAAGTTCATCGGATCCCAACAAACACACCGCAAAAAAGAGTTACATCATAAGGATCTCCAAGATACTATTGTATTGAGAATCAAAAGAGAGAGAGAGAGAGAGAGAGAGAGAGAGAGGAAGCCATCTATCTACTAACTACGGACCCGTAGGTCTACAATGAACTACTCACGCATCATCGGAGAGGCACCAATGAGGATGATGAACCCCCTCCGTGATGGTGTATAGATTGTATCTAGTGGTTCTGGAACTTGCGTCGGCTGGAATTGATTTTCGTCGACTCCCCTAGGGTTTCTGGAATATTGAGGTATTTATAGAGCAAAGAGGCAGCGCGGGAGGCCACCGAGGTGGGCACAACCCACCTGGGCGCGCCTCTGAGCACCCCTCAGGAACTTTCTTGGGCCATCTTGTGTCTTCTGGTCCAGAAAAAATCCACAAAAAGTTTCACTGCGTTTGGCCTCCGTTTGGTATTGATTTCTTGCGATGTAAAAAACAAGCAGAAAACATCAAATGGCACTGGGCACTATGTCAATAGGTTAGTACCAAAAAATGATATAAAATGATTGTAAAACATCCAAGAATAATAATATAACAGCATGGAACAATCAAAAGTTATAGATATATTGGAGACGTATCAAGGGCTTTGCTTTCTTGCAATGATCTCGAGGGAATTAAATAAAAGAAAGGATAAAAGAAATAAAAAGAACATATATTGATCTTATAGAGAGTAATGACTTCACATATAAAGAGTATGACGAATAAAAGTTGTTGAGAGTTGACAAACATAGTTTTGGTCATTGTTGCAATTAATAGGAAGTAATAAAGAAAGAGAGGCTTCGCATATAAATATACTATCTTGGACATCTTTTGTAATTGTGAGCACTCATTAAAATATGACATCCTAAAAAGTTGATGTTAGACAAGGAAGACAATATAATGGGTTATGTTTTCTTATATCCGAATAGAAGTTATATTGTCATGAATCCTCCAACATGTTGAGTTTGCCTGTCCCTCTCATGCTAGCCAAATTCTTTGCATCAAGTAGAGATACTACTTGTGCTTCCAAACATCCCTTAAACCAGTTTTGCCATGAGAGTCCACAATACCTACCTATGGATTGAGTTAGATCCTTCAAGTAAGTTGTCACCGGTGCAAGCAATAAAAATTGCTTTCTAAATATGTATGATCCACTACTAGGGAAAACCCTAGCAGTAGCGCGTGTTTAAAGCCTATCGATAGCGCGGGGTGCAACGCTACTAGTAAGGCGCCATAGCTAAAGGTTAGCAGTAGCGTGGGTTGGACCACGCTACTGCTATATCGACTTAGTAGTAGCGCTTTGTACTATGAGCGCTACTGGTAATTAGTAGTAGCGCTTCTCCTAGCATGCGCTACTACTATTATTTTGTATTTCTTTTTTATTTCATGTTGTATTCATACACCTTTATACAAGTTTTCATACCACAGCAATTTAGAGAATGATTTTACATCATAATGAGTTATTACATCACTGGGAGAAAGAACCGTGGACTAGTTTCAAGTGGATGGACATCCACTTGAAACTAATCCGCGGTTCTTTCACCCAGTGATATAATATATCATCATCAACATATAATTAACAACTTATCATCATAATACATCATTGTCATATAGCACCTCCTCATGATCATCGTTTTCATCAATGAGACATCACATACAAGTTGGTCACTAGACATAATCACAACTACTCATCATCATCAACTCTCATAAACATATTGTACCTCATAGGACCTACTACATTCTCTGATGACCTACTATATTATCTTAGGTAAAATAGCATAAAACAAGATAGCCCCTGACTCTCCATTATGGAGAATGGAGATTATCCTGTCTCCAATTCTTGCCTTCCGCACAATGTTGCTTCCAAGAACCTCCTTACAACTGTCCATACATTTTTTCCATTCTTTGATTATCATGTGTTCACCGGTTTTAGAAATCCGGTATGGACAGGTGAGATTCGTAGGACGACCTGGCTGTATGTTCAAAACATCAAGGCGACCACTCTGATGCAACAAATGAGGCACACAATCCATCGGGATTTTCTGTTGAAAAACATAGTAATAACCTCGTAGTTAGCAATGTAGTTCAGTTTTAGAAGTATGCAAAAGATGCACGGATGTCGTAATAGTAAAAAATCTTACCAGGATACCTCCATGGAAGTTATCGTGGTTCAACACGTGCACTAGTGGCACGTATTGACCATAATTTGGAGGAGTTCGATAAAAGGCATTGTATTTCTCAAGACCAGTACAATATGCGACCAGATGACTTTTCTCCTGATAAGTTAACTCCGAGCCATCGGTGTAGTTGGTTCTGTCTACCATATTCTGCACATTCTTTGAAGAATGAAAGTAAGCTATTGATACGTCTCCAACGTATCTATAATTTTTTATTGCTCCATGCTACTTTATCTATTGCATTGGACTATAATGGGCTTTATTTTCCACTTTTATATTATTTTTGGGACTAACCTATCAACCAGAGGCCCAGCCCAGAATTGCTGTTTTGTGCCTATTTCAGTGTTTCAAAGAAACGGAATATCAAATGGAGTCCGAACGGAATGAAACCTTTGGGAACGTGATCTTCTCACCGAACGTGATCCAGGAGACTTGGACCCTACTCCAAGGAGTGCCAGAGGCGGTCACGAGGGTGGAGGGCGTGCCCCCTCCCCCTGGGCGCGCCCCCTGCCTCGTGGGCCCCCTGACGCTCCACCGACGTACTCCTTCCTCCTATATATACCTACGTACCCTCAACAGATCAGGGACGGAGCCAAAAACCTAATTCCACCGCCGCAACTTCCTGTATCCACGAGATCCCATCTTGGGGCCTGTTCCGGAGCTCCGCCGGAGGGGGCATCCACCACGGAGGGCTTCTACATCAACACCATAGCCCCTCCGATGAAGTGTGAGTAGTTTACTTCAGACCTTCAGGTCCATAGCTAGTAGCTAGATGGCTTCTTCTCTCCTTTTGGATCTCAATACAATGTTCTCCCCCTCTCTCGTGGAGATCTATTCGATGTAATCTTCTTTTTGCGGTGTGTTTGTTGAGACCGATGAATTGTGGGTTTATGACCCAGCTTATCTATGGAAAATATTTGATTCTTCTCTAAATTCTTTTATGTATGATTAAGTTATCTTTGCAAGTCTCTTCGAATTATCCGTTTGGTTTTGCCAACTAGATTGGTAGTTCTTGCAATGGGAGAAGTGCTTAGCTTTGGGTTCAATCTTGCGGTGTCCTTACCCAAAGGATGTAAAGGGTTGCAAGGCACGTATTGTATTGTTGCCATCGAGGATAACAAGATGGGGTATTTATCATATTGCATGAATTTATTCCTCTACATCATGTCATCTTGCTTAAGGCATTACTCTGTTTTTAACTTAATAGTCTAGATGCATGCTGGATAGCGGTCGATGAGTGGAGTAATAGTAGTAGATGCAGAATCGTTTCGATCTACTTGTCACGGACGTGATGCCTATATACATGATCATTGCCTAGATAACCTCATAACTATGCTCAATTCTGTCAATTGCTCAACAGTAGTTTGTTCACCCACCGTAGAATACTTATGCTCTTGAGAGAAGCCACTAGTGAAACCTATGGCCCCCGGGTCTATTCTTATCATATCAATCTCCATCACTTTATTTACTTGCTTTGCTTTTACTTTTCACTTTGCATCTTTATACCAAAAATACCAAAAATATTATCTCTATCAGATCTCACTCTCGTAAATGACCGTGAAGGGATTGACAACCCCTAATCGTGTTGGTTGCGAGTAGCTATCGTTTTGTGCAGGTACGAGGGACTTGCGCGTGGTCTCCTACTGGATTGATACCTTGGTTCTCAAAAACTGAGGGAAATACTTACGCTACTTTGCTGCATCATCCTCTCCTCTTCGGGGAAATCCAACGCAGTGCTCAAGAGGTAGCAAGAAGAATTTCTGGCGCCGTTGCCGGGGAGGCTTACGCAAAAGTCAACATACCAAGTACCCATCACAATCCCTATCTCTCGCATTACATTATTTGCCATTTGCCTCTCGTTTTCCTCTTCCCCACTTCACCCTTGCCGTTTTATTTGCCCTCTCTTTCCCAATCTCCTCCTCCTTTTTCCTTTGCCTTTTTGTTTGCTCGTGTTACCATGTGCCTTCTATTTGCTTGCATCTTTGCTTGCTAAAAATATATTTTTATGGATCCACTTAAAGTGTTCTACTTGGATCATCTTCGATCCTTATGCGCTCGTGCTAAAACCCCAACTAGTCTAGTTGATGGGAAATCTTTAGATGAGCATGCTCATTATGTGCGTCACCGTTTGTCTGAAAAAGGGAGACTCTTATGGAGTCAAATAAACAGATTGCTGTGTTATGCTTGGAATCTTTGTGAAATTTATGATTTTACTTGTTGCTCTAAGAACCCTAAAAAACACCTTCCTTACCTATGTGAGTTTAATGAAAATGAAATCTTATCTTCTTATGCAAAGGGTGTTTATAGTTACTATGATATCGAACAAATTGAAGAATTTGTTGCTTTTAAGGGTGCTTATGAAGTTGCTTCATTGATTGAAAAGTATGATATTACTCTCTACGAATCTGAAAATTTTGACATACTTAAATATTGCTATGAAAACTATGCTCATAATGTCTATGTCAAAGAATTTATTGAGAGAATGACCGTTGCTTTGGAAAGGAATAATGATATGCATGAATCTATAGATAATGATGATTCCGATGATTTGATTGAAATATCCCTTGATGAACATGATGCTTGCTATTCTTGTGGCCATGATGCCAATATTTATGAAGATGAATTTGCTATAGTTGCTTATGTTAAACATGAGATCGTTGCTATTGCACCCATACTTGGTAGTTCTTTCGATGAAAAGTATGATTGCAATTATTTTACTATAAATTCTCTTGATTTCAATCATTCTAATAATATACATAACCCTAAGCTTGGGGATGCTAGTTTTGCTATGACCTCTACTTGTTGCAATGATCATGATTGGGGTGATTCTTCTTATGATCTTGAAAATTTATTTAATCCCCATGATGAATATGAGATTGATAATAGTGTTTGCAATAATATTGAAAGTGGGTTTGGAAGAGTGTCAACTTTAGATCCCACATATTTGGATAATGTTCAATCTTATGAAGTTTTTGATAAAAGTGGGTTTGGAGAGGTCATGACTTTAGTTAATATTAATCCCACTATTTCGGAAGAGTGTCAACTTTGCATGCATGTGGATCGTGTTGAAAATATTTTATGTGATAGCTATATTGTTGAATTTGCCTATGATCCTACATGTAATTATTATGAGAGAGGAAAATATGGTTGTAGAAACTTTCATGCTACTAAATTACCTCTTGTTATGTTGAGATTGCTATTGTCTCTTTCCGCTTCCTTGCATATGCTAGTTTTTGCTTGTCTTGATTTGTTTGCCTATAAGATGCCTATGCATAGGAAGTATGTTAGATTTAGATGTGGTTGTCACATGTTTTATGATGCTCTCTTTGTGCTTCAATTCTTGTCTTTGTTGTGAGCATCATTGAAATCTCAATGCCTAGCTAGGGGCGTTAAACGATAGCGCTTGTTGGGAGGCAACCCAATTTTATTTTTGTTTTTTTGTTTTTTCTTCTGTTTAGGAATTAATAATCCATCTAGCCTCTGTTTATATGTGGTTTTATCTTTTAATTAGTGTTTGTGCCAAGTTGAACCTATTGGATCTTCTTGGATGATAGTTATTTGATCTTGCTGTAATTTCCAGAATCTTTGTGCTCAGTGCCCGAATTGTTAAAAATCACCAGAACGTGATAAAATACTGATTCCAGTTGCTGCTGATCAATAAACAAATTTTCCAGTTCGTCTAATTTTGGTAGATGTTTTTGGGTTCCAGAAGTTTGCGTTAGTTACAGATTACTACAGACTGTTCTGTTTTTGACAGATTCTGTTTTGCGTGTGTTGTTTGCTTATTTTGATGAATCTATGGCTAGTAAAATAATTTATGATCCATAGAGAAGTTGGAATACAGTAGGTGTAGCACCAATATAAATAAAGAATGAGTTCATTACAGTACCTTAAAGTAGTCTTTTGTTTTCTTTCTCTAACGGAGCTCACGAGATTTCTGTTGAGTTTTGTGTTGTGAAGTTTTCAAGTTTTGGGTGAATTCTTTTGATGGATTATGGAACAAGGAGTGGCAAGAGCCTAAGCTTGGGGATGACCATGGAACCCCCAAGATAATCCAAGTACACCAAAAAGTCAAAACTTGGGGATGCCCCGGAAGGCATCCCCTCTTTCGTCCACTTCCATCGGTAATTTACTTGGAGCTATATTTTTATTCACCACATGATATGTGTTTTGCTTGGAGCGTCTTGTATTATTTAAGTATTTGCTTGTTAGTTTACCACAATCATCCTTGCTGTACACACCTTTTGAGAGAGCCATATATGAATTGAAACTTGATAGTTTTTGCTCATATGCTTCACTTATATCTTTTTGAGCGTGATAATGTTTGCTCTAGTGCTTCACTTAGATCTTTTAGAGCACGATGGTGGATTTGTTTTAAAGAAACTTGATCTCTCATTCTTCAATTAGATTATTTTGAGATTCGTTAATAGCATGGTAATTTGCTTAATGTTAATATACTTGGTATTCAAGATATGTGAAACTTTCTTTTGAGTGCGTTGAATACTAAGATAAGTTTGATGCTTGATAATTGTTTTGAGATATGGAGGTGATAATATCAAAGTCGGGCTAGTTGAGTAGTTGTGAATTTGATAAATGCTTGTGTTGAAGTTAGTAAATCCCGTAGCATGCACGTATGGTTAAAGTTGTGTAACAAATTTGAAGCATGAAGTGTACTTGGCTTGTGCATCCTTATGAGTGGCGGTCGGGGACGAGCGATGGTCTTTTCCTACCAATCTATCACCCTAGGAGCATGCGCGTAGTACTTGATTTTTGATGACTTATAATTTTTTGCAATAAGTATATGAGTTCTTTTGACTAATGTTGAGTCCATGGATTATGCGCACTTTTACCTTTCCGCCATTGCTAGCCTCTTCGATGCACCGTGCATTGCCCTTTCTCACATTGAGAGTTGGCGCAAACTTCGCGGTGCATCCAAACCCGTGATACGATATGATCTATCACATAAACCTCCTATATCTTCCTCAAAACAGCCACCATACCTACCTATTATGGCATTTCCATAGCCATTCCGAGATATATTGCCATGCAACTTTCCACCGTTCCGATCATCATTATTATGACATACATTACTTTTGTCATATTGCCATTGCATGATCATGTAGTTGACATCGTATTTGTGGCAAAGCCACCATGCATAATTTTCATACATGTCACTCTTGATTCATTGCACCATCCCGGTACACCGCCAGAGGCATTCATATAGAGTCATATCTTGTTATAGTTTCGAGTTGTAATTCATATGTTGTAATCAATAGAAGTGTGATGATCATCATTATTAGAGCATTGCCCAAAAAAAAGAAAGGCCAAAAAAAAGAAAGGCCCAAAAAAAAGAAAGGCCAAAAAAAAGAAAGGCCCAAAAAAAAGAAAGGCCAAAAAAAGGGAAAGGCCCAAAAAAAGAAAAATAAAAAATAAAAAAAAGAAAATAAATAAAAAGGGCAATGTTACTATCTCTTTTTCCACACGTGTGCTTCAAAGTAGCACCATGTTCTTCATGTAGTGAGTCTCATATATTGTGCTTCAAAGTAGCACCTTGTTCTTCATGTAGTGAGTCTCATATATTGTGCTTCAAAGTAGCACCATGTTTTTCATATAGTGAGTTTCATAAGTTGTCTTTTTCATACTAGTGGGAATTTTTCATTATAGAACTTGGCTTCTATATTCCTACGATGGGCTTCCTCAAATGCCCTAGGTCTTCATGAGCAAGCGAGTTGGATGCACACCCACTAGTTTTCTTTTGTTGAGCATTCATAGCTCTAGTGCATCCGTTGCATGGTAATCCCTACTCCTCATGTTGACATCAATTGATGGGCATCTCCATAGCCCATTGATTATCCTCGTCAATGTGAGACTTTCTCCTTTTTGTCTTCTCCACACAATCCCCATCATCATATTCTATTCCACCCATAGTGCTATATCCATGGCTCACGCTCATGTATTGCGTGAAGGTTGAAAAAGTTTGAGATTATTTAAGTATGAAACAATTGCTTGGCTTGTCATCGGGGGTATAGAAGTTGGGAACATCTTTGTGTGACGAAAATGAAGCATAGCCTAACTATATGATTTTGTAGGGATGAACTTTCTTTGACCATGTTATTTTGAGATGACATAATTATTTTGATTAGTATGCTTGAAGTATTATTATTTTTATGTCAATATGAACTTTTGTCTTGAATCTTTCGGATCTGAAAATTCATATCACAATTAAGAAGATTTACATTGAAATTATGCCAAAGTATCACTCCGCATAAAAAATTCTCTTTTTATCATTTACCAACTCGAGGACGAGCAGGAATTAAGCTTGGGGATGCCTGATACGTCTCCAACGTATCTATAATTTTTGATTGCTCCATGCTACTTTATCTATTATTTTGGACTATAATGGGCTTTATTTTCCACTTTTATATTATTTTTGGGACTAACCTATTAACCGGAGGCCCAGCCCAGAATTGCTGTTTTTTGCCTATTTCAGTGTTTCGAAGAAACGGAATATCAAACGGAGTCCAAACGGAATGAAACCTTCGGGAACGTGATCTTCTCACCGAACGTGATCCAGGAGACCTGGACCCTACTCCAAGGAGGTCCAGAGGCGGTCACGAGGGTGGAGGGCACGCCCCCTCCCCCTGGGCGCGCCCCCTGCCTCGTGGGCCCCCTGACGCTGCTCCGACGTACTCCTTCCTCCTATATATACCTACGTACCCTCAACAGATCAGGGATGGAGCCAAAAACCTAATTCCACCACCGCAACTTCCTGTATCCACGAGATCCCATCTTGGGGCCTGTTCCAGAGCTCCGCCGGAGGGGGCATCCACCACGGAGGGCTTCTACATCAACACCATAGCCCCTCCGATGAAGTGTGAGTAGTTTACTTTAGACCTTCGGGTCCATAGCTAGTAGCTAGATGGCTTCTTCTCTCTTTTTGGATCTCAATACAATGTTCTCCCCCTCTCTCATGGAGATCTATTCGATGTAATCTTATTTTTGCGGTGTGTTTGTTGAGACCGATGAATTGTGGGTTTATGATCCAGCTTATCTATGGAAAATATTTGATTCTTCTCTGAATTATTTTATGTATGATTAAGTTATCTTTGCAAGTCTCTTCGAATTATCTGTTTGGTTTGGCCAACTAGATTGGTAGTTCTTGCAATGGGAGAAGTGCTTAGCTTTGGGTTCAATCTTGCGGTGTCCTTACCCGTGGATGTAAAGGGTTGCAAGGCACGTATTGTATTGTTTCCATCGAGGATAACAAGATGGGGTATTTATCATATTGCATGAATTTATTCCTCTACATCATGTCATCTTGCTTAAAGCGTTACTCTGTTTTTAACTTAATACTCTAGATGCATGCTGGATAGCGGTCGATGAGTGGAGTAATAGTAGTAGATGCAGAATCGTTTCGATCTACTTGTCACGGACGTGATGCCTATATACATGATCATTGCCTGGATAACCTCATAACTATGCTCAATTCTATCAATTGCTCAACAGTAATTTGTTCACCCACCGTAGAATACTTATGCTCTTGAGAGAAGCCACTAGTGAAACCTATGGCCCCCGGGTCTATTCTTATCATATCAATCTCCATCACTTTATTTACTTGCTTTGCTTTTACTTTTCACTTTGCATCTTTATACCAAAAATACCAAAAATATTATCTCTATCAGATCTCACTCTCGTAAGTGACCGTGAAGGGATTGACAACCCCTAATCGCGTTGGTTGCGAGTAGCTATCGTTTTGTGCAGGTACGAGGGACTTGCGCGTGGTCTCCTACTGGATTGATACCTTGGTTCTCAAAAACTGAGGGAAATACTTACGCTACTTTGCTGCATCATCCTCTCCTCTTCGGGGAAATCCAACGCAGTGCTCAAGAGGTAGCAGCTATCAATGGAAATAAGTTGTCGACTATTTTGAAATAAAAAATATAAATCACTTAATAACTATGTTTGAGGAACTCACATAGCGGTAGAATTGGAAGCGTATCAACAAGGACCCAAATGTCCAAATTGTCTTGGTCGATGTCAGGATCACCAAGATCCATGATGACAAACATACCCTCTTGAAAATCATACATCTTGCAAAGTGCTTCCCAACCCAGGCAACCAAAATGGGATATGCTCTCAGAATTGTATAGATTTACCTCAAAATCCTTACCATGATGGGTCCTTAGGTTAATTTTCTTTGTTTCATTCCTCTCATGATCTTCAAAACCCATCCTCTCCAAGACATAGCGTCTTGCATGGCATGGGATAAGCTAGTCGAATTGTAAAAGACGAAAATTACACGTTGAAGTAGTAGAAGTCGAGCTTAATTACAAAAATACACTTTGCGTCGTAGCTTACCGTATCACAATCGAAGGCCTCCTCGAGCTTAATGCTGAAGCGCCGACCTTCGTCCAGGTGAGGCCTGTCGCAGAAACCCCAGTTGTCGCCGCACCAGGAGCACTCCCCGGGACCTTCTTCATCCGACGACATTTCCTATGTTCATAATTCAAAGATTAAACTTGTACAATTAAAACTCTCAGCTTGTTCATTATTCATCATGGGTTGACTATCGGTCTGTCGAGTCTTTTCTTGAAAACTCTCAGCTCACGTGGTGTATATATTCGACCGTCGGTGATGGTAGCTCCTTCTTTCATTCCCGAGTGCATTACACCAAATTGTCTAGCACACAGGAACGAAGGAGAAGCTACCCCCACGACAACAGTCGGGATCCTTCGTCCTCTCATATATGGTGGAGACTCTCCCTCACTGATTCCTCTCTAACATTTGCGACCGTCGGTGATGGTCGTTACTCCTCCTTCCCCTAGTGCATAAGAAAGGTCTAGCACCCGGAGAAGAAGGAGAAACGTCCCCCACGACAACAGTCGGGATTCTTCAGCCTTGACAGACTTAAAGTCAACCCGAAATATCGTTTAATTATCTTTCTAGAAAATCCAGGCCACTCGATATTTCCTACATATTCTAGCACGAGTCATGCCAAAATTCATGGAAAATTCCGGCATGACCTTTGCTAAAACAGGACATATCGAGCACCTGAAATTTGCCGGAACAGAAATTAATCAACACTCTGGCAAAACATAGGCCACTCAGAGGTGTAACTTGAACATGACCAGACACTTGGGCAACCACATATCCTATTTGAGAAACACAAGATATACATGTTCTTATCTACATCATATCTTATAGGACTCATATTGACATGGAGATTTGGCTGGTCTCACCTCGAGGTCGGAGGGGGTCGGTGACGGGGACGACGGCGGGGATGATGGAGGGGCTCCTTGATTTCTGCAGAAACAAAAACCCTATAAGTTATCACTAATACATCCCGAATAGTATCATACATATAACATCACTAATACAACTAAAACCCTAGCGAGCGACGGGTATCGAAGACGAGGATGTGGGATAGGCATCGTCGACGTTGATGCGGGAATAATTTCTTAAACTAAAAAAGTAACAACAAATGTGACATGTTCAACTAGTTCTATTAATTCAACTAGTTCTTACTAAATATAAACTTACTATAAATAGAAATAAACTAGTTATTTCTAAAAATAAACTAGTTCAACTAGTTATATTATTTTTCTTACTAAAAATACATTAATTCTATTAATTCAACTAGTTCTTACTAAAAATAAACTAGTTCAACTAGTTTATTAATTTACTTACTAATTATTTTAAACACTTACATTATTCAATAGTAAAAAACTACAGAAAAAACAGAAAAAAAGATGGTGGGAGGAGGGAAGGGAGGAGGAAGGAGAGAGGAGGAGGGGAGGAGGCCGGTGGGATTGGAGGAGGAGGGGCGGGGAGGAGGGGAGGGGCGGCGGAGGAGGAGGAGGGGGCAGGGCAGGAGGTGGAGGAGGCGGCCGAGGAGGAGGAGGAGGCGGCGGAGGAGG
The DNA here is from genome assembly GCA_021605205.1 of Aegilops longissima. Taxonomy (NCBI): domain Eukaryota; kingdom Viridiplantae; phylum Streptophyta; class Magnoliopsida; order Poales; family Poaceae; genus Aegilops; species Aegilops longissima. The sequence continues at coordinate 121,969,279 of CM038678.1, forward strand.
AGGAGGAGAGGGGTGGGAGGAGGGCGGCGGAGGAGGAGGGGGGAGGAGGGAGTACCTCGACGAGGAGCAGCGCGGCGGTGGCGGACGACGTACGGGTTCGGCGCGGGCGAAAGCGAGTAAGAGGGAGTGAGTGTGAGAGGGTGAACCGCTCCAGGATAAGGTAAGTAAGTAGTAGCGCGTTTCAGAGAAACGCGCCATAGCAGTAGCGCTGGTCAATGGTACATGCTACTGCTAAGTGGGGCTAGCCATCTGCGCCCAGTACAAATATAGCAGCAACGCGGTTTCACAGAACGCGCTACTGCTAAAGTAGTAGGAGTAGCGCGGTCTATTTAAAAACGCTACTACTAAGTAGCAGTAGCGCCCTGTCCAGTGCTACTGCTAAGATGTTGTGTATAAGGTTTTCCCTATTAGTGATCTATTAGTGTGAAGAAAATAAGCTTTATACGAACTTGTGACATGGAAGAAATAAAAGCGACGGACTACATAATAAAGGTCTTTATCACAAGCGGCAATATAAAGTGACGTTCTTTTGCATTAAGATTTTGTCCATCCAACCATAAAAGCGCATGAAAACCTCTGCTTCCCTCTGCGAAGGGCCTATCTTTCACTTTTATCTTCTACCCTTATACAAGAGTCATGGTGATCTTCACCTTTCCTTTTTACACTTTTCCCTTTGGCAAGCACTATGTGTTGGAGAGAACCGGATATATATAGGGTGGGTCTATTCTACAATAGGCTCCCCCTATATAGGGCAATTTTCAGAAAACACCTAAACATCCACCTCTCCCCCGTCCCTCCCTCCTCCTCCTCCTCTGCCTCCCGCCACGAGGCGTTCCAGGTCGGCGATGGGGACTCGTCTCCGCCTGCGGCCCCGACGCCGCCGCTGCCCTGGGATCCCGTCGTGCAGCGGGACCGCCCGGCGCTCACCCACTACGGCTCACGCCTCGTCTCACGTCTCCACCGATGCCCCCATGCCGCCTTGCCCGCCGGAGCTGGGCGGCCGCTTCACGCCACCCACCTCCTCCGGTAGGGCCACCCGCTCACCCCGCCCAGCGTCGCCGACTTCAGCCCCGCCGTCGCCCTCCGGGGACTGGACCGCCGCCGCCTCCCCCGGCGAGCACGGCTGGGCCGGCGGGGTGCACGACCTCCGCACCGACGTCTACGTCTTCCGCACCTCCGACGGGTCCTGGCGCACGCTGCTCGTCAAAGACGGCGGCTGGCCTCTGCTGGGCCGACGAGACCACGCTCTTCTTCCACCGCCGGGACAGCGACGGCTGGTACGGTGTGTACCGCGCCAAGGTCGAGGTCTCCGATGACGGGCTCCTGGCGGCGGCCTCCGTGGAGCGGGTCACCCCGCCGCGGTTCCACGCCTTCACGCCCGCAGCGTCGCCCGCGGGGCCTCACTGTTGAGGGAGCCGTTGCGCCGCCCGCCCGCCCTCCCTTCCACCGCACCGGTGCGCCACCAGCCCGGCTCCCCTAGCACGAGCTGGCGACCCGCCATGGCCCCCCTACCACGAGTCGGTGTCCGGCCTCCCTCCCCGTGACGTGGAGCTCGTTATCTAATGTCTCTTATATTCTTTTATACTTGTTATAAGTAAATCATAAGCAGTACAAGAACCTCATAGAAAGAAATACAAAATATATTGTCATCAACAGTGCATAACATATATATAAAGAAGTACAAACTACATATTTAAAAAAAGATGCATTATTACCATTTATTCATTTTGGGCGCAACCCATTGAAGTATCAATATTTATCAACAATTATCCTAGGGTTAAAAGAAGCTATTAAATAACATGTTTATTTTATATTATCGGATAGTGCCATAAAACCACTATGGGAAGTACCACTGATTCATTATGAGCAGTACCGTTTATATAACTTGAGCAATACAAAACATTTTTATTACGTGGTGGTACTATTGAATCACTCTGGGCAATACAATTTATGTATTTTAAGCGGTACAAAAACTTTTTATTACCAGGCAGTACGAAACTTATATTTTACAAAAGTACATGTCAAGGGGAGTTTAGTTCTGTGGAAATAATTTACAGGCAGTAAAATTTATTCACTTTGAGCAGTACAATTGTTATTATTATTATTATCGGGCAGTACGAAACTCATATTCCACGGAAGTACAAGGTACATGTGAAGGGAATTTGAGTTCTCTGGAAGAAATTATGGGCAGTACAATTTAATCATTTTGAGCAGTACAAAAACTTCTTTATTGCCGGGCAGTACGAAACCCGTATTCCATAGAAGTACAAGGCAAATTTGTGTTCTTTTGAAATAAATCCGAGCAATACAATTTATTAACTTTCAGCAGTACAATTATTATTATTATTATTATTATTATTATTATTATTATTATTATTATTATTATTATTATTATTATTATCGGGCAGTACGAAACTCATATTCCACGGAAGTACAAGGTACATGTGAAGGGAATTTGAGTTCTCTGGAAGAATTATGGGCAGTACAATTTAATCATTTTGAGCAGTACAAAAACTTCTTTGTTGCCGGGCAGTACGAAACTCGTATTCCACAGAAGTACAAGGCAAATTTGTGTTCTTTTAAAATAAATCCGAGCAGTACAATTTATTCACTTTGAGCAGTACAATTATTATTATTATTATTATCGGGCAGTACGAAACTCATATTCCACGGAAGTACAAGGTACATGTGAAGGGAATTTGAGTTCTCTGGAAGAAATTATGGGCAGTACAATTTAATCATTTTGAACAGTACAAAAACTTCTTTATTGTCGGGCAAGTATAGAAGGAGCAGGAGGAGCACGCGTACGCCTGGTCGAGGACCTCGAACGGGGCGCGGGACGGGACCTAGTGCTGGAAGATGCTGGCGGCGCTGCCGCGGTTCCTGAAAGTGCCGAGCAGGGGGAGGCCGTCGCCGCTCGCGGCGAGCACGCCGCTGCCGAAGACGTTGATGAGGTTGTGTCTGGAGCTCGCCGACAGGGGGGAGCCCTGCTCGCGGGCCGGGGAGCCGAAGCTGAAGAAGTTGACGGGCTGCCGGCCGTCGGTGCTGGCCGTGTCCGGGAGCGGGTCCAGGCCGAAGGCGTGCCTGGGGACGGAGACGCGGGAGGCGAGCGGGGGCGGTGCAAGCGTGACGGACGCGCGTCGCCGCGGCCGCAGACTCCTCCACCGTGGAGATCCGATAGACCATCGCCCAGGCGGGGCGCGACGCGGCGGTGGAGAGGGAGCGGCGGAGGGGGGTCGAGAGGCGACGAAGCGGGAGAAGCATCTCGCCGGAGGAGTCGGCGGTGGTCGATTTTGTGGTGGTGGGCTGGTAGGGGTGGCTAGCAGAGCAAGCGAAAGGAGAGGGGGTTTTGGAAGGGAATCGTAGAAGCAGAGGAAGCTCGGGCTTAGAAGCAGAGGAAGCAAAGCGGTTTAGAATTTATTATGAATTACTACGCAAATACACAAGAGCAGTACCGACTTTACGAAAAATAAGTACGGTAGTGTTATGCGGAAGCAGTACCAGATCTTTATCCCGGGCAGTACAAGATTATTGCAGAATATTATTCTATCATCGGTTGTAGAATAGACGGCATGTGTATCTATATATATCCACTCGGATGTAGGTTATCATAAAGTATTATTATTGACATTACCCTTGAGGTAAAAGGTTGGGATGCGAAATTATAAGCCCCTATCTTTCTCTGCGTCTGATTGAAGCTTTGAACCCATAAGTATCGCATGAGTGTTAGCAATTGTTAAATATTAAATGATAGTTGAGTATGTGGACTTGCTAAAAAGCTCTTATATTGACTCTTTCCAATGTTATGATAAATTGCAATTGCCTCAATGACTGAGATCATAGTTTGTTAGTTTTCAATAAAGTTTCTGATTCATACTTTACCTTGTGAACAAATTGTTACTTAAGAAATTATATGGCATTATATGTTGTTATTCTAAAGATGATCATGATGCCATCATGTCTCTATTTAATTTTATTGACACCTCTATCTCTAAACATGTGGACATATTTTTCGATTTCGGCTTTCGCTTGAGGACAAGCGAGGTCTAAGCTTGGGGGAGTTGATACGTCCATTTTGCATCATGCTTTTATATTGATATTTATTGCATTATGGGCTGTTATTACACATTATATCACAATACTTATGCCTATTCTCTCTTATTTTATAAGGTTTACATGAAGAGGGAGAATGCCGACAGCTGGAATTCTGGACTGGAAAAGGAGCAAATATTAGAGACCTATTCTGCACAACTCCAAAAGTCCTGAAACTTCACGGAGAATATTATTGGAATATATAAAAATATTGGGCAAAGAAAGTACCAGAGGGGGCCACCAGCCAGCCACAAGGGTGGAGGGCGCGCCCCCGTCCTTGTGGGCCCCCTGGCAGGCCCCCGATGCCCATCTTCCGCTATATGGTGTGTTTTGACCTGGAAAAAAACGGAAGGAAGCTTTCGGGATGAAGCACCGCCGTTTCAAGGCGGAACGTGGGCAGAACCGATCTAGAGCTTCGACATAGCTGTTCTACCGGGGAAACTTCCCTCCGGGAGGGGGGAATCATCGCCATCGTCATCACCAATGATCCTCTCATCGAGAGGGGGGCAATCTCCTTCAACATATTCACCAGCACCATCTCCTCTCAAACCCTAGTTCATCTCTTGTATCTGATCTTTGTCTCAAAACCTCAGATTGGTACCTGTGGGTTGCCAGTAGTGTTGATTACTCCTTGTAGTTGATGCTAGTTGGTTTATTTGCACTAGTAGAATAAGGGCCTATTGTCCCGGTTGGTAAGGGCCTTTAGTCCCGGTTCCTGAACCGGGACTAAAGGGTCGGCATTAATACTGGCCCTTTAGTCCCAGCTTCTATCCGAACCGGACCGATGGTCCTCCACGTGCCTGTCTGCTGAGCCCAGCGGGGAGGGCCTTTGGTCCCGGTTGGTGGCACCAACCGGGACCAATAGGCATCCACGTCACACATTTCTATGGCTGTGTTTTTTGTTTTTTTTGAAAGGGGGGTTGGGGGTTTTGGGGGTTAATTTAGGTGTTTCATATATTGTGCTATAGCTAGCTAATTAATAGAGAAAAGTGTCCTCTCTTTTGTCCGTGCTTGGTCGACGCTACGTACTATACATACGTATAGAGAGGACTAGCTAGACACGCTAGCTAGCTAGTAATTAAGCAAATGTAAGATCGTCATGAACATATATGCATACAGAGAGAAGTGATATCGACCACCTCTCCTTCTCCGAGATTGGTCGAACAACAAGTTCTCGTATATCTATCCGACACTATCGGCTACATATATACAATAATTATCTTTTACAATACGGACGCGTGGTCCACATAGTATTCTCCGTCTTCAGCGATCACGTGGTCAAGAAAGAATGCCGCCAATTCCTCTTGAATTGCTCGCATGCGATCTGGTGCTAGGAGTTCATCCCGCTTCCGAAACATCTAATTTTAAGAAAGGGGTCAATACATACATACATATATATATATATATATATATATATATATATATATATATATATATATATATGTATATATGGTAATAAAATAAAATTGTGAATATTTTTATTTACGCACTTCATATTGTTTGTCGGAGTAGCCCTCTCACAGTGTCGTGTGGCGGATGGACTCGCAAACGTAGTATCCATGTAAATCATTCCCTTGTTCCTGCCACAACCACTTTACAAGAAATAGAGGTCAATCAAACTGATAATTAGCAAGCATGCTAAATGGTATTGATTAAACTAGTGCTTGAATCACTAGGAGATGTGCGTGGAATATGCTACTATATAGTACTTACTTTCGGGTGTCTAAATTGCAGCTTCTTCGATAGTCCGGAGCTTTTTGGTGAATTTTCCCAAGCCCTGCCATACAAAGAAAACAATTACTTGATATCAGAAATGAACAAAGTTGTTGATATGGTGGATAATGATCGATTTAACTTACTTCTCGAGCATTTCAGTCATGTCCGCATACTCCTTGGGATCTTTTCGCTTGGAGTCAAAGACAGTTACTACTCCTTCTCAAGCTTAATCTCTAGGAGAATATAGTGGTAGCTACGCACACATGCATAACTCATCAATATTACATTACTATAACCTGGACTAATAAGGAAACCGAATATGCCACAAGACAAGAACACTCACTTGAAGTTGTAAGGAAAGAGTATTATATCTTTGTGTTCATTTATTACCAACGATTGTAGCAAGTTGGCCTCGGTATCTTTGGCACGAAATTTAACCTCGTTGCATCTATGAGATATGTGTTAATGAACCCAATATCACCCACTTGTCTTTTCTTCAATTTGGCGATCTTCAATCTGCATAATATAGTGAGGATATTTATAAATACATGCAATGAAAGGGCTGAGTTATATAGAGATACTTAATGATGTAAGTAGTACTACTTACAGACGATAGCAGGTGACCGTTGTTTTATCAAGGGCCAATTGATTGAAAACTGATAGAACTCCTCAAATGGAATAGGCAACAGTTCAATTCCAAGGAGGTCATGCTCCTTTTAACTCTCACATACAAAATACTCCTCCCTCGGACTCTTTGCAGGTTTTCATGTACCAATCATGCAATCTTCGCATCATCGTTGATAGAGAGCTTTCATATTTGATGAGAGGCTTCCGTATCAGTATCTTTGTATCTGCACCTCCAAGAAATCATAATGTACATCGTCAGGCAGGTAATCTGCAGGATTGCCATAACCGGCACCATCCTCGGATCGACGATGTCGCTAGCGAGCACCTTGAGCGGGGGCACGATTGCTTCCCTTGTTCGCCGAGCTGGGCAATTTGTTTCCCAGCTCGTCGTTCTTTCATCCTTTGATCACCGACAGTACTTCCCGACCTCTCCGCTTCGCAAATGCCTTTCCAATAATGCGCTCATAGTTGCCTTTGGCGGAGACTTGGGTGGTTTTGTCGGGGCAGCAGAGTGCGCTTCGCTTTGACCGGATCTACCTTCTCCTCCGGAGGTGGATGTCTCTTTGCTTTCAACCCTTGAAACCAGTCATCCACTTCGTCTGCGCGATCTTCGCGTTTTCCTCCTCGCTCCTCTCGTCGCGGTAACTTCTCCGAGTCTTCAGAGAAGGACCGAATCAGATATCCTCCCGCCTTTGGCTGTACTGCTAGACGCCGCAGAGCAGACGGAGCGGATGTCTTCTTTCCTTGCTTACGAGGCGGAGGAGAAGGACTACGACGCGCCGGAGCAGCCGGAGCGGTGGCGGGTCTCTTCCGCCCTTGCTGACGAGGCGGAGAAGGAGGAGGCTGGCTGCTCGGGCGCGCCGGTGCAAAGCGGAGAAGGAGATGGAGTGCCGCCACGCCGGAGAAGGAGCCGGCCGAGTGCCCTGATCGTCACTCACGGGAGGAGGAGGCGGTGGAGGAGGCGGAGTGCCCTGACTCGCGGAGGAGGAGGAGGAGGCGAGGCGCCCAGTTCGGAAGGTTGATAAGATCCTTCCGCCATAGGCATGGAGTCTTCGAGCGTAACCCAGCCGATACTCCCTTCACCGTAGGGTGGTCAAGCCGAGGTCCTCAAATCCTCTCGTTATTTCATCGACCATCACCTTAGCATATCCTTCGGAATCGGCCGGCGGTGAAAAGTTGAGTCGGGTTTAGTAGGATAAACAGAGCCAACAGCCGCCTTGACCTTCAAATTGCTCCATTGCGCCATAAGGTGGCAATGTTCAACATTCGTGATAGCATCCACGGATAGCTGGCGAGGAGCCGTCAAGGCATGCTGCTCGGCTGAAGCAGCTCGGTGGAAGCCACGCTGCTTCTCCGCTGAGATGGCGGGGTAGCTTCGGGGGAAGCTTCGGTAGGTCGTTTGTTGTGATCTGCTGCTTCTCGTTCCTCTAGCCCCATTACCCTTTCGTGCAGCGCCTGCATTAGGCTCTGCTTCAGTTTCTTCCTCCTCTCATGGGTTTTGTAACCCCCTGCGTCCGGAAATCCAGCCTTCCACGAAACGGAGCCTGGCGTGCCTCGTGTCCGTCCAGGGTGCTTAGGATTCCCGAGGGCCATTGTGAGCTCATCCTTCTCCCTGTCTGGAACGAACTTCCCTTGCTGCGCTGCTTCGATATATTGCTGAAGCCTCTAGACTGGTATGTCCAATTGTTCGTCCGTCCAAATGCACTTCCCTGTTATAGGGTCCAAGGATCCGCCGGCCCCGAAGAACCAAGTCCGCAACGGTCCGCCGATTCATTGTCTCGTTCGATCCCTTTATCAAGCAGATCATTCTCATCCTTGGCCCACTTAGGCCGGGCTACGAGGTAGCCACCGACCCCGCATGATGGTGAAGCTTCTTCTTCGCAGCATTTCTCTTGTTTATCGCCGACATCTTTTTACTCTTTTCCGATGTCTTGTAGGCCACAAATGCGGGCCATCATCTCGATCTTCTCATATTTGCCCTTGAATTCTGGTGTCTCATTTTTTCGACATACGTATTGAGTTCTTTCTTCCAATTCCTGAATAGTTCTGCCATCTTTTAAGAGCAAAAGACTTGATTAATGGCTCTATTACTGGCTTCTCCGGATCATCCTCTAGTGGTAGGGTAAAATTTGACTTCAGCTCAGTCCAAAGATCATTTTTCGCATATCATTGACACAAGACACCTCGTGGTCTTCGTTCTTAGGCTTATACCATTGGTGGATGCTGACGGGATCTTGTCCCTAACCGTAACCCCGTGACCGAGCAACAAATGCCTTCTTTGTCCGGTAGGGTTCAATCGGTTGGCCGTCATGCGATTTGTATGATCTCAAACTTTTCATCCGAGCTCAACTTTTTCTTCGGGCCTCGTCTCTTTACCGAAGTTGTGCTCGATCCGGAGGGATAGAAAAAAGAACAAAGACGAGAGTTAATTAATATATGTGTACATACCAAAACAATGAATGCATCAATTAGCTAGTCAAGACAGCTTAACTAATATATATACTTGGCGGACTCGGTTTGGTGATCACCGGAGCCGTCCTCACGGTCTACTTCTTCACCCTCTCCTTCTTGCACCGGCATTGGGTCATCGGAGCCATGTAAATCATAGCCAGCTGCTTCTTCACCCTCTCCTTCCAGACCATCGTTGTCGTTGAGAAACATCAACGAGCAGACGGCATCACTTCCTTGTGCGATTATGTCCCTCAACAACGCTTCTTGTGCTTCGTCTCGTGGCGGGGTGTCCATAGTTTCTACAAATATTTACAACATGGCAACTAGTATTCAAACATGACAAATATGGATATATTAGTGGCAAACGTAGAACTAGCTAGCTAATCACAATAAGGAATCATATTAATTAGTGGCCTCGACGCTGCTTCTCTAGTGTTTCGGGTGGCCTCGACAACGCTTCAAGGGTTAGGGGGTGGCCTCGAGAACGCTTCAAGGAGGGGGTAATATCGACCCCCCCCCCCACGTGTTGAAGCTATCGGGAGGGGGTCGGCATTGAACACTACATCTATATGTCCCACAAGTGACGTGGGCATCGGCGCCCATGTAGGGTAGAGGGTCGTGGATCGCTGAGTGGTCGAGGTCAAGGGTCGAGGATCGCCGAGGGTCGAGGATAGCAAGGGCATTAGTCCCGGCGCTTCTAGGGTCTAGTGTCAAAGGATTCAACAAAACCATGTCTTCATCATTAGGCAAAATGTGAGGCACATGATGGTGCGAAGCTCTCAAAGTTATTCTCGAAAGGAATCCCAGATAGGATAATTCGCTTTGCTGAAATTTGTACCAAAAGGCGGATTATCCTATCCGGGACTCCGTTCGAAACAACTTGGAGAACTTCGCACCATCATGCCCTGGTTACTTCCGCTAATGATGAAGCCATGGGTTTCTTCAATACTTTGACAATAGGCAACCTCTCAACCTTCGGTGATCCTCGACCCCGACGACCCTCGACCTCGAATCCTCGGCCCCTCGGCGACCCTTGAACCTCGAACCATCGACCCTAGAACCTCGAATCCTCGACCTCGACCCTAGAACCTCGAACCTTCGACCCTCGAACCTCGACCCCTCGACCCTCGAACCCTCGGCCCTCGATGACCTCGACCCTCGAACCCTAAAACCCTCGAACCTCGACCCTAGAACCTCGAACCTCAAACCCTTGTGCCTCAAACCTCGACCCTTGATTTAACCTCGATCGCCGAACCGGCGGCCCTCGGCGACCCTCGAACCTCGACCCTCGAACCCGAGAACCCTCAAACCTCGACCCTAGAACCTCGACCCTCAAAACATTGACCCTCGACCGGCCTCGACGACCTCGACCCTCAAAACATTGACCCTCGACCGGCCTCGACGACCCTCGACCCTCAAAACATTGACCCTCGACCGGCCTCGGCGACCCTCGACCCCTCTGTGACCCTCGCGACCCTCTAGCCTAGTTCCCGACCGTGACCCTCAGCGATCCTCGACACCCTGGTTCCCGATAAAAGAAGAAGAAGAAGAAGAAGAAGAAGAAGAAGAAGAAGAAGAAGAAGAAGAAGAAGAAGAAATGAGAAGAAGAAAAAGAAGAAGAAGAAGAAAAATAGAAGAAAAAAGAGAGAGAAGAAGAAGGAATAGAGGAGAAGAAGAAAAATAAATTTTTTTCTTCTCCTCTATTCCTTCTTCTTCTCCTTTTTCTTCTACTTCTCTTCTTATTTTTTCTCCTCTTCTTCCTTCTTCTTCTCCTTCTTCCTTCTTCCTCTTTTATTCTTTTTCCTTATTTTCCTTCTTCCTCGACGACCCTAACTCTAAACAGTACAACTTCCTCGACATCCCCGCCTCTCTCATGAACAAAATAAAATCTATGAATAAAAAAAACATCATATTCTATGAACAAAAAAACATCATATTCCATCCACATCGATCCATGCATACATCATATATATGATCATATCTATGAACAAAAATAATTCATATGATCATCTATGAACAAAAAAACATCATATATATATGCAGAAAAAACATTAGATCAACACATATGCAAAAAAGCATCATACATATATCCATACATCAATATATATACATGAACATTTATGAAAAAAGCATCACATCTATGAACAAAATAACATCATACGGTGGCGGCGGTGGCGGGGCAGGGCAGGTGCGGGGGCTCATCAGGCGGCGTCGGCAACGGCGATGTCGGGCCGGCCTGATGCAGAGGTGGCGCGCTGGGCAGGCAGGGCTTACGCGAGAGGCGAATGCGAGGTCGGGAGGCGGAGGCGACGGCGAGGTCGGGAGGTGTTGGACGACGCGAGTTCGCGGAGGCAGGGGCGGCGACGGCGAGGGCGCGGCGACGGGCGGGACGGCGACGACGAGGCGAGCGGCGGTGTTAGAAGGCGAATCGCGGTCGGCGGCGACGAAGGCGACGGCGGCGGCGACGGGCGCGGCGACGGTGATGGTGACGACGGCGGCGGCGACGACGGCGCGGCGGCAGCGATGGTGACGACGGCGGCGGCGACGAAGCGGGCGACAGGCGATGGTGACGACGGGCGATGACGGCGGCGGCGGCGGCGCGGCGTCGGGCAACTGGCGGCGTCGGGGAGGTTGGGGCGTCGGGGCAAATGCGCGATGAAACTGAGAATTTTCACAAGTGTTGCTTATATACACTGAGCATTGGTCCCGGTTGGTTCCACGAACCGGGACCAATGCCCCCTTTAGTCCCGGTTGGTGCCACCAACCGGGACCAAAGGCCAAATTTCAGCAGCCCAAAGGGCGGAAGCGCGACCTTTGGTCGGTTGGTGGCATCAACTGACTAAAGGGGCATTAGTCCCGGTTGGTTCCACGAACCGGGACCAATGCTCCCTTTAGTCCCGGTTGGTGCCACCAACCGGGACCAAAGGCCTTGTGCTGCCCAGCGCAAAAAGTTTAGTCCCACTCGCTAGTTGAGAGAGCTCGAGAGTGGTTTATAAGCGCTGCTGCGCCCACCCTCTCGAGCTCCTCTCAACTGCAGGCTTTCGGGCCTAACCTTGCCATCTGTGCCTATGGGCCTAATGGGCCTCCCGCGGGCCTGAATCCTGGCCCATGGTAGGGTTTCTAGTCATGTTCAGGCCGTGGGGGCCCAGTAGGTGGCACTTTTTTTGTTTTCTTTGTTGCTTTATTTGTTTTATTTTGTTTCTACTTACAACAAAATACTTATTGTTGCTATTTTTATTTTTTTTCCAGTTTTTTGGTTTTGCTTTCTGCATTATTTATTTTTTGTTGTTTTTTGCTTTATTTTTTAATTCTTTTTTGCTTTTAGTTTTAGAAAAATTATAAACTTTCTGTTAGTGCCATTAGTTTTCAAATTTGAAAACACTTTTTTGTTTTCTTTGTTGCTTTATATATTTTATTTTGTTTGTACTTACAACAAAATACTTATTGTTGCTATTTTTATTATTTTTAGTTTTTTGTTATGTTTTCTGCATTATTTATTTTTTGTTGTTTTTCGCTTTATATTTTAATTCTTTTTGCTTTTAGTTTTAGAAAATTATAAACTTTCTGTTAGTGCCATTAGTTTTCAAATTTGAAAAACTTTTTTGCTTTATTTATTTATTTTATTTTGTTTCTACTTACAACAAAATACTTATTGTTGCTATTTTTATTTTTTTCAAGTTTTTTTTTGTTTTGTTTTCTGCATTATTTATTTTCTTTTGGTTTTTTGCTTTATTTTTTAATTCTTTTTGCTTTTAGGTCAGCAAAATTATAAACTTTCTGTTTGTGCCATTAGTTTTCTTTGAAATTTGTGTGAATCACAAGTTTGTGAGCTCAACAAGGCTTATAAACCGGTGTGAGTACAAAATGGACAATGGTATCATACTAAATCATTACAAAGTTGGCATGGTATCACCATAATAGTTATGGAGAAAGTCTTCACTTTTTCTTCGCTTGTGTCGCTTTGCTTATTGCGCGTAACCATGGATAATCTTCATCGTTTATCGGGATGCTTGGGTCAGCCTTGACTTTGAAGGGGGAATTTCATGAAACTTTTCATACTCTTGAGACATGTCATCTTGCCCTCCACTCCCGTGATGTCCCTTTTCCCGAAAGAACTATGTGGCGCTTTGGCTCATTGTATGATGTATTCGCTTCCTTATCTTTTCTTTTCCTCGGTATGGTAGACATGTCCTTCACATAGATAACCTGTGCCACATCATTGGCTAGGACGAATGGTTCGTCGGTGTACCCAAGATTTTCAGATCCACTGTTGTCATTCCGTCATCGTGGGTCTACCTGCACCCGCCTCTGACAGATTGACCCACTTGCACTTAAACAAAGGGACCTTAAAATCTACTCCGTAGTCAAGTTCCCATATGTCTACTATGTAACCATAATATGTGTCATTTCCTTGTTGGTTGTTGCATCAAAGCGGACACCGCTATTTTGGTTGGTGCTCTTTTCATCTTGGTCAATCATGTAAAATGTATTCCCATTTATCTCAGATCCTTTCCAAATAATTACAATCGAAGATGGTCCTTGGACAACAAGTACAGCTCATCACAAACAGTCTTGTCACCTCGAGACGTGTTTCCAACCAACTGCTGAAAGTCCCGATGTGTTCACATGTAATCCGATCGTCGCCTTTGCTCCGGTGTTTGGGCGCAGATCGTTCTTGTGTTCATCGACATACGGGTCACCAAGGTAGAGTTCAGAGAAGCTGTAGTGTGCTTGAGACCAAGAATATCCGTCCTCGCATATTATTGAGTCTCTTCCAAGCGTGCCTTTTCCAAATCCCCTCATACCGCGATTTAGGGAGACCTATCTTCTTAAGGCCAGGAATGAAGTCAACACAAAACCCGATGACATCCTCTGTTTGATGGCCCGTGGAGATGCTTCCTTCGCCTAGCGCGTTACTGAACATATTTCTTTAGGACTCCATGAACCTCTCAAAGGGGTACGATTGTGTAGAAATACGGGCCCCGTAATGACAATCTCGCCGACTAGATGAACTAGGACGTGCGTCATGATATTGAAGAAGGATGGTGGGAACACCAGCTCGAAACCGACAAGACATTGCGCCACATCACTCCTTAGTGTTGATACGATTTCTGGATCGATCACCTTCGAGATATTGCATTGAGGAATGCACATAGCTTCACAATGGCTAATCGGACGTTTTCGGTAGAAGCCCCTCAATGCAACCGGAAGCGATTGCGTCATAATCACGTGGCAGTCATGAGACTTTAGGTTCGGAACTTTTCTCTCGCATATTTATTATTCCTTTATATTCGACGAAGCCGTCGGGACCTTCATATTGAGCAGGCATTGAAAGAATATTTCTTTCTCTTCTTTCAGAGAGCGTAGCTGGCGGGACCTTCATATTGCTTCGGAGGCATGCCCTCTTTTTTTCGTAAGCGTTGTAGGTCCTCTCGTGCCTCGTGTATCTTTTGTCTTCCCATACACGCCCAAGAAGCCTAGCAGGTTCACGCAAAGGTTCTTCGTCACGTGCATCACGTTGATCAAGAGCGGACCTCTAGGTCTTTCCAGAGGGTAGGTCCCAAAATATAGATTTCTTCTTCAACATGGGTGCGTGATTCTCGCGTCATTCGAACAGCTAGTCCGCCGACCCTTTCCAAAGATTATGTGTAAATCATTGACCATAGCAAATGCGTGATCACCGATACGCATGGCGGGCTTCTTCCGTGATCTGCCTCGCTTTGAAATGCTTGCCTTTGTTTCGACATTGATGGTTGGTCGGAAGAAATCGACGATGGCCTGTGCACGCATTCTTCCCGCAGCTTCCTGTATATACTATCGGTGTCAAGTAAACAGTGCGTGCATGCGTGGTATCTCTTGTTTGTCTGTCTCCGAAGGTTACCGAGAGCGGGCCAATCGTTGATGGTCACGAACAGCAACGCCTTTAGGTCAAATTCCTCCTTTTGTGCTCATCCCACGTCGTACACCGTTTCCATTCCACAGCTGTAAAAGTTCTTCAACTAATGGCCTTAGGTACACATCAATGTCGTTGCGGGTTGCTTAGGGCCTTGGATGAGAACTGCATCATAATGAACTTCCGCTTCATGCACATCCAAGGAGGAAGGTTATACATACATAGAGTCACGGGCCAGTGCTGTGATTGCTGCTCTGCTCCCGAAAGGATTAATGCCATCCGTGCTTAAAGCAAACCATACGTTCCTTGGGTCCTTTGCAAACTCATCCCAATATTTTCTCTCAATTTTTCTCCATCACGACCCGTCGTGGTGCTCTCAACTTCCGTCTTTCTTACGGTCCTCACTATGCCATCGCATCAACTTGGCATGCTCTCCGTTTCGAACAGACGTTTCAACCGTGGTATTATAGGAGCATACCACATCACCTTCGCAGAACCCTCTTCTGGGAGGCTCGCCACAACATCACGTGGTCATCTCGTCCGATCTTATACCGCAATGCACCGCATACCGGGCATGCGTTCAGATCCTTGTAGGCACCGCGTAGAGGATGCAGATCATTAGGGCATGCATGTATCTTCTCCACCTCCAATCCTAGAGGGCATACGACCTTCTTTGCTGCGTATGTACTGTCGGGCAATTCGTTATCCTTTGGAAGCTTCTTCTTCATTATTTTCATAGCTTCTCAAATCCTTTATCGAGCACAGATTCTTTGCCTTCCACCGCAGCAATTCGAGTACGGTACCGAGCTTTGTGTTGCCATCTTCGCAATTGGGGTACAACCCTTTTTTGTGATCCTCTAACATGCGATCGAACTTCAGCTTCTCCTTTTGACTTTCGCATTGTGTCCTTGCATCGACAATGACCCGGCGGAGATCATCATCATCGGGCACATCGTCTGGTTCCTCTTGATCTTCAGCAGCTTCGCCCGCTCCAGCACCATCGTGCACATCGTCTGTGCATCTTGATGTTCATAGCATCACCGTATTCAGGGGCACATAGTTGTCATCGTACTCTTCTTCCTCGCCGTCTTCCATCATAACCCCTATTTCTCCGTGCCTCGTCCAAACATTATAGTGTGGCATGAAACCCTTGTAAAGCGGTGGGTGTGAAGGATTTTCCGGTCGAGTAAGACTTCAGATTCCCACATATAGGGCATGGACAACACATAAAACCATTCTGCTTGTTTGCCTCAGCCACTTCGAGAAAATCATGCACGCCTTAATGTACTCGGAGGTGTGTCTGCACACCGTACATCCATTGCGGTTCATCTGCGTGCATTATATATAATTAAGTGTGTCAAAAATCATTACAGAACATCATGAATAGATAATTAAGTGACCAAATTAATAGAAGTTCATCATCACATAAAACCAAAGTACATACATAGTTCTCATCTAACAACATAAAGCTCTGCAGAGCATCTAAATTAATTAAACCATACATTGAAACTATGTAAAACATTTCAATGCGAAAACAAATACGATCATAATCGCAACCAAGGTAAAACTGATCCAACGGCATAATGATACCAAGCCTCGGTATGGATGGCATATTTTCTAATCTTTCTCATCTTCAAGCGCATTGCATCCATCTTGATCTTGTGATCATCGATTTACATCCGCAACATGCAACTCCAATATCATCTTCTCCTCCTCAAGTTTTTTTTATTTTTTCCTTCAAGAAATTGTTTTCTTCTTCAACTAAATTTAACCTCTCAACAATAGGGTCGGTTCGAATTTCCGGTTCAACAACCTCCTAGATAAATAAAATCTATGTCACGTTGGTCGGCATAATTTTCATAAACAATAAATGAACCAATAGTTATGAAAAGATAATATATACCACATCCTAATCATAGACGGGACGAGGGCCGACGGGCGGATACCAAAACCATCGCACTATATAAGATGCAATAATAAAAGTAAGAAAATAATACAAGTATCTATCTAAACAAACAAGTAATAATATTTTCCTTTCGTAAAGAAGATAAGAACAAGAGGCTCACCACGGTGGTGCCGGGCGATGAGATCGGCGCTGGTGATCGACGGGACGGGCGTGACGGACCGCTAAACCTAGATAAATATTGAGGAAAATGGAGCTTGGCGGTCGACTTGGAGAGGAGAAACCTTAAGTAGTGTGGCTCGGGCATTCCATCGAACACCTTGTGTGCATAGGAGGTGAGCTAGAGCACCACCAAGCCCTCTCCCCTCGGCCGAAAAAAATAGAGCAAAGTGTGCTCTGCTTCTTGCGAGAGGGCTATATATAGCCACCACCATTAGCCCGGTTGGTGGCATGAACCGCACTAAAGGGAAGCCTTTGGTCCCGGTTCATGCCACCAACCGACCAATAGTGGTGGGCAGGAGCCAGACCATTGGTCCCGGTTCGTCCCACCAACCGGGACCAAAAGGTCCGGACGAACCGGGACCAATGGCCCACGGGCTGGCCGGCCCCGGCTCACGAATCGGGCAAATAGTTCCATTGGTCCCGGTTCTGGATTGAACCGGGACTAATGGGCTAAACTGGCCTGGACGAAAGCCCTGTTTTCTACTAGTGTTGGTGGAAGATCATATGTTCAGATCCTTAATGATAATTAATACTCCTCTGATTATGAACATGAATATGCTTTGTGAGTAGTTACGTTTGTTCCTGAGGACATAGGAGAAGTCTTGTTATAAATAATCATGTGAATCTGGTATTCGTTCGATATTTTGATGAGGTGTATGTTGTCTCTCCTCTAGTGGTGTTATGTGAACGTCGACTACATGAAACTTCACCATCGTTTGGGCCTAGGGGAAGGCATTGGGAAGTAATAAGTAGATGATGGGTTGCTAGAGTGACAGAAGCTTAAACGCTAGTTTATGCGTTGCTTCATAAGGGGGCTGATTTGGATCCATATGTTTCATGCTATGGTTAGATTTATCTTAATTCTTCTTTCATAGTTGCGGATGCTTGCAAGAGGGGTTAATCATAAGTGGGAGGCTTGTCCAAGGAAGGGTAGCACCCAAGCACCGGTCCACCCACATATCAAATTATCAAAGTAACGAACGCAAATCATATGCGCATGATGAAAACTAACTTGACGACAATTCCCATGTGTCCTCGGGAGCACTTTGCTTTATATAAGAGTTCGTCCAGGCTTGTTCTTTGCTACAAAAAGGATTGGGCCACCTTGCTGCACCTTATTTATTTTTTTTACTTGTTACCTGTTATGAATTATCTCATCCTACAACTATTTGTCACCGATAATATCAGTGCTTGTAGAGAATACCTTGCTGAAAACCGCTTGTCATTTCCTTCTGCTCCTTGTTGGGTTCGACAATCTTACTTATCGAAAGGACTATGATGGATTCCCTATACTTGTGGCTCATCATCACTCAGCCGCTAACATTGTGATACATGGTTTTAAAATTCTAGTAAATCAAAAACTAGTATGAAATTCATGAAACTTGACATGATATCATGAAATGGCATCGATATGCTATGGTAAAAAAAATTCCCATTTGGGGCAGGTTATGGTATAAGCTTCTCGCAAACCAGAGCCCCTCTCACAACAAGCCTGATGGTTTCAGTAAGGAACGTGCCACCTTGGGGGACGAAACGATATATGTTGCCTCTTCTTACTTTCAAATTTTTTCTCGTGTCAACCTAGAACAACATGAGTGTTGTGTCAATTTTTGGGATTTTTCGGGGTTCGCTTGGACATTTTTATACATTAACTGAGTTTTCTATGCATTCATGTGCATACTCAAATTCGAACTACATGCACATGCTCTAGTGCATATAAATGGGTTCAAAATTGAAATGTGTGTCCTTGGTTGCATGCTTAAGTCCCATGCAAGAAATGAGAATGAATGTCAAACACCTTGGCACCGTCGCTCGGCCGCTAACATTGAGATACATGGTTTTTAAATTCTAGTAAATCGAAAATGCGTCCGAAATTTATGAAACTTGACATGCTAGCATGTAACGGCATCAACATGCCGTGGTAAAAATATTGTCCTATTTGGGGCAGGTTGGGGTATATAAGCTTCTCATAAACCAGAGCTTCTCACAACGAGCCTCGTGGTTACGGTAGGGAACGTTTCACCTTTCTGGACGAAACGATATCCGTTGCGTCTTCTTGATTTCAATTTTTTTTCTAGTGTCAACATAGAACAACATGAGTGTTGTGTTAATTTTAGGAATTTTTCGGGGTTCGTTTGGACATTTTATACATTAACTGAGTTTTCTACGCATTTATGTGCATAATTCAAATTTGAACTACAAGCACATGCTCTAGTGCATGTAAATTGTTTGAAAAATCAAATATGTGTCCTTGGCTGCATGCTTAGGTCCCATGCAAGAAATGGGAATGAATCTCAAACACCTTGCCACCGTCGCTCGGCCGCAAACATTGAGATACATGGTTTTTAAATTCTAGTAAATCCAAAACTCGTCTGAAGTTCATGAAACTTGAAATGCTATCATGGAGCAGCATCAACATGTTGTGGTAAAAAAATTGTCCAATTTGGGGCAGGTTTGGGTATAAGGTTCTCGCAAACCAGAGCTTCTCATAACAAGCCCGATGGTTTCGGTAGGGAAAGTGCCACCCTTGGGGACGAAACGATATCCGTTGCCTCTTATTGCTTTCAAAATTTTTCTAGTGTCAACATAGAATGACAGGAGTGTTGTGTCAACTTTTGGGATTTTTCGGGGTTCGCTTGTACATTTTTATACATTAACTGGGTTTTCTACGCATTTTATGTGCATAATTCAAATTTGAACTACATGCACATGCTCCAGCGCAGAAAAATGGGTTGACATATGAAATGTGTGTCCTTGGGTGCATGCTTAGGTCCCACGCAAGAAATGAGAATGAATTTCAAACACTAGGGCACTGTTGATTGTGGGCAAAACATTGAGATACTTTGTTTTTAAATTCTGGTAAATCCAAAACTCGTATGTAATTCATGAAACTTGGCATGCTATCATGGAATGGCACCCGACATGATGTGGTATTTTTCGTGTACATTTTGAGAGAAGGCGCACTCGAATAACAGCCAACAAAGGCATTTTGAAAAAATAGCTGCCACTTCAATATCTCAAACATTTGTATAATTTAAATCATGTGCGTTCTGTTAACCATTCACGTGATACCATGTGTCTTGGTTTTAATGGCTATAGGAGGTGCCGTGCAGACAACTGCTTGACTGAATGGGAGGCGTGTGAGCGTAGTCTGGTGCGCAGGCTGACCGAGAGGCGTGCAAGCTGTCCTCCAATGCGCAGGCTCACTGGGAAGCATGCAAGTTGTACGCTGAGCAGGCTCACTGGGAAGCGAGCCCTTTGACTTCCATGGACGCTCGCCTTGCTCGCATCCTCTCCATTAATGGTGCCCGAGCCGCTGTTTAATACGGGCGGCCTTACTGTTCGCCTCTCATTCCCCTTCCTCCCGCAGACCTCCACCAACACCATGGCGCAGAAGGATCATCTGCCACTAGTCTTCAAGTTTGGTGAAGTTGACTCCGAGCCGGAGGAGATAGAAAATAAGGAGGAATGGGGCCTCATGGACATGGCCCTAAACAAGCTGGTCGCGCCTATCCCAGCTCCCATCCCCGCGCTAGCGACCATCCCCGTAGTATTGACGGGCTAGTCGCCGAGCACTATCACAGAGCTGAAAGCAGCGGACGTCAGCGAGGTCTCCGCGGACCCGCGCGAGCTCGTGTACATGCCAGCGCCAGCGCCCGTGCCCGTGCCTGTGTGCACCCCTCCACCCATCGTGGCGCCGGTCCCCGTGCATTTGCCTGCATCCGCCACGCTCGTGCCTGTGTGCGCGCCCCCTCGGCAACATGGGACGCCACCGTCAACCGCTACCTCACAATGCCGCCAGTTGCCGTCCTCCCACGCCCCACCCGTCGATCGCGCGACAACATGGTGTTTGATTTCCATGTGAAGAACATTCTGTGCTGCCTTGATGACTTCAAGAACGGCATCCCGGAGGACGACAATGACAACGCCGGCATGGCACGCCGCCTCCGCCGCCATCGGAAATAGTTTTTTGGGGTTTAATATTGTATCTCGATCATATGAATATAAACTCGTAGTGTGACTGAATGAAAGATATGGTTTGAACAAACTTGCGTTTTTCTCTCTTAATCTACAGACTTAAACGATTTTCTTTTGAAAAAACATCAATGGTTTTTAAATATAAAACACTTATCGCAAACATTTTAGTTAGAACACCCGTATGCAAACCGACAGCTTCCCCAGGAAGCCAAGGGAAAATGTGTCGAGCAAGATTTGTGCAGCTCTTGATCACAAACGTTTTAGATAGAACACTCCTATGCAAAGTGAGAGCTATGGTCTTCCCCCTTAAGTCAAGGGAAAATTCACAGCGTAGGATTTGTGCATCTCTTCAATGCAAACGGTTCAGATTCAATACAGTATGCAAAGCCAGACTTCACCGCTAAGCCAAGAGAAAATATGCCGAGCAGGATTTGTACATCCCTACAACGCAAACAGTTGTTTTGGATGACCCGTGTGCAACCACGTACAGACAATTTGGTAAGGTTTGCATATGTCATATTGGGTATATTGCCATTTTTCAAACTGGAAAGATTGACATTTGTTGATCTAGTAACATTGCCATTTGTCAACCTTGTAACACTGCGATTTGTCAAAATATGCAGCTAAAAATCACTAGCACTATCTAATTTTTGCAACTAAAATTCAGTAATTAAGCATAGATTTCATTCATATATTAAGCAGTCGTTCTTTATAAAAACAGTTCAACTCGACAGCTGAACCGACCAAACTTTTCCCCAATTATTTCCAACCACGTACTGAAATAGCTAGTTCAACTATATATACTAGCTAATTTGAAGTATGTTGTACAGTTTCACCACATCTATAGTCAGATGAACTAGACAAAATAGCCCCAAAATACTACTAGAGAGGGGCTTTGTACTACTTCCGGCAGCCTCTCCTCTGCCGAGCGTGCTCAGTAAGAGGCAGAGGAGGAGGAGCCTACCGACAAGCTGGACAACTGCAATACGGTGCCTTCCGCTGTTGCACCTTCAGCGACGCTCACCTTGAACGCCCTCTGCCGCTCCAGAAGACCCCTCTCGAAGCGGGGTGGTTCTCCTCGTAGATCTCCTGATTCCTCGCCTCTACGGCGGCGTGTGCTGCGGCCACGGCGGCGGTAAGGCTCTTTGCATGCTCGACGAGGCGCTCCTCCTCCTCCTCCCGCAAGAACTCGGTGTAGCGTGCAAGGTCGCTGACGCATGTGCGGGCCTCCACCTCCGCCTCCTGCCTTCGGGCGGCGGTGGCGGAGCGGGTGATGACCCCGGTGGTCGAGAGTGGGCTGGCGGCCACGACGGCCGAAGATGGGGTGGCGGCCACGACCACCACCTCCCGCCTTCGGGCTGCGGAGATGGAGCGGGCGATGGCCATGGTGGCATGAAGTGGGGTAGCGGCCACGACGGCCACCTCCCGCGTTCGGGCTACGGAGGCGGAGTGGGCGATGGCCCTAGCTTTCGACGGTGGTGTGGCGGCCATTGTGGCAGACGGTGAGGTGGCGGCCACTGTGGCAGACGGTGGGGTGGCGGCAATGGTAGCCGGCAATAGCTACCGACGGGCAGCAGCAGCGGAGCGTGTGGTGGGTGTTCCGCACACACCCAATAGGGACGCCACGCGCGCTACCCTACACCGGGGACTGTGCCGCCACCGCGGTGTAGCCTCCCAGTTGGAGCTGTCCTCTGATGACGGCGGAGTGGCTGAGCAACGACGACGGACACGGTGCCAATTGGCGATTGTGGGAGAAGCAGGCGAGATGAGCTATAGGGAGGGAGAGGAAAATGCGACGTAGGACTCGCCGGTCGTGAGGGTTTATATAGCAGGTCGGTAAGCATTGTGATTTTGGGGGATTTTAGCGACTCGGGCGGGAAGCTTGCACGGGAACCTGTGCGGTTGCGCGGCAACGGGCTCACCACTGTTTGGCTAAAAGAACGCCCCATGCGCTGTTGGGGAACGTAGTAATTTAAAAAATTTCCTACGCACACGCAAGATCATGGTGATGCATAGCAACGAGAGGGGAGAGTGTTGTCCACGTACCCTCGTAGACCGAAAGCGGAAGCGTTACATCAACGCGGTTGATGTAGTCGTACGTCTTCACGGTCCGACCGATCAAGCACCGAAACTACGGCACCTCCGAGTTCTAGCACTCGTTCAGCTCGATGACGATCCCCGGACTCCGATCTAGCAAAGTGTCGGGGATGAGTTCCGTCAGCACGACGGCGTGGTGACGGTGATGATGTTCTACCGACGTAGGGCTTTGCCTAAGCACCGCTACGATATGACCGAGGTGGAATATGGTGGAGGGGGGCACCGCACACAGCTAAGGAACAATCACGAAGATCAACTTGTGTGTCATGGGGTGCCCCCCCTCCGTATATAAAGGGGGGAGGAGGAGGGGGCCGGCCAAGGGGGTGGCGCGCCCTAGGAGGGGGAAACCTACTCCAAATAGGTTTGCCCCTCCCTTTCCTAGTCCAAGAAGGGGGGAGGAAGGAGTGGGAGGGAAGGCAGGGGCGCGCCCCCTTTCCTTGTCCTATTCGGACTCAAGGGGAGGGGGCGCGCCTCTTGCCCTGGCCGGCCCCTCTCTCTCTCCACTAGGGCCCAACAAGGCCCATTAGTTCCCGGGGGGTTCCGGTAACTCCCGATACTCCGATATATATCCGATAACACCCGGAACTATTCTGGTGTCCGAATATAGTCGTCCAATATATCAATCTTTATGTCTCGACCATTTAGAGACTCCTCGTCATGTCCGTGATCACATCCGGGACTCCGAACAGCCTTCGGTACATCAAAAACTATAAACTCATATTATAACTGTCATCGTAACGTTAAGCGTGCAGACCCTACGTGTTCGAGAACTATGTAGACATGACCTAGAACTGTTTCTGGTCAATAACCAATAGCGGAACCTGGATGCTCATATTGGCTCCTACATATTCTACGAAGATCTTTATCGGTCAAACCGCATAACAAGATACGTTGTTCCCTTTGTCATCGGTATGTTACTTGCCCGAGATTCGATCGTCGGTATCTCAATACCTAGTTCAATCTCGTTACCGGAAAGTCTCTTTACTCGTTACGTAATGCATCATTCCGTAACTAACTCATTAGCTACATTGCTTGCAAGGCTTATAGTGATGTGCATTACCGAGAGGGCCCAGAGATACCTCTCCGACAATCGGAGTGACAAATCCTAATCTCGAAATACGTCAACTCAACAAGTACCTTTGGAGACACCAGAGAGCACCTTTATAATCACCCGATTCGTTGTGACGTTTGGTAGCACACAAAGTGTTCCTCCGTAAACGGAGTTACATAATCTCATAGTCATAGGAACATGTATAAGTCATGAAGAAAGCAATAGCAACATACTAAACGATCAAGTGCTAAGCTAATGGAATGGGTCAGGTCAATCACATCATTCTCCTAATGATGTGATCCCGTTAATCAAATGACAACTCATGTCTATGGTTAGGAAACTTAACCATCTTTGATTTACGAGCTAGTCAAGTAGAGGCATACTAGTGACACTATGTTTGTCTATGTATTCACACATGTATCATGTTTCTGGGTAATACAATTCTAGCATGAATAATAAACATTTATCATGAAATAAGGAAATAAATAATAACTTTATTATTGCCTCTAGGGCATATTTCCTTCAGTCTCCCACTTGCACTAGAGTCAATAATCTAGTTCACATTGCCATGTGATTTAACACCAATATTCATATCTGTATATGATTAACACCCATAGTTCACATCGTCATGTGACCAACACCCAAATGGTTTACTAGAGTCAATAATCTAGTTCACATCGCTATGTGATTAACACCCAAAGAGTACTAAGGTGTGATCATGTTTTGCTCGTGAGAGAAGCTTAGTCAACGGGTCTGTCACATTCAGAGCCGTATGTATTTTTTGCAAATATTCTATGTCTACAATGCTCTGCACGGAGCTACTCTAGCTAATTGCTCCCACTTTCAATATGTATCCAGATTGAGACTTAGAGTCATCTGGATCGGTGTAAAAGCTTGCACTGATGTAACTCTTTACGACGGGCTCTTTTATCACCTCCATAATCGAGAAATATTTCCTTAGTCCTCACTAAGGATATTCTTGACCAATGTCTAGTGATCTACTCCTAGATCACTATTGTACTCCCTTGCCAAATTTAGAGCAAGGTATACAATAGGTCTGGTACATAGCATAGCATACTTTATAGAACCTATGACTGAGGCATAGGGAATGACTTTCATTCTCTTTTCTATTTTCTGCCTTGGTCGGGATTTGAGTCTTACTCAATTTCACACCTTTGCAACACAGGCAAGAACTCTTTCTTTGACTGTTCCATTTTGAACTACTTCAAAATCTTGACAAGGTATGTACTTATTGAAAAACTTATTAAGCGTCTTGATCTATCTCAATAGATCTTGATGCTCAATATGTAAGTACCTTTACTGAGGTCTTTCTTTTAAAGAACTCCTTTCAAATACTTCTTTATGCTTTCCAGAAAAATTCTACATCATTTCTGATCAACAATATGTCACTCAAATATACTTATCAGAAAGGTTGTAGTGCTCCCACTCACTTTATTGTAAATACAGGCTTCACTGCAAGTCCGTAATAAAACTATATGCTTTGATCAACTTATCAAAGCGTATATTCCAACTCGAGATGCTTGCACCAGTCCATAGATGGATCGCTGGAGTTTGCACATTTTGTTAGCACCTTTAGGATTGACAAAACCTTCTGGTTGCATCATATACAACTATTCTTTAAGAAAACCATTAAGGAATGCAGTTTTGACATCCATTAGCCAGATTTCATAAAATGTGGCAATTGCTAACATGATTCGAACAAACTTAAGCATCGCTACAATTGAGAAAATCTCATTGTAGTCAACACCTTGAATTTGTCGAAAACCTTTTTGCAACAAGTTGAGCTTTGTAGATAGTAACACTACTATCAACGTCCGTCTTCCTTTTAAATATCCATTTATTTTCTATGGCTTGCCGATCATCGGGCAAGTCCACCAAAGTCCACACTTTGTTCTCATACATGGATCCTATCTCAGATTTCATGGCCTCCAGCCATTTCGCGGAATCTGGGCTCATCATCGCTTCCTCATAGTTCGTAGGTTTATCATGGTCTAGTAACATGACTTCCAGAACAGGATTACCGTACTACTCTGGTGCGGACCGTACTCTGGAAGACCTACGAGGTTCTGTAGTAACTTGATCTGAAGTTTCATGATCATCATCATTAGCTTCCTCACTAATTGGTGTAGATCACTGGAACTAATTTCTGTGATGAACTACTTTCCAATTCGGGAGAAGGTACAATTACCTTATCAAGCTCTACTTTCCTCCCAGTCACTTTTTTCGAAAGAAACTCCTTCTCTAGAAAGGATCCATCTTAGCAACGAATATCTTGTCTTTAGATCTGTGATAGAAGGTGTACCCAACAGTTTCCTTTGGGTATTCTATGAAGACGCACTTCTCCGATTTGGGTTCGAGCTTATCAGGTTGAAACTTTTTCACATAAGCATTGCAACTCCAAACTTTAAGAAACGACAGCTTAGGTTTATTGCTAAACCATAGTTCATACGGTGTCGTCTCAACGGATTTAGATGGTGCCCTATTTAACATGAATGCAGTTGTCTCTAATGCATAACCCCAAAACGATAGTGGTAGATCGGTAAGAGACATCATAGATCGCACCATATCTAATAAAGTATGGTTATGACGTTCGGACACACCATTACACTGTGGTGTTCCAGGTGGCGTGAGTAGTGGAACTATTTCACATTGTTTTAACTGAAGGCCAAACTCATAACTCAAATATTTTACCTCTGCGATCATATCGTAGAAACTTTTATTTTCTTGTTATGATGATTCTCCACTTCACTCTAAAATTCTTTGAACTTTTCAAATGTTTCACACTTGTGTTTCATCAAGTAGATATACCCATATCTGCTCAAATCATCTGTGAAGGTGAGAAAATAACGATACCCGCCACGAGCCTTAATACTCATTGGTCTGCATACATCAGTATGTATTATTTCCAACAAGTCAAGAGCTCGCTCCATTGTCTTCGAGAACGGAGTTTTAGTCATCTTGCCCAAAAGGCACGGTTCGCAAGCATCAAATGATTCATAACCAAGTGATTCCGAAAATCCATCTTTCATGGAGTTTCTTCATGCGCTTTACATCGATATGACCCAAACGGCAGTGCCACAAATAAGTTGCACTATCATTATTAACTTTGCATATTTTGGCAACAATATTATGAATATGTGTATCACTACGATCGAGATCCAACAAACTATTTTCATTGGGTGTATGACCATTGAAGGTTTTATTCATGTAAACACAACAACAATTTTCTGACTTTAAATGAATAACCGTATTGGAATAAACATGACCAAATCATATTCATGCTCAACGCAAACGCCAAATAACATTTATTTAGGTTTAACACTAATCCCGAAAGTATAGGGAGTGTTTAATGATGATCATATCAATCTTGGAACTATTTCCAACACTCATCGTCACTTCCCTCAACTAGTCTCTGTTTATTATATAACTCCTGTTTCGAGTTACTAATCTTAGCAACTGAACAAGTATCAAATACTCAAGGGCTACTATAAACACTAGTAAGGCACACATCAATAACCTGTATATCAAATATACCCTTATTCACTCTGCCATCCTTCTTATCCACCAAATATTCAGAGCATTTCCGCTTCTAGTGACCATTTCCTTTGCAGTGTAAGCACTCAGTTTCAGGCTTTGGTCCAGCTTTGAGCTTCTTCGCGGGAGTGAAAACTTGCTTGTCATTCTATTTGAAATTTCCTTTCTTTCCCTTTGCCCTTTTATTGAAACTAGTGGTCTTGTCAATCATCAACACTTGATGCTCTTTTCTTGATTTCTAGCTTCGTTGATTTCAACATCGCGAAGAGCTCGGGAATAGTTTTCGTCATCCTTTGCATACTATAGTTCATCACAAAGTTCTACTAACTTGGTGATGGTGACTAGAGAACTCTGTTAATCACTATCTTATCTGGAAGATTAACTCCCACTTGATTCAAGCGATTGTAGTACCCAGACAATCTGAGCACATGCTCATTAGTTGAGCGATTCTCTTCCATCTTTTAGCTATAGAACTTGTTGGAGATTTCATATCTCTTAACTCGGGTATTTGCTTGAAATATTAACTTCAACTCCTGGAACATCTCATATGATCCATGACGTTCAAAACGTCTTTGAAGTCCCGATTCTAAGCCGTTAAGCATGGTGCACTAAACTATCAAGTAGTCATCATATTGAGCTAGCCAAACGTTCGTAACGTCTGCATCTGCTCCTGCAATAGGTCTGTCACCTAGCGGTGCATTAAGGACATAATTCTTCTGTGCAGTAATGAGGATAAACCTCAGATCACGGATCCAATCCGCATCATTGCTACTAACATCTTTCAACACAATTTTCTCTAGGAACATATCAAAATAAACATATGAAAACAATCCGAGCTATTGATCTACAACATAATTTGCAAAATACTACCAGGACTAAGTTCATGATAATTTAAGTTCAATTAATCATATTACTTAAGAACTCCCACTTAGACAGACATCTCTCTAGTCATCTAAGTGACCACGTGATCCAAATCAACTAAACCATGTCCGATCATCACGTGAGATGGAGTAGTTTTCAATGGTGAACATCACTATGTTGATCATATCTACTATATGATTCACGCTCGACCTTTCGGTCTCCGTGTTCCGAGGCCATATCTGCATATGCTAGGCTCGTAAAGTTTAACCTGAGTATTCCGCGTGTGCAAAACTGGCTTGCACCCGTTGTAGATGGACGTAGAGCTTATCACACCCGATCATCACGTGGTGTATGGGCACGAAGAACTTTGGCAACGGTGCATACTCAGGGAGAACACTTCTTGATAATTAGTGAGAGATCATCTTAAAATGCTACCGTTAATCAAAGCAAGATAAGATGCATAAAGGATAAACATCACATGCAATCAATATAAGTGATATGATATGGCCATCATCATCTTGTGCTTGTGATCTCCATCTCCGAAGCACCGTCATGATCACCATCGTTACCGGCGCGACACCTTGATCTCCATCGTAGCATCGTTGTCGTCTCGCCAATCTTATGCTTCTATGACTATCGCTACCGCTTAGTGATAAAGTAAAGCATTACAGGGCGATTGCATTGCATACAATAAAGCAACAACCATATGGCTCCTGCCAGTTGCCGATAACTTGGTTACAAAACATGATCATCTCATACAATAAAATATAGCATCACGTCTTGACCATATCACATCACAACATGCCCTGCAAAAACAAGTTAGACGTCCTCTACTTTCTTGTTGCAAATTTTACGTGGCTGCTACGGGCTGAGCAAGAACCGTTCTTACCTACGCATCAAAACCACAACGATAGTTTGTCAAGTTGGTGCTGTTTTAACCTTCGCAAGGACCGGGCGTAGCCACACTCGATTCAGCTAAAGTGAGAGAAACAGACACCCGCCAGTCACCTTTAAGCACGAGTGCTCGTAACGGTGAAACCAGTCTTGCATAAGCCTACGCGTAATGTCGGTCCGGGCCGCTTCATCCAACAATACCGCTGAGCCAAAGTATGACATGCTGGTAAGCAGTATGACTTATATCGCCCACAACTCACTTGTGTTCTACTCGTGCATATGACATCAACGCATAAAACCTAGGCTCGGATGCCACTGTTGGGGAACGTAGTAATTTCAAAAATTGCCTACGCACACGCAAGATCAAGGTGATGCATAGCAATGAGAGGGAGAGTGTTGTCCACGTACCCTCGTAGACCGAAAGCGGAAGCGTTATATCAACGCGGTTGATGTAGTCGTACGTCTTCACGGTCCGACCGATCAAGCACCGAAACTATGGCACCTCCGAGTTCTAGCACACGTTCAGCACGATGACGATCCCCGGACTCCGATCCAGCAAAGTGTCGGGGATGAGTTCCGTCAGCATGACGGCATGGTGACGGTGATGATGTTCTACCGATGCAGGGCTTCGCCTAAGCACCGCTACGATATGACCGAGGTGGAATATGGTGGAGGGGGGCACCGCACACGTCTAAGGAACGATCACGAAGATCAACTTGTGTGTCATGGGGTGCCCCCCTCCTCCGTATATAAAGGGGGGAGGAGAGGGGGCCGGCCAAGGGGGTGTCGCGCCCTAGGAGGGGGAAACCTACTCCAAGTAGGTTTGCCCCTCCCTTTCCTAGTCCAAGAAGGAGGGGGAAGGAACGAGTGGGAGAGGGGAAAGGCAAGGCGCCCCCCCCTTCCTTGTCATATTCGGACTCAAGGGGAGGGGGCACGCCTCTTTCCCTGGCCGGCCCCTCTCTCTCTCCACTAGGGCCCAACAAGGCCCATTAGTTCCCGGGGGGGGGGGGGGTCCGGTAACTCCCGGTACTCCGATATATATCCGATAACACCCAGAACTATTCCGGTGTCCGAATATAGTCGTCCAATATATCAATCTTTATGTCTCGACCATTTTGAGACTCCTCGTCATGTCCGTGATCACATCCAGGACTCCGAACAGCCTTCGGTACATCAAAAACTATAAACTCATATTATAACTGTCATCGTAACATTAAGCGTGCGGACCCTACGGGTTCGAGAACTATGTAGACGTGACCTAGAACTGTTTCTGGTAAATAACCAATAGCGGAACCTGGATGCTCATATTGGCTCCTACATATTCTACGAAGATCTTTATTGGTCAAACCGCATAACAACATACGTTGTTCCCTTTGTCATTGGTATGTTACTTGCCCGAGATTCGATCGTCGGTATCTCAATACCTAGTTCAATCTCGTTACCGGCAAGTCTCTTTACTCGTTACGTAATGCATCATTCCGTAACTAACTCATTAGATACATTGCTTGCAAGGCTTATAGTGATGTGCATTACCGAGAGGGCCCAGAGATACCTCTCGACAATCGGAGTGACAAATCCTAATCTCGAAATACGTCAACTCAACAAGTACCTTTGGAGACACCTGAGAGCACCTTTATAATCACCCGATTCGTTGTGACGTTTGGTAGCACACAAAGTGTTCCTCCGTAAACGGGAGTTACATAATCTCATAGTCATAGGAACATGTATAAGTAATGAAGAAAGCAACAGTAACATACTAAACGATCAAGTGCTAAGCTAACGGAATGGGTCAGGTCAATCACATCATTCTCCTAATGATGTGATCCCGTTAATCAAATGACAACTCATGTCTATGGTTAGGAAACTTAACCATCTTTGGTTTACGAGCTAGTCAAGTAGAGGCATACTAGTGACACTATGTTTGTCTATGTATTCACACATGTATCATGTTTCCGGGTAATACAATTCTAGCATGAATAATAAACATTTATCATGAAATAAGGAAATAAATAATAACTTTATTATTGCCTCTAGGGCATATTTCCTTCACGCGCTGCTCAAGCTTGCACTCTAAGCCGTCTACGGCAGCGGGGTGACAAGACGTGCGAGAGGAGGACGAAAGGACACGTACACATACGGTTAATAGAATAAAGATGTTTGCCATTAAATTACCTACTACCCGCGTCCTGGTTTATATATAAGTCGTCTATGTATTTTTGTGCCAAATTTTGACTATAGATTTAACTAATAAAATATGAATGCATGTCGCCAGAGATTATATCGTTGGATTTGTATTTGAACATAGTTTCCAATTATATAGTTTTTGTAACATGCATTAACATTTTGTTGGTTAAATTTAAGGTCAAAATATGGCACATAATATAAAGGGGACTAATAGACCAAGACGGCGGTAGTAGCTCACGGCCGCTCTCTACGCAGCGACGTAACTGTTGGTCAGCTTGTAGACGACCATTTCCTGTGTGTTCAACTGCTCTATGCGTGTGGTTGCTTGCAGTTGAGGCAGCCGCGGCGTGCTCTGCTCGCATCCCGCCACGCACGCTCTGCTCTCGCATCCCTCCGGGCGCTCTGCCCTCGTCCCTCCACGCGCGCTGCTAGTGTTTCGGGCCGACGCACGATCACGCACGTTCGTGTGCATGCGGTTGCGCCGGGCGCGCCGCGATGATGCAGTTACCCGCTGCAAAAACTGCCATGTGGACGCGCCGAGAATCCAGGCCGCCCGGCCCTCATTGGTGCCTCTCCGATGATGCGTGAGTAGTTCATTGTAGACCAACTGGTCCGTAGTTAGTAGCTAGATGGCTTCCTCTCTCTCTTTTGATTCTCAATACAATGGTCTCTTGGAGATCTATTTGATGTAACTCTTTTTGCGGTGTGTTTGTTGGGATCCGATGAACTTTGAGTTTATGATCAGATCTATGTTTTTATCCATGTAATTTATTTGAGTCTTTTGATCTCCTATATGCATGATTACTTATAGCCTCGTACTTCTTATTCGAATCTTTGGTTTAGTTAGGCCGACTAGATCAATTTTTCTTGCCATGGGAAGAGGTGCTTTCTGATGGGTTCGATCTTACGGTGCTTGATCTCAGTGACAGAAGGGGAACCGACACATACGTATCGTTGCTATTAATGATAACAAGATTGGGTCTATTTCTACATAAATAGATCTCGTCTACATCATGTCATCGTTCTTATTGCATTACTCCGTTTCTCCATGAACTTAATACACTAGATGCATGCTGGATAGCGGTCGATGTGTGGAGTAGCAGTAGTAGATGCAGGAAGGAGTCGGTCTACTAATCTTGGACATGATGCCTATATAATGATCATTGCCTGGATATCGTCATGATTATGTGAAATTCTATCAATTGCCCAACAGTAATTTGTTAACCAACTGTATGCTATTTTTCTCGAGAGAAGCCACTAGTGAAATCTACGACCCCTGGTTCTCTTCTTTATTATATTTGCCTTCGCGGTCTATTTTTATTTGCTTTTATTTTCAGATCTATTAATCCAAAAATACAAAAATACGTTGCTGCAATTTATTATTATTTATTTTATCTCGCGTTCACGCGAGATCTATTTATCCAATCTACTATAATTTTACCTATCATTTTACCCATGAGGGATTGACAACCCCTCTCTTACATCGGGTTGCAAGTATTTGTTCTTTGTGTGCAGGAGCTGTTTGCGTGGTGTGGCGCGGTTCTCCTACTCGTTCGATAACCTTGGTCTCATCACTGAGGGAAATACCTACCGTAGATGTGCTGCATCATCCCTTCCTCTTTGGGGAAATACCGACGTAGTTCAAGCTGCATCACGGGCAGTTCACCACGCATCACGTAGTGTACACCCACGTGAGGGGGAATGCCCACTCAGTGGTGTACACGAACGATCCGGTCTCGATGGAGAGCTCCATCCAAACTATGGAGCAGTTGTTTGCCGAGGACAAGTACCAAGTGGTCGGCTTCGACCTCGAGTACACCATCGGTCGTGCCGGGCATGATCAGAAGGTTGTCGTCGCCTAGTTGTGCGTGCGACATGACGTCCTCATCTACCACTACCAACTGACCACAAGGCCTTGCGAGCGTTTCTCCAGGTTTATCAACAGCTCCGACTACATTTTTGCTACGGTGGACACCACCAACGATCTAAAAGCGCTCAAGGTTTCTGACTTGAAATGCCAGAATCTTGTCAACATCTAGGACCACTACAAGGTCTGGGGCAACGATAACAACAAACAGAACTCCCTGGTTGACCTCGCCTCGTCCATCATCGACCCCTACTACATGATGATGAAGGATGAGAGCAAGAAGGACAAGAACGCCTGGCAAAGTGTCTGGCATGAGAGACTGGATGAACAACACGTCAAGTAGGCGACCAAGGACGAGTACACAAGCTACGAGATGTACATGCGGATCGTTGACATCAGGGGGTTTCTTCTTCCCGCCCCTAGACGAGGGACCAAGCCACAGAGCAGTGGCGGGAGCATCACAAGAAGTAGATGACTAGACGATCGTTTCTCCTAGTTTAGACTGCATGCAATTGTTTATTGAGGTGTGTGCGAATGATATGTATAGTAACTTATGTAATTGGATGTTTATTTCATTTATATATATAAATATATACATGTTATTCTTCTGTAGACAGAGCAAATAACACGGCTTATTAGCAGCAATCGTCTCTGTTATTATTGGTCTTCGCACACATTTCTGATTACAGACATGTTTGCCGCGTATCACACACATCTTGTTCAGTTAAACCATTTCCATTGTGTCACCTAACCACACACAGTTCATCCTAGTGAACTGTATGCCGTATATCGCACGCACCCTCATCTGGCTGCCCATTTCTGTTGTTCTGCATCATCATAAACAGTTCTTCTGGATTAACCATTTGCCACTCATCGCACACACAACGCTAATATGAACCATGTTTGATGTCGCCGCCATCACAAACGTTTTGCATCTTTTTTGACAGTTTTATTACATCATTGTTTGTGATTGATGCATCGCACACAGTTTCGTCGAAGGGTCTCTGATTCGACTGTCGCGTTTGGACCATCCTATAGCAGTGGCACACCCAAGATCAATATGAAGATGCATAACGGGTTGGGATCACGATCGTTACTGTCATCGAGTTCCAGCGGAAGAAGAACGTGTCCGTGTAAATTGTACTTGGAGTCGCCTGAACCATCGACGAACGATCCTGCAAACTGCCCACGAACAATCCCTCGAACGAAAGACTAAAAGCAGGTCCTATCTACTTGGTTGCAAGCGTGCAACCTTCACAATCCTGCAACACTTTGTTGTCTAGAGTTAATCGTCACCGGAGAATTTGAGGGAGGAGATTAGAAACACACTGGGCTTCTAATTATGAGGATTAGAGGAACTAGACTAAGCTCTAATTAGTCAAATAGGACCAACTAGAACTAGGGCTAGATGAACTAGAGAAGGCTCTAAAACTTGTGTATAGAAAAGGTGCAAAACCTCTAGTATATATAGGTTAGGAGGAGAGGGAGGGGCGCCACACAAGGGGGAAAGTCCCCCCCCCCCTTGTGCCGGCCATGGGGAGGGGGAATCCCTTCCCAATTTGGCCTGCCTCCCCTCCTTCCAATAGGAAAGGGAGCACCACCCATATTGGGCCCTTGTGGCCCAATATACCTTCCACCATTTGGCCTTTTAAGGCCCATTGATATTAAATTCAATATAAATGCCTTCTAACATTTACTAGAGCATATTATATATAATTTAACATCCCTAGGAACATTTCCACCTATACATTAATTATTGCTAATACCCGGTATTACCCAATACTCTCCAAAATCCTTCTAGTGACCCCAAAACGCCTTTGGATCCTATCGAACCTATTTCGAATATTTATGAAATAATTCCACAAATATATTATCATCACTCATGTATTACTAACACTCAGTAAATCTTGATTACCTTAAGCTTGTGACCCGTAGGTTCAATGACTCATAGACATGAACGAAACCCTTTCATTCAGTGACTGACAGGGGGACCATGGACGTCCATATCGATCCCTATGATCACAAGAATGATATTCGAGTGAACCTTTGGTTATCATGTGATGTTCCTTTTGCTTTTCATTACTTCACAAAGACATTGTCCTCCACAGTCATCAAATGCTCACTATACCATTATCCTCGTTACCGGTTTTGTTCTTTCTTGTTGTTGTGTTCCGGCATCCCTGTGACGTAGTCACCTGTTTTTGGCTAGATGATGATAGATGTCATCACAACGAGAGGGCCCTAAGAATATCTCTCCATCATCGAAGGAACAAATCTCACTCTTGAGCTATCTAGTCCCTTGTCAAACTTTCCGATGAGCCTGTAAGTTGTCATTATGATCACCATGTTACAGGTGACGTTTAAGTAACCCCAAAGTCCACTGTATGGTAAGAAGTGACTACGATACTCTCATGATCTAAGGAATAAAATCACACGTTAACACTATGTTATTACAATTGATTGCAGACGATATAAACTCAATTCATATTTGACAAGTATGGGTCGATTAAATATGATCGTTCTTGTAATGTCATAATCTCAATGTTTTTTTAGGACTATCGTTACATTTAACGATATCCTAAGATCCAGAAAACACGTGATCATTAACGACACTTGAGCTAGTCCTAGAGGCAAGACTAGCACCCTTTTATTTTACTGTTTATCCTTCCACGTGTGCATATGAGTTTTTCACTGAATCTCATATTCCAGGATCATACCAGTTATAGCATAGAATATAAACTCTATAATAGGAATATGAAAATATAATAATATAAATATTATTGCCTCTAGGGCATATTTTCAACAATGTACACATCCGAAATTTAACTATAATTGCCATGTCCCATCTACAATTTTTTATAGGGAGCAAAACCATATAGTTGCTATCTAAAGGAACATTTTTTCTCCTTTTTCTTGCCATGTGCAAATGAAATTTTTGGCCAATTCATATGGTACCATGAAAGCATTTTGGCCAAGGAAAAAATATTCGTGGTAAAAAAATTAGTATTTTGACCATGGAAAATTTAGTGATTGATCCTAGCTAATTTTAGTAATTGACCATGGCAATTTTTGTTTATGGACCATGGTAAAAAAGTTATTTTTTACCATGAAAAATTTAGTAATTGACCATGTCAAATGTTAGTAATTGGCCTTGGATTTTTTTTAGTTGGTCATGTTAAATTTATTAATTAACCATGGTAAATTTAGCTTATTAATCATGTCCATTTTCGTAATTGACCATGGAAAATCTAGTTTATACACCATGGCAATTTTAGTTTTATGTACCATCGCAAATTTAGTTTATTGCTCATGGCAAAAAAAATCTTCTCATGACAATACTCACTTTTTCTGAACCAGGTCAATTTTAGTTGATGATTTTCTTACTTTTGAGCATCATGGAAATTGATTCATATGTAACTTAGTGATTTTACATCATTTTTTAATCAAGGTGGCAAAAATGCCATTAAAATTTTCCATCATCATACACTTTCACACATTTTTGTTTTTAATGTTCTTTTTCCAACCATCATGGTAAGCATCATGTGTGCATCATGGCTAATTTACACCACTTTTTGCCATGAGTAAAATACAGTTAAGATCCTAAAAGTATTGCAAGTGTGTCAAGTGGGTCCTAAAATTTTAAAATCGTTCATCGTGGGTCCTTTATGTGTATTTTACCAATGATTTTAGCACCTCCTTATCACACTCGAAATACTTTAAAAACCAGTGGTGAACGACTTACACACATTTAGGACACGCGGTGAACGATTTCAAACTTTTAGGTCCTACTTGACACACTTGGAATAATTTTAGGAGCTCCAGTGTATTGTACTCTTTTGCCATTAATGTGTATTTTTAGGAGCGTCGCAAATTTCTTTCCTTTTGCTACATGGCAAAATTACCATTCTTGTGATCACCGCAAATTTAGTTTATGGTCATGGCAGATTTATTTTTATGCATCATGTCATTTTAAGTGTATGGACATTGGTTGTTCCCACGACAATTTGTTTTTGGACCACTTCCAAAAATAATTTAAACGGCATTTTTTGTAACATGTCATTTTTACTTTTCTTGTTGGACCACGACAAATGTTTATCCATTTCAATGCATTTTTATCTGGATCCATATGAACATGATGGTTGTTTTGTTATTTTTATCTTATGACAATTTTGATTTATTTTTGTTTTGATATTTAAATTCACGTTCAAATACCAGTCTTAGGATTGCTTCTTGTAGCAAGAAACTTGACATTGTTCAAATTCATGTTCAAAGAACCATAAAGCTGGGCCTCCTTTTTTGGCTCAATTGTATCCATCAAGTTCCGTTTTCAACAACCTGAATGAGCGTAAAAAATGACATGAAGGCCAGAAGGGGTGTTCGCGGTGGGGTAGTTCCCCATCATTTCTCGTTCAATCCCTCCTCATAGTCAAAAATTCGCAGGGCACTTAAGTGCGAGGGCACACACACACTTACGTGGGCAAGCAGGTGCGTCGGTGAGCGCCGTGATTTGTGCACTTGTGTGTATTCGAGATTATGAAAAAGCACTTGTAATTCATACGCTATGAATACATCCGAATACTGTCCAGTATACATGTCGTTCTTCTACATATATGTCGTATGTACTGTTGTCTATTATTCTTCTTTTACTATGAGAGGACCTTATATGTTTACTTACTTATTTCCTTCTCATCTCCTTACAAACTCTTCTTTTTTGTACATAGCCACTATTCTTTCATTTTATCTCATTCGATGCTTTCTATTCCGTTCAGATTCACCTAATTTCATTGCTTCGTTTCTTCATCTATTGTTGGTATCGGCTCTTTCGGATCGGAGTTTGATGGATTAAAGTTGCAATTCAATAGGTAATTTATTCTGTTACTCCTTCTTTTGTACTACTATTCTTGCTTACTCACATAGGTTGTTCATATCCTTCATCTACTATTTTTGCTACGATTCTTGCTCGGGCCTGGAGAGGTTGGTTCCGGCGATGGAGCATCATGTGGGCCGGGAGAGGTTGCTTACTCCTTCGTTTTGCTACTATTCTTGCTCGGGCATGGAGAGGTTGGTTCCGGCGATGGAGCATCATGTGGGCCACGTCCACTAAGGTGACCCCCCCGCACTTCATTGGATTGGGGCCGTTGCTGTGTGGATTGATAAAAAATAGCTTCAGCCAAAGCCCAAAATGGGGTTCTATGTGGAGGAAGGTCTCGTAGAAGGTTATGTAGGTGGCCATGTGGAGGATGGAGTTGGGCACAAGATGATGGAATTGGAGCCCATAAAAGAATAATTGGCCCCGAAGAAAGCGGTGGATTGGGAAGCCGAGACCTCGGATGAGGTGAGAGACAAAGATCACTCGTTCACCCTCCATAGGACTTGCGATCCACGAAGCCGAGTAGATCTCATCCCCTACCAGGGCGAACGACATTTGACCATGCTTCGGGGCGGAAGGTAGCCGCTCCCCTGGAGCTTGGTGATGTTGCCCATGGTGATGATGGAAGGCATCCACACACCTCTCTTGCTGGCGGCCTTCTCCTCGGTCGCATGAGTAGCAGAACTCTTCCCCTTTTTAGCCATCTTCTTAAGGTTGCGGGATTGGGTTGAGAGGATCAAAGGTGGAGATGTGTCGTAGGGCTCTAGGTGCTGGAACTCGAGAAGTCTTGGGCGCATTCCTCCCTTTTCTATAGTCTGGGTGAGGGCGAGGAAGCATGAGGTGAATTGGATGCATTCCTCCCTTTTCTATAGCCCTGTAAAAATGTGAAGAGATGCCACGCCGCGTAGTTAATCCGCTAGTTCCCAATATGACGTGCAGTATATGTGCGCGGATCAACGGATTTTGTTTATGATGTTGCCAAAAATTCTAAGCACGGTCCCTTTACCAATAAGGCGTGCCAATGGAAATGGCCTCGAGCCGCAATAAATTCAGCTTAATGACTATTGATGGGACCTTTCGGTTCCACAATAAGTGGTGGCGCTTTAGTTCTCGGGCTAAAGCTGACAGAGCCTGACCCAGTCAGCCCATTGCTTTCACACAGGAATCCTTCGTCCTTAAGCTAGAAGAGTCATTGGAGTTAATACAAATATACCATTCTCATAGGGAGCTTTGTTAAAAGATGCCCTGTTACCTACGGTAAATCATTGCTTGGGTTTCACATGGATGCTGTAAAAGAAGGAGACGAACATGAAAGGTTAATAAGGACTTTGGATCCTGAGAGTCCTCGGCTATGGTGTCAAATTGGAAGAGAACTCACCTACGAAGCCGAAGACCCAAAGAAGTTGTCGCAAGGAGTCATTCACGGTTCTCAGCTTGAAGACTAGTTCAGGGGCTACTGATGGTGTCCTGGATTAGGGGTAGTTACTCACCACGTCGGCCTATCATTCATGCGCTGGCCCGAGGACCACCGCAACCGAAGAATGGACCACGCAAGCTATATCCCTCAGCGTACTTGAGATGGAATCCTCTGAAGACTTGGCGCACACTTCAAGTCATGTTCAAATATTCAGCATGTTTTATCTCTAGATGAACTTACCATGTGTAACCCTAGGTACCCCTCGGTCCCAATATAAGCTGAGGGTTTTAGTCCGTGGCGGCAGGTTAGATTCATTCATACGATCTCGAGGTAGATCATCATGTACTTTGTACCCCATCAACAATCAATACAATACAAGCAGGACGTAGGGTTTTACCTCTTTGAGAGGGCCCGAACCTGGGTAAATATTGTGTCTCTCTACTCCCTGTTACCATCAAGCCAAGATCACCATCTCAGGACCCCCTACCCGAGATCTGCCTGATTTAGCTCCAACTGTTGGCCCAGGTGACGATGCCTTGCCACGAGGCCCGACGAGTGAGGCTGGGGATGATGGTGCTTATGTGGAGTGGAGGCGGAGGTGGGATGCACCGAACACTACGTGCGGGATCCCTCTCGTAGCTCCGGAGGACGCAATGAGGGTGTTGTGGCTTCTCGCGGCGACGACGCTCATTGATGCCATCATCACGGTCTCGATTGTGTTGGGTGGTTGATTTTTTTCTCGATGACAACAAGCATTATGCATCCCACTCATCTTTTCCATGTTTTCCCGTCATTCTTTTATGTTCCCATGCCACTCTATTTTGTAGCACCATTTTTTTTGTTTGGTAATCACCATTGAGAACACATGACAATTTATTTTCAGATAAAATGCATACATCATATTAGGGACACAATTTCCATTGGAGAACATTTTTAAGTTGCCTTGGCAAAAATTTGATGCTCAACATATATGCATGGTATTGAGTTTTTGCCATAGAAAAACACCCTCTGTACATTTTTGTTCCCCTAATTATGCATGGTACTGAAAGTTGCCATGGCAACAAAATAGTGTTATAAGGTTGATCGCAATTTTAGAAAAATGAAGTATAATATACACGGGAATTTTTTAATACCTTTGTTCTATGGGTCATGGCAAATAGGGATAAAAACATGTATAATTTTTTAACAATACATGCAATTTGGTTTGATAAAAAAATTATATTTGGTTTGACGACCCATGGAAATTTTAGGACATTTCCATGTCCCAAATGTAACTAAAATTGCCATGTCCCATCTACATTGTTTCTATGGAACAAGACCCTATAGTTCCAATCTTTGAAAAAGAAAAAAATTCCTCTGTTTTTTGCCATGTGCAAATGAAATTGTTGGAAAATTCATATCGCACCATGAAAGAATTTTTGCCATGGCAAAATGTTCATGGTAAAAATTAGTATATTGACCATAAAAAAATTAGTAATTGATCCTAGAAAATTTTAATAATTGACCATGGCAGTGATATTTTATGGATCATGGCAATTTTAGTTTACAGACTGTTACAACTTTTTAGTATTATTTTTACAATGGCATATTTTAGTAATTGACCATTGTCAATTTAGTTTGTGGGTCATGGCCTTTTCGTAATTGACCATGGCAAATTTAGTTTACATTCCATGGCAAATTTAGTTTAATGTATCATGGCAAATTTAGTTTATTTCTCATGGCAAAATTATTCTTCTCATGGCAATACTGACTTTTTTAACCATGTCAATTTTAGTTGATGCTTTTCTTACTTTTAAGAATCATGGGAATTGGTTTGTATGTAACTTGGCGATTTTACATCATTTTTGCCATCAAGGTGTATAAAATGACACTAAATTTTGCCATCATCGTACACTTTCACACATTTTGGTATTCAATGTTCTTTTTTCCAACCATGATGACAAGCATCATATGTGCATCATTTTACACCAGTTTATGGCCACCATTGCAAACTTATACATTTGTTGGCCATTAATGCGTGTTTTAAGAGCATGGAAAATTTATTTCCTTTTGCAACATGGCAAAATTACTAATGTTGTGACCATGGCAAATTTAGTTTATGGTCGTGGCAGGTTTATTTTCATGTGTCATATCACTTTTGGTTTATGGACAGTTGCAAAATTTTGTCACCTCAAAAATTTGTTTTTGGACCACTTTCAAAAATAATTTAAACCATAGCAAATTTATTTTTTGTAACACAGCAATTTTAATTTTCTTGTTGGACCATGGCAAATGTTTATCCATTTTGAATGCATTTTTTCTGAATCCATTTGAACATGATGTCAGTTTTGTTCTTTCATCTTATGGCAATTTTGATTTATTTTTGTTTTGATATTTAAGTTCACGTTCAAATACCAGTTTTAGGCTTGCTACCTGTAGCAAGAAACTCGACATGGTTCAAATTCACGTTGAAAGAACAATAAAGCCAGTGGGGTTTTGCCCTGCTATGTATAGTAAAAAAAAGAACAATAAAGACGGCCTCCTTTTTGGCCCAATTGTATCCACCAGCTTGATGTTCGTTCCCTCTCATGCATGGGAGGGGGGGCTCTTATGATGAATCTAATGATATACGTTTGTCATTCTAGATGTAAATATTTTTCTCCATAAACTTCGTCAAAGTTTGTGATGTTTGACTTTAGACAAAAATATATGCACTATATTATGTAACGGAGGAAGTATTGTATTCCATATCTGCCGCTCTATTAGTATTTGGGTCCTTGAAATATTGCTGAGACATCTGGAAAAATGTGATGTTTGAAATATTGTCCGACCTTGTCCACGGACCGGGCCTGGGCCTAGATTTTGAGCCCAAAGGCCGGGCTCGAGCCCACCATATTAGCGATTTAACAAAGAGGCCCAGCCCGAGGCCCGACGGGTTTTTACACTGTCGGGACAGGCTTGGGCCTGATTTTTAGGCCCGACGCCCAACGGGCCGGGACTGGGCCTGAGTTTTCTGCATCGGGCTTGGTTAGGCCCAGCCCGGCCCGAGGGATGGCCAGGTATAGGTGCAATACACCCTGGGAGCACAGCACAGCACGGGGGTACCCCTGATCTGATCTGATCTGATCCGGTTCGATCTGATGATCCTCGTCGACGTCGACGCGGCGCATTAGTTGCCGTCCTGCAAATCTAGCAGCAGCAGCAGACCAGAGGGGACAACGAGGATGCAGAGCCACATTTAACGGCCGCAGAGAACGAAGTTGCTGCCCCTCCAATGGCTTTCGTTCACCGAGAGCAAAAACAAACGCATTTTGGCCGAGTCTGAATTTCTGGAACGGTGGGGACGTACAGAATGCACACACATGTACAGTTAATGGCCGTGATAACTCCGGATCTCTGATTGCTCATCTCCCCCACCCCCTCTCTTGTCTGCGGATGAACAAGATGAGAGACTGCTGGCCGGCCGGCCCCCCTGCCACCTCACGCATACGCACAAACAAGATGAGTAGGACCATTACTGCCCAAGAGCGATCAATCAGGTTCTGCCTGCAATCATTGCCAGATGACGCTACGCTAGCGATCCATAAGCCTACGCGTACGTACATGCATATCTATCTATGTGAACGAACAGCTCCACCCTGTTATGCCATTATGATTGGCAGCCTGTTGGATCCATCGTTTGATGATAATTGCAAAGATTCTCCGTCCAAGATGACAGACGGACGGACGGACGGACGGACAGAAATCAAGAAATCAAGAAAGATCTAAATGAGACTTTTCATCGGGCTGCTAAATTCAGTACGTGCTTGTCTCAACGCGGCTGCTTGAAGCTGCCTCACTTGATGATGGCGATGGCTGTTGCTGGTGCCTGCCCTGGCTGCTTGCTTGTTGGGTAGCTCATCAATGGGGGCGGGGCCGGGCCGCGGTGATGGCGTCTGTCTGCGTGCGTGATTGTGCTCCTTCAGCATTACATGCATACAGTAATAAACAGTAAACGGAGGGGCCGGCCATCAGAACCATGACGACGACTGCGTTTGCAATGGATTGATCGACCAAGCGGACAACGTGGCTGCGTTGCCACTTCCGCGCCGCGCGGCGGCCGGCGAGTGGACACTGGCGGCTGTAGCTTCGGTCACCTAGATCGGTCGCCCGCGGCCCGCCGACCGGACCCTGCTGTAGTGCTGTATGTCCTGATAGATAGAAGCCGGACCCTCTTAGCTGGCGAATGTTTGCGGGGAGGGGGTGACATCTCGAACGATCTCG
Organism: Aegilops longissima; assembly: GCA_021605205.1. Classification (NCBI taxonomy): domain Eukaryota; kingdom Viridiplantae; phylum Streptophyta; class Magnoliopsida; order Poales; family Poaceae; genus Aegilops; species Aegilops longissima. The sequence goes on from CM038678.1 coordinate 122,013,199, forward strand.
CAGGCAGTTTTACTGTGAGAGGAATGACAACTTCTTTGAAACAACATGGCAGCTTCTTCAGAAGAAGGTATTTTACTCTTTTTGTTTAAAACTGTCACCGTTTGATCTCGCGAAGCAGCCTTTTCGAAAAAAAAACTAAAACTGACAGAGAAAAGCGTTCGCTTGCCATCTCTCTCCCAGCCGACATTCGCCAGATAACATTAATCAAGCTTGGAAAATCATTGTCGTCTTGTTCCACTTGGTGCATCATGCATGCATGACCGCGCATCGCCGTCGGTCGATCGGCCGCCGCCGCAGCTGTCGCATGTACCAGCGTCTTCTCTGCAGTGGCGGCGAACAGGCGGTGCTGCTGTTCGTTCGCAGCCTTGCAGCTCACCATTGCTGAAACTGTACGTCCTATCATTGCTGAATCTGTAACGCAAGAGTAGTGGTACAAATTAAGATGCTGAGGTGTGACACATAATACTACGAGTAGTTATGAGATTGTGCCTGTACGTATAGCGACTACACCTGAAGACGAGGGAAACGTGGTCGACTCCAGGCTGTTGGTGCAACCAGACCGGCGACCTACAGGTAGTAGTGCCGTAGTAGCCGGGGCCTCGCTGACAGTTCGGGCGGATGGTTCCAGTTCCACGCACGTGCTGGCAGTGGCAGCTCACCCGCCAGGCCTCCAACCATACCTGGACCGGACGGACCCAGGACGAAAACCTTGAGTTATCCAGCAATGTCAAGAACGATTTGTACGTACTGCCATGCATGTCCTACTACGATCCATGATTAAGCCTGCATGCATGCGTATCCATCACCTCACCTGTCCATCCATGTATCTGTCTGTCTCTCTGTGTGATCGACCAAAGGAGAGACAGAGAGCTCGTGCATGGGACAGAGAAGAAGAGAGGAGAAGAGAAGAGGAACAGCGCAAGTTGCCTCTTATTGCGTCGCCTGGTCGATGGGCTTGTCTGTCTCTCTGTCTGGCCCGGCCGATTAACTGACTGGCTATGCAAAAGCTGGAGACGGACACCTCAACGTGGGCTGGATATGCAGCCAAGCCACGATTGATCGATTGATCGCCCGCCGATAAATAAAAGGTCCAGGCAGCTCCAACCATGTCGCAACAGCAGCACCGCAAGCAGACTAAAGGTTGTAAAAGATCTCAAAGCCTCAATCACTGCCGTGCATATTACGAATTTACGATCTACGTACGTGTTTCTTTTCAAAGATGTTAACTATTCAAGTATCTCTACCCTCTGCAACGACTCAACGTCAAACGACTAGTCGATCGAGACATGGACGATGCACACGGTCACACCAACTCTGAACTCTGAACGCAAAACATGCGTGGTTATGAGGAGACGAGACACCGGATTTCCGCTCGAGGTCCGCCCTAATGCGAGGTCTTGGAACATTGGACAACCGTGGCGACGGAGACCGCGATCGATGTAGCCAAGCAGGCTGTTGTTGCGTTGAATCTTATGATACCTAGATAGGTTATTGGTATATTATACAAGAAGCAGGTGGCAATGCTTCTCGCCGTTCAGCAGTTGACTATCGTATGTATGCATTCAAGTGAAGTGATGCGTGACACCCAAACCGCCTCCGTATAGATGGTTGGCGTTGATAACATAATATTCAGATCCGCACGTGCTACTACGGCAAAGTTCCTCCTTGCAACCAACGGAGACGGAGACGGGAGAGAGACGGAGCGACGTAGCTGAACCAGGTCCATACGTCAACAAAATGTTATTAGGACTCGTTTGACCTTTCATAGCATTTTATGAGAGCAACTAGTTAACAAGCACTCCTTTGGGAGCCTCCCAATGATCAGCGCCACTTGGCGCTCTCAGGCATTCGCCATGTGTCATGCTTTGGGCGCTTCCTTCGGATTTTGCTTTTTTCATTTTTTTCCACACGCGTTTTCAGCTTTTTAAATGCTTTTTTTCGGGTTTTTTCAACGTTCTGGTTTTCCACCGGTCTTCCTTAGCTTTTGGATAAAATGTGTTTTTTGTTTTTTTTCTTTCACGAGAGTCACGGTTTTGCTTCCGCGAGAGGCACGGTTGTGCTTTTGCGAGAGTCACGGTCGTGCCTCTTCAGAAAGGAAAAAAATGCGTTTCACTACAAGAAATAAGTCAACTAATGACCTTCTGTCAGTGACCCTGGAAGAATTGGTCATAGATCTATGACCATTTGAGACCAATTGGTCAAAAGCTGTTCGGTGGGGCTCCAAACCCTAAACCATTGCGACCATTTTGGTCAGAAAGGTCGTAATTTCCTTACACGAAATGGTCATAAAGCAAACAACGCTATTCCGCTGCCTTATTTCTAGTTGTTAACGACCAATATAGATGGTCATAGCCTTGTATATTATGGTGGGTTGGATGACTAGGCGCCATCTCATCAGTTTTGCCTATGTGTCATGTCCATGTGTTAATTTTTGCCCTAGGTTGTGAAGCAACCTATATTTCTGTTATTCCAAAAATTCCCAAAAAATTCTCATAAATTGTTTGGATCATATCTTCATCAAATGTGTCAAAAATCTTCCTTGCCTAGTTAAAAAATAATTCAACAATATTCATTTTCCTATTCTGTTCCGAGCAGCACTTTATGAAGGAAGTACCACTTTGGCATGTCCAAATAGTATCCATTTTCTACAGTGCTTTTCTATGCCCAAATAACCATGCTTCACAAAATGCCAGCTCAATCCATTCATTATTTTGAGCCCAGCTTCAACATTCGTATTTATGTCCAGTGTGGTACTTTGCAAAGCAAGTACCACCTAGGCTCCTCCTTTTGAGCTGAAAATTTGTGAAGACGGTCTTCTTAGTAACTGATCATCCTCAACCAAAACTCACGCCCATTAGCCATGTACATTTCCCGTACTGCTAATCAAACACTTGGCTGCTAATTCATGTTTGAGCATCGATCGGTCTCCTCGTGAGAATCTTATGTTGTAATTTTCTTCCTAGCACCTACCTGGGGAGTGCCCAACCCACTAGACATGCCTAGGCAGCCCAGAACATATGGCAACGCCACGGTCACGCGGTGACCACGCTTGCGAACATGCTTAATTCTGTATTGTAGAGTTGGGGCCCTCGGCCACCGCCCAAACCTCGACGTATCGCCACCAAACCATGTATTTATGATTAAATAGGCACTTATGTAACTAGAAATGATTTTCGGAAAAAATAAATAGAAAACTATGAGGTAGCTGCAGTTCAAATTTGGCCCGCTTCCAACTCAATCGGCGGAAATTTGTCTTTTTCACGAGAGGTGGATCAAAACTTTTTACACCCAACCATTTTGTCAATTGTTTATTAAATATGTCCTAGTATTTTAGAAAATTGATTTGGTCCAATTTTACAACAATTATTTGGGAGGTCCTTCACAAAAAAACCTCCTTTTGGGCACTCAAAAAATGGAAAATGGTTTTTTCGGTCAAAGAAAATGAAATCCTTAGGCAACATTGTTTGCCATTTCAATATGAACCCTTGTGCATAATATGAGATCATTTGAACAAACTATGCCATGAATGTGGCCATAAGATTAATCATTTGGCTTGAAAGCCATTGATCTCCACACGTGATAGCTCGTTTCTGAGAACATTTTTTTTAAAATAATTGCCGTATTACAAGTTTGTTATTTTTTCTGGGAACTTGGCCACATATAATGACACAATGCAAAGGTTTCCCATTTTTTTTTGATTTTTTTGGAAATTTTTATGCCCGTTTCAAAATGCGGTCAAAAGGGCGGGAATGACCGCTCCTAGCTAGTGGTTGAATCTTGGAATTTGTGTTTCTCTGATTAAATAGATACTTATGTACCTAGAAATGATTTTTGGAAAAAATAAATAGCAAACTATGAGGCAGGTGCAGTTCAAATTTGACCCGCTTCCAGCTGAATCGGCGGAAATTTGTCTTTTTCACGAGAGGTGGATCAAAACTTTTACACCCAACCATTTTGTCAATTGTGCATTAAATATGTCCTAGTATTTTTAGAAAATTGATTTGGTCAAATTTTGCAACAATTATTTGGGAGGTCCTTCACAGAAAAACCTCCTTTTGGGCACTCAAAAAATGGAAAATGGTTTTTTCGTCCAAAGAAAATGAAAAATTCCTTAGGCAACATTGTTTGCCATTCCAATATGCACCCTTGTGCACAATATGAGATCATTTGAACAAACTATGCCATGAATGTGGCCATAAGATTGATCATTTGGCTTGAAAGCCATTGATCTCCACACGTGATAGCTCGTTTCTGAGAACACTATTTTAAAATAATTGCCGTATTACAGGTTTGTTATTTTTTCTGGGAACTTGTCCACATATAATGACACAATGCAAAGGTTTCCCAATTTTTTGATTTTTTTGGTATTTTTTATGCCCGTTTCAAAATGGGGTCAAAACGGCGGGAATGACCATTCCTAGCTAGTGATTGAATCTTGGAATTTTTTTGGTGTTTCTCTGATTAAATAGATACTTATGTACCTAGAAATGATTTAAAAATAAATAAATAGTAAACTATGAGGCAGCTATAGTTCAAATTTGACCCGCTTCCATCTCAATCGGCGGAAATTTGTCTTTTTCACGAGAGGTGGATCAAAACTTTTTACACCCAACCATTTTGTCAATTGTGCATTAAGTATGTCCTAGTATTTTAGAAAATTGATTTGGTCCAATTTTGGAACAATTATTTGGGAGGTCCTTCACAAAAAAACCTCATTTCGGGCACTCCAAAAATGGAAAGTGATATTTCCGTGCAAAGAAAATGAAAACTCCCTTAGGCAACATTGTTTGCAATTACAAGATGCACGCTTGTGCACAATATGATCATTTGAACAATCTATGTCATGAATGTGACCATAAGATTGAGCATTTTGGGTTGAAAACCATGAATCTTCACACATGATAGCTCATTTCTGATAACACTTTTTTTAAAATAATTGCCGTATTACAAGTTTATTATTTTTCCTGGTAACTTAGTCACATATAATGACACAATGCGAAGGTTTTCCAATTTTTTGAATTTTTTTGAATTTTTTATGCCTGTTACAAAATGCGGTCAAAACGGCGGGAATGACCGTTCATAGCTAGTGGTTGAATCTTGGAATTTTTTTGGTGTTTCTTTAATTAAATAGATACTTAAGTACCTAGAAATGATTTTTAAAATAATAAATAGGAAACTACGAGGTAGCTGCAGTTCAAAATTTGACCCGCTTCCTACTGAATCGGCGGAAATTTGTCTTTTTCACGAGAGGTGGATAAAAGCTTTTGACACCCAACCATTTGGTCAATTGTGCATTAAATATGGCCTAATATTTTAGAAAAATGATTTGGTCCAATTTTGCAACAATTATTTGGTAGTTCCTTCACAAAAAAAACCATTTTGAGCACTCGAAAAATGGAAAATGAATTTTTCGTCCAAAGAAAATGAAAACTTCCTTAGGCAACATTGTTTGCCATTCCAATATGCACCCTTGTGCACTATATGAGATCATTTTAACAAACTATGTCATGATTGTGGCCATAAATTTGATCATTTGGCTTGAATGCCATTGATCTCCACACATGATAGCTCATTTATGAGAACACTTTTTAAAAAGAATTATCGTATTACAAGTTTATTATTTTTCCTGGTAACTTGGCCACATATAATGACACAACACGAAGGTTTTCCATTTTTTATTTTCTTTGAATTTTTCACGCCCGTTTCAATATGCGGTCAAAACGGCGAGCATGACCGTTCCTAGCTAGTGGTTGACTCTTGGAAAACTTTTGGTGTTTCTCTGATTAAATATATACTTTTGTACCTAGAAATGATTTTGGGAAAAAAGTAAATAGCAAACTATGAGGCAGCCGGAGTTCAAATTTGACCCGCTTCCTACTGAATCGGCCGAAATTTGTCTTCTTTACGAGAGGTGGATAAAAGTTTTTGACACCCAACCATGTGGTCTATTATGCATTAAATATGGCCTAGTATTTTAGAAAACTGATTTGGTCCAATTTTACAACAAATATATGGTAGGTCCTTCACAAAAAAGCTCATTTTGGACACTCAAAAATTATTTTTAGTCAACTACGACCAATTTAGATGGTCATAACGTCGTACTGCATTCTGATTGGTTTGTGGACGTATCACGCGGATCATGCATCAAACACCGTCGGATGCTCACGGATCCAACGGCCGTCCTCAACCCTTCCACACCAACCCCGAAACCCTAGATGGTCATTTTGCATCCACCCCCCGCCTCCTTTATTTCTAGTTTCCACATCCATCCATCGATCACATTCCAGATCCCCCGTATCCTCGCTGTCTCGCCCGATGGAGAGAGCTCACCTCCTCCCTACCAGATCCATCACCGCCGCCGCCACCTCCCTCCGGCGGAGCTCGCCGTCGTTCATGGCCTCACCACCCAACCGAACCAACCAGCCCACCACACACCCTCACCTCGTTACCGACGCGTCGCCGCCGTCCCCCACGAATGGTGCCGTCCCCACGATCTGGATCCCCACGAACCAGCCGATGGCGACCGCATCCACTCCGCCGCCGGTGCCACCTCCCCTCCCCTTCCTGGCTGGAGATCCCCTCCTCTCCAATCCCACCCGCACTCCACGGCCGAACACTACACGCGCGCGCGCCAGGGGCCGCCCCCATCTGCGAGATGTGGCGCAACCGCGTGTCGTGGGGCCTCCGGGAGGCAAAGGCCGCCGCCGCAGCCGCATCCAGGCGCTTCTCCACCACCTCACTATCCCCTCTTCCTCCTCCTGTGCCCCCAAATCCAGCCCCGTCGCCGAGCACATCTGCCTCGCCGCTGACGATTCCACCCTCTACCCCGCTGCCGGCTCCCCCCACCATCTGCTCCTCCCCTCCCCTCCAGACCGACTCGACCTAGGCTGGCCGCGTCCTCCAAATCCGTCGGCAGAGGGGGAGGAGGCGCCTCCTCCCACCGCTACAACACCCTCCAACCTTCTCCCCTTCCTCGCGCGCGCCCGGAACCCTAGCCACGGCATTCGAGGAGTGCTGGTGGTGCACCGAGCGCTTCCTCGACTGGGGTGTCGGCGGTGGCCCCAACCTCATCGTCGACGACGCCACGCTGCTCATCCACCATGGCGTCAAGGCCGACGAGGAATCCGACAAGGTCGTCGACCCGGAGTCCACCGACAACCCCGTCATGCTCGCCATCGTCCGCAGAAGTACCGCAAGATGGAGGAGAGGCTCGTCAGCGTCTCCGAGGAGACCACCACCGGCGTCAAGCAGATGCAGGAGTCCGACACTCTCCTGTTCCACGCCATCAACGTCACCAAGAGCAAGGTATACTTCCGTTCTTCCCATTTTACAAAGTTTCAGATCTGATGCTCTATTTCAGCATAGCATAGCAGTACTGATTCACATGGTTCAAATTACGTTAAAAGCACTGCAACTGTGGTTCAGATTTTGAATAACTTTTTTGTTTATCAGGTTGCCTGCTTAGCTTCCATGGAGCTTCAGTTATATTTGCTGAAGCTGCCACGAGATTTCTTTATGCAAATAAATTAGCAAAACAGAAAATAGCAATTGCGTGTTGTGCATGGTCTTATTGCTCGATTACTTTGGGGGTATAAGTTACTGTATTTTGAGTAAATGTTATGGTGATGTACATATGATGCACTTTAAGGGTACACTCAATGTTTATTACCAATTGAGTTAGATGTTACACATGACAGGACAAATAAATCCAGAGGAGCATCTATCTTTCCTTTGTGGGGCTTTTATTTTGCTGCAAAGGTCATTTTACTTCCAAGACCAGCACACGGGTCAATTGTGATGGATTATGAAGTATCCATTGGCCCACTAGAAGTTATATTGGTACTATGAAATACTCTGCATTGCACAAATTTGTAGGTGGTGTAGCCGTAGCAGCATGCTTAGAAGAAAAGTTAGCTCGACCTTGAACTATAATCATTTGACACAACTTTGATCAATTAAAAACTAAATTTGGTTGAAGACTTGAATTGTGCACAATTATATTTGTACCACTTTGAGGTTGTTATTCTCTGTTTTGGAAATATATTCATTCTGGGGATGCCATGTTTTTTTCTTGTTGATGTTATTCTCTCTTTTGGAAATATATTCAGTTTGGGAATGCCATGTTACAGTGACACAACTTATTAGTTTGGTCCTTGTCTGATTTAGGTGTTGCATCTTGTCTTCATATCCCCTGCCTCCCTCTGATTCCTCGTGTGTTTGCTTTGGGTGCAGGTTGCTTTGATCTGTAAAAGTTGTTGCTGCTGCTGCAGGTGGACAAGGAAGATCTCATGGCTGCTGCTGCACTACAGTCTGCTTTTCATTTTTTGAACAAGATGTATTAATGTTAAGTTGACATTACTGTTGCCTTGAGCTACATACACTTACTAACATAGATTTTGTTATCCTGTTGTTTACTGTAAGACTTACTGTTTAGCAAGGCTTGAGTAATTTAGTGTACTGCATCCTTAGTTTCAACTGAAATTTTTATCATGCTACTGTGACATCTACTGAAAATTTCAAACAAATGAAAGGATCTTGTAGTTACAAATGGAGCCTACAAATTCTGTACATCTCTCAGACTCATTTTTAGTTATCTGTAGTTACAAAGCATCAATTGTAAGACTGTAACTAAACATATCTTCTTATCCTCTTTGATTTTACTCATACACATGCTTATGATCCTGTTAACAACATAGCGTTTGTAATATGATCCTGTTTGTAATATGATTACAATAGCAGAGTTGACAACAGAGCGTTTGTAATGCGGCCTTGTTGCTGTTCTCTTTTTCATATGCAGTGCTACTGTTATGTGTGTGATGCTCCAGCTCCATGCAAGCACTGGGGCAAAGGGCTCTGTTAAGCAGGTCTCCTGGTAAGCGTCTCGTTTCCGCTCCGTCCCCCATCTGCATATGTCTGTTCGTTCAAACTGGTGGTGCTGCGAGATGGGTTTTCTTGTGGATTCTTGTTTTGGTAGTAGTTTGCTTTGCTATGAGTAAAATGCTGGTACTTTGGTTGCCATGTCTGGTTCTTGTTTTGGTAGTAGTTTGCTTTGCTTATCCAGTAGTATCAGTCAATTGGCCAGCCTGGAGCAGCTTGCTGTTGTACATGATGGTGTTAACTGTGGAAATGCCAAGTGTGACAAAATTAGACCAGCTGTCCATTTCTTGCCTGAATGCATTCTTTAAATGAGATGATGTGCTAGAGACATGCTACTTACTATAAACAAGATGGTGTTTACTGTATTGTCTTTCATGCACATTTGGTGTATTATCTTCTGACCTGCTGGTGTTGGTGTCATATGTACTGTACACATAGAAGGTGAACTATCTTCACTGAAATTCAAGAACTATCTTCACTGTTTCTCCCTGCTGCATTGCCTCACCCGTTCTCCTTCTATCTTAGTCTTGATATAATTCTGCAGTTTACTTGAATTTGCAGTTACTTTCAAAAATATATGCAATGTGTGTGTGTGTCCAGTGAGCAAATTTATAGTAATTACTGAGTATACTATCTGCTTTCTTTTAGTGGATATTTTCTGCTCAGTTCTCTTTTGACATATAGTTTGTTCTCTTTGAATGTGCAGGTAGTATACTATGCTGGTGATGTTTTTTCGTTGCTGGGATCATTTGAACCTGGATGTCATGTGTTATGTGATCTGAGCCATATGGCATATTGTAAAAAAATTATGTATGATGTTTTTTCGTTGCTGGGATCATGTGAAGATGTACTTTTGAAATGCTGCTTTGACAACAAACTTGTATTCCTGTGCACATCCTACTTTGACAGCAAAATTATGAAAAATTCTCAACAATATATATTGGTTAAATATCTGTTTTCCAATTTTCTATGCTTAAAGTTGCATCAGCACCTAAAAGGCTCTGACCTAAGCGATGTTGTTGTTGTGGAATTGTTTATTTTATTTAAAATAGTGAAAATAATAATAATTCTGCCAAAAGTTATAAAAAAACAAAATGAAAAGGCCAACAAAAACAAAATGAAAAGGCCAACAAAAAAAATTTACTAGAAAAAGGAAAGGTCCCAGAAAAGAAAAAGGCCGTAAAATTTGGCTTGGCCCATTTAGTTGACCATGAAAGAAACACAAATAGGCTGAATTGTTGGGCTCGGCCCATGTAAATCGCCGAATCGGACCGGGCTGAATCTTATCAGTGACCTTTTCAATTGGTCACAATTTTGCCATGTCAGATTGCCACGTCGGATCCGACGTGGCCCGGGCAGACAGCCAGTGACCAAAACAAAAGGTCATGGGTTCAACGACCTTCTGTTTTTGTCGTAAACGTCTATGACATTCTCACAGAGAAGGTCGTTAATTTCAGTTTACGACTGCCAGCTTTTGACCTTCTGTTTCTAGTCACAAAAAGGTCGCAAATGAAAAACAATGATCTTTAGTGACCAATAGTCAAGGTCACAAGTTGACATATTTCTTGTAGTGTTTTTTCTTGTTTTTTATCTCGCGAGAGTCACGGTTTTGCTTCCGCGAGAGGCACGATTGTGCTTTCACGAGAGTCACGGCTGTGCCTCTCGGAAAGGAAAAAAACGCGTTTTCTGTTTTCTTTCTTTCGCGAGAGTCACGGTTTGGCTTTCGTGAGAGGCACGGTTGTGCTTTCGTGAGAGTCACGGCCGTGACTCTTGGAAACAGAAAAAAAAACATGTTTTCTGTTTTTTTTCTTTCACGAGAGTCACGGTTTTGCTTTCCCGAGAGGCACAGTTGTGATTTCATGTGAGGCACGGGCATGCCTCTTTCAAAAAGGGAAAAAACCCGTGCTCCCGGTTGGTTTTTTTGTCCGGTTTTTTTCGTGAAAAAAAAGTTCATCAAAACCTATCAACACACTACAAGAAATATGTCAACTTGCGACCATCACTATTTGTCACTGAAAGGTCATTGTTTTTCATTTGCGACCTTTTTGTGACAAAAACAGAAGGTCAAAAGCTAGCAATCGTAAACTGAAATTAACGACCTTCTTTGTGATATGTAAAAGGTCGTTGGTTCTTTGACCAAATTTTTGGTCACTAGCAGCCTCCCCAGGCCACGTAGGATCCAGCGTGGCAAGCTGACGTGGATAAGAATTAGCCCGGTCCAATTCGTGTTTATATGGGCCGAGCCCATTAATTCAGCCCATTTTAATTTTTTTCGCTGCTAATTTTGGTGAACTACACGGGCCAAGCCCTACAATTCGGCCTTTTTATTTTCTGGGCCATGGCCTTTTTGTACCAGCAGTTTTAGTTTTCTTTTTTTATAAAATGGGTCCATTAGTCAAACAAGTCCCACTTGTCAGGTTCTGATAAATGGGTCCCAGCTATCAGGCTCAGATTCTTCATATTTCAATTTGACATCATATTTGAATTTCATAGTAAGAAAATAACCAGTATTTAAATAGGCAAGCAGAAAACACACGTAATAATTCAAATAACAATAGCCAGATTCACTACAAGCTCTACAAATGACACGTAATACAAGCTCTAACATATACAATGCTTTACAAGCTCTACAAATGCAAAGCTCTACAGTACTTTACAAGCTCTACAAGTGTTTTGTTCTTCAGCATGTAGCTCCTTCGATAGAGATCAAATGCTGGACTCACTGGACGGCCATAGTCAGGACTGGGCTAACAGAACGACTGCATGCCCTCCATGATTACCCTGTTACATGAATCAGCTAAGAAGAATTAGAAAAACTGGAGCCAATATATTATGAGCATTCTATTTAAAAAAAGGAGTAAAGGAGTAAAGGACAATTCTTTATGGAATGAGAAACACATTTCAGCTAGTACCGAGCTTTTTTAGCCGAGCTAGTTAAAATGAGATATTCATACAAGACAATAGAGATAATATGAATATGCATGGCACAAGTGCAGGTCCTGGTTACTGGCTACACATGTAACACCAATAAAATGGATAGAACAACAACATGAACAACTCCAGATTACACACAAAGCTCTATCCTTAGTGCCAGCAATGGATAAAATCATGCACACAGTATAATCCCGACTATAATATAACCAGAGAACTAAAGATTCTACATACTTAGAACTCAACTAATAAGCGAGAATGATCTGATTGTATGCAAACAATCTTTTTTATTTGTTTATATTACTAAAAAAGACATCTTCCTTTATGTGAAGAAGTCTGCTTCCTTCTTTAGTTAGTAGTAATCGTTCCATGCATATCAACCGTGTGTGTATGCTTGATCATGGTCTGGAGATTACATGCATAGAGGAACATAATCCTAAACAAAATAGCATCAAATAGCGATGGGTGCTCAGCCTATTTACCATACACAAGCAACACTTAAACCATAGCATGTGCATATACTTGTGTCACATTAGGGGGTTCAGAATGTACACAGTATATTCTAATAAAAAGGATTGGGAGCAGAGGGAGAGGGAGGTGGATATGGACGTGCTACTTGCTGCTGCGGTGGTGCCTCTTGGTGGTCGTGCTTGAGCTCCTCCTGATGCTGCGTGAATCCAAGTGGCTCTCAAGCAAGATCTCCAGCGAAACTACAATGCAACGTATAGTAAGTAACAACAATGTTTGCGATGTCTGCAATGAACTTTTGAGCAGCTACAGAAACCAGCCTTGTTCTGCAGACCACAAAATTAGGAAATATATTTAAAAACATGTCATTCATGTGGACCAATAATCATTGAGTTGCAGGGGGAACTGCAATTTCTCTCAGGCTGGAACTACAATGTGCTAAAACAACCCTAAGTGATTCCATTCATGTGGAAGAATACAACTCAGGTGCTAAACCTGAAAACAATATGATGTGCAGAAACTAGATTTAATTTAGTATTATAGGAACTTGAATTTTGTTCACAGGTTAATCCAACCCAAGTAAAAATAGGCTAAATAGAACGGATAACTCCATCTTCTCTGTTAAGGCTAAAAAGAGATAAATCAACTTATTTGACCTTTTAGGTTCCATGATTTTTACTAGCTTCACAAACAATTGTTCTTACTAGTGGCAAATAGTACCAAATAGAAGTACTGAAATTGATCTGTTGATTGTGAGTAGTATGAAACCAACAATTTAACAGTTTCTTGACTATCAGTTTAATAGTACCAAACAGAGAAACTGTTTGAAGGAAATATGCCCTAGAGGAAATAATAAAGTTATTATTTATTTCCTCATATCATGATAAATGTTTATTATTCATGCTAGAATTGTATTAACCGGAAACATGATACATGTGTGAATACATAGACAAACATATAGTCACTAGTACGCCTCTACTTGACTAGCTCATTAATCAAAGATAGTTATGTTTCCTAACCATAGACATGTGTTGTTATTTTATTAATGGGATCACATCATTAGGAGAATGATGTGATTGACATGACCCATTCCGTTAGCCTAGCACTTGATCGTTTAGTATATTGCTATTGCTTTCTTCATGACTTATACATGTTCACGTAACTATGAGATTATGCAACTCCGTTTACGGAGGAACACTTTGGTGCTACCAAACGTCACAACGCATCGGGTGATTATAAAGGAGTACTACAGGTGTCTCCAAAGGTACATGTTGGGTTGGCGTATTTGAGATTAGGTTTTGTCACTCCGATTGTCGGAGAGGTATCTCTAGGCCCTCTCGGTAATGCACATCACTATAAGCCTTGCAAGCAATGTAGCTAATGAGTTAGTTACGGAATGATGCATTACGTAACGAGTAAAGAGACTTGCCAATGTGAGATTGAACTAGGTATTGGATACCGACGATCAAATCTCGGGCAAGTAACATACCGATGACAAAGGAACAACGTATGTTGTTATGCGGTTTGACCGATAAAGATCTTCGTAGAATATGTAGGAGCCAATATGAGCATCCAGGTTCCGCTATTGGTTATTGACCGAGAATAGTTCTAGGTCATGTCTACATAGTTCTCAAACCCGTAGGGTCCGCACGCTTAACGTTACGATGACAGCTTTTATTATGAGTTTATAAGTTTTGATGTACCAAGATTCTTGAGTCCGGATGTGATCACGGACATGACGAGGAGTCTCGAAATGGTCGAGACATAAAGATTGATATATTGGAAGCCTATATTTGGATATCGGAATGGTTCCGAGTGAAATCGAGATTTTCTTAAACAGGGGTTACTGAACCCTCCCGGGGGATAATGGGCCTTAGTGGGCCATGAGGGAGAAGAGGAGGGCCAGCCAGGGCAGGCCGCGCGCCCCCTCCCCCCCAGTCCGAATAGGACAAGGAAGGGGCGGCGCCCCCCTTTCCTCTTTCCCCTTCCCCCTTTCCTTCTCCACCAAGGCAGAGGGGAGTCCTACTCCCGTGGGAGTAGGACTCCTCGGCGCACTTGGGGGCCGGCCGCACCTCCCCTCCCTCCTTTATATCTGGGGCGGGGGGCACCCTAGAACACAGAAGTTGATCTTCGTGATCGTTCCTTAGCCGTGTCGGTGCCCCCTCCACCATATTCCACCTCGGTCATATCGTCGCGGAGTTTAGGCGAAGCCTGCCGATAGAACATCATCATCGTCACCATGCCGTCGTCTTGTGGAACTCATCCCGACACTTTCTTTGGATCGAGTCCGGGGTCGTCATCGAGCTGAGCGTGTGCTGAACTCGGAGGTGCCGTGCGTTCGGTACTTGGATCGGTCGGATCGTGAAGGCGTCGACTACATCAACCGCGTTCTTATAACGCTTCCGCTTTCGGTCTATGAGGGTACGTGGACAACACTCTCCCTCTCGTTGCTATGCATCACCATGATCTTGCGTGTGCGTAGGAATTTTTTGAAATTACTCGTTCCCCAACAATGGCATCCGAGCCTGGTTTTATCGTAGATGTCATATGCACGAGTAGAACACAAGTGAGTTGTGGGCGATATAAGTCATCTTGCTTACCAAAGATGTCATACTTTGGCTCAGCGGTATTGTGAGATGAAGCGGCCGGACCGACATTACGCGTGCGCTTACGCGAGACTGGTTTCACCGTTCACGAGCACTCGTGCTTAAAGGTGACCGGCGGGTGTCTGTCTCTCTCACTTTAGCTGAATCGAGTGTGGCTCGCCCGGTCCTTGCGAAGGTTAAAACAGCACCAACTTGACAAACTATCGTTGTGGTTTTGATGCGTAGGTAAAACGGTTCTTGCTCAGCCCGTAGCAGCCACGTAAAATTTGCAACAACAAAGAAGAGGACGTCTAACTTGTTTTTGCAGGGCATGTTGTGATGTGATATGGTCAAGGCGTGATGCTATATTTTATTGTATGAGATGATCATGTTTTGTAACCGAAGTTATCGGCAATGGCGAGGAGCCATATGGTTGTCACTTTATTGTATGAAATGCAAGCATACAGTAATTGCTTTACTTTATCACTAAGCGGTAGCGATAGTCGTAGAAGCAATAGATGGCGAACGACAACGATGCTACAATGGAGATCAAGGTGTCGCGCGGTGGCGATGGTGATCACGATGGTGCTTGAGATGGAATCACAAGCACAAGATGATGATGGCCATATCATATCACTTATATTGATTGCATGTGACGTTTATCCTTTATGCATCTTATCTTGCTTTGATTGGCGGTAGCATTTTAAGATGATCTCTCACTAAAATTATCAAGAAGTGTTCTCCACAGTATGCACCGTTGCGAAAGTTCTTCGTCTTTGAGACACCACGTGATGATCGGGTGTGATAGGCTCTCGTTCACATACAACGGATGCAAAACAGTTGCACATGCGAATACTCGGGTTAAACTTGACGAGCCTAGCATATAGCGGATATGGCCTCGGAACACGGAGACCGAAGGTCGGCGTGAATCATATAGTAGATATGATCAACATATTGATGTTCACCGTTGAAACTACTCCATCTCACGTGACGATCGGACATGGTGTAGTTAATATGGATCACGTAATCACTTAGAAGATTAGAGGATGTCTATCTAAGTGGGAGTTCTTAAGTAATATGATTAATTGAACTTAAATTTATCATGAACTTAGTACTGATAGTATTTTGCTTGTCTATGTTTCTTTGTAGATAGATGGCTCGTCTTTGTTGTTCCGTTGAATTTTAATGCGTTCCTTGAGAAAGCAAAGTTGAAAGATGATGGTAGCAATTACACGGATGGGTCCGTAACTGAGGATTATCCTCATTGCTGCACGTAAGAATTACGTCCCGGAAGCATAGCTGGGTGCGAACCTGCTGCTGATGCAACTAACGACGTTAAGAGCGTCTGGCGAGCAAAGCTGATGACTACTCGATAGTTCAAGTGTGCCATGCTTTACGGCTTAGAACCGGGCCTTCAACGACGTTTTGAGCGTCATGGAGCATATGAGATGTTCCAGAGTTGAAGTTAATATTTCAAGCAAATGCCCGGATTGAGAGATATGAAGTTTCGATAAGTTCTATAGCTGCAAGATGGAGGAGAATAGTTACGTCGGTGAACACATACTCAAAATGTCGGGTATAATAATCACTTGATTCAACCGGGAGTTAATCTTCCGATGATAGTGTCATTGACAAATTCTTCAATCACGCCACCAAGCTACAAGAGCTTCGTGATGAACTATAATATGCAAGGGATGGACAAGACTATTCCGAGCTCTTCGTAATGCTAAAAGCAGCGGAGGTAGAAATCAAAAGGAGCATGAAGTGTTGATGGTCAACAAGACCACCAGTTTCAAGAAAAGGGCAAAGGGAAGAAGAAGGGAACTTCAAGAAGAACAGCAAACAAGTTGCTGCTCAAGAGAAGAAACCCAAGTCTGGACCTAAGCACGAGGCGAGTGTGCTTCTCGCAAGCGAGGCCGACACCGAAGCGGAACTGCCCCAAGTATTTTGCGGATAAGAAGGATGGCAAAGTGAACAAAGGTATATGTGATATACATGTTATTGATGTGTACCTTACTAATGCTCGCAGAGTACACAGGTATTTGATACTGGTTCATTGCTAATATTTGCAACTCGAAGCAGAACTACGGATTGCGAAAATTGGCTAAGGGCGAGGTGACGATGCGCGTGGGAAATGGTTCCAAAGTCGATGTGATCGCGATCGACACGCTACCTCTACATCTACCATCGGGATTAGTTTTAGACCTAAATAATTGTTATTTGGTGCCAGCGTTAAGCATGAACATTATATCTGGATCTTGTTTGATGCGAGACGGTTATTCATTTAAGTTAGAGAATAATGGTTGTTCTATTTATATGAATAATATCTTTTATGGTCATGCACCCTTGAAGAGTGGTCTATTTTTATTGAATCTCAATAGTAGTAATACACATATTCATAGTGTTGAAACCAAAAGATGCAGAGTTGATAATGATAGTGCAACTTATTTGTGGCACTGCTGTTTAGGACATATCGGTGTAAAGCGCATGAAGAAACTCCATACTCATGGGCTTTTGGAATCACTTGATTATGAATCACTTGGTACTTGCGAACCGTGTCTCATGGGCAAGATGACTAAAACGCCGTTCTCCGGAACTATGGAGCGAGCAACTGATTTGTTGGAAATCATACATACTGATGTTTGTGGTCCAATGAATGTTGAGGCTCGCGGCGGGTATCGTTATTTTCTCACCTTCACAGATGATTTGAGCAGATATGGGTATATCTACTTAATGAAACACAAATCTGAAACATTTGAAAATTTCAAAGAATTTCAGAGTGAAGTGGAAAATCATCGTAACAAGAAAATAAAATTTCTACGATCTGATCGTGGAGGAGAATATTTGAGTTACGAGTTTGGTTTACATTTGAAACAATGCGGAATAGTTTAGCAACTCACGCCACCGGAACACCACAGCGAAATGGTGTGTCGAGCGTCGTGTCGTGCTTTACTAGATATGGTGCGATCTATGATGTCTCTTACTGATTTACCGCTATTGTTTTGGGGTTATGCTTTAGAGACGGCCGCATTCACGTTAAATAGGTCACCATCAAAATCCGTTGAGACGACGCCTCATGAACTGTGGTTTGGCAAGAAACCAAAGTTGTCGTTTCTTAAAGTTTGGGGCTGCGATGCTTATGTGAAGAAACTTCAACCAGATAAGCTCGAACCCAAATCGGAGAAATGTGTCTTCATAGGATACCCAAAGGAGACTGTTGGGTACACCTTCTATCACAGATCTGAAGGCAAGATTTTCGTTGCTAAATTCGGATCCTTTTCTAGAAAAGGAGTTTCTCTCGAAAGAAGTGAGTGGGAGGAAAGTAGAACTTGATGAGATAACTGTATCTGCTCCCTTATTGGAAAGTAGTTCATCACAAGAACCGGTTCCTGTGACAACTACACCCATTAGTGAGGAAGCTAATGATATTGATCATGAAACTTCAGATCAAGTTTCTCTTGAACTCGTGAGGTCAACCAGAGTAAGATCCGCACCAGAGTGGTACGGTAATCCTATTCTGGAAGTCATGTTACTTGACCATGGCGAACCTACAAACTATGAAGTGAAGGAAATATGCCCTAGAGGCAATAATAAAGTTATTATTTATTTCCTTATATCATGATAAATGTTTATTATTCATGCTAGAATTGTATTAACCGGAAACATAATACATGTGTGAATACATAGACAAACAGATAGTCACTAGTATGCCTCTACAAGACTAGCTCATTGATCGAAGATGGTTATGTTTCCTAACCATAGACATGTGTTGTCATTTGATTAATGGGATCACATCATTAGGAGAATGATGTGATTGACATGACCCATTTCGTTAGCTTAGCACTTGATCGTTTAGTATGTTGCTTATGCTTTCTTCATGACTCATACAAAGTTCCTGCAACTATGAGATTATGCAACTCCCGTTTACCGGAGGAACACTTTGTGTGCTACCAAACGTCCAACGTAATCGGGTGATTATAAAGGTACTCTCTGGTGTCTCCAAAAGTATATGTTGAGTTGGCATGAATCGAGATTAGGTTTTGTCACTCCGATTGTCGGAGAGGTATCTCTGGGCCTTCTCGGTAATACACATCACATAAGCCTTGCAAGCATTGCAACTAATGAGTTAGTTGTGAGATGATGTATTACGGAACGAGTAAAGAGACATACCGGTAACGAGATTGAACTAGGTATTGGATACCGACGATCGAATCTCGGGTAAGTAACATACCGATGACAAAGGGAACAAAGTATATCGTTATGCGGTTTGACCGATAAAGATCTTCGTAGAATATGTAGGAACCAATATGGGCATCCAGGTTCCGCTATTGGTTATTGACCGAGAATGGTTCTAGGTCATGTCTACATAGTTCTCGAACCCGTAGGGTCCGCACGCTTAACGTTTCGATGACAGTTCATTATGAGTTTATACGTATTGATGTACCGAAGGTAGTTCGAGTCCGGATGTGATCACGGACATGACGAGGAGTCTCGAAATGGTCGAGACATAAAGATTGATATATTGGAAGCCTACATTTGGACATCGGAAGGTTCCGAGTGAAATCGAATTTACTGAGAGTGCAGGGAGGTTACGGAACCCCGGGGTCTATGGGCCTTGATGGGCCATAAGAGAGAGAGGAAGGGCCGGCCAGGCAGGCGCGCCCCCTCCCCTCTAGTCCGAATAGGACAGGAGAGGGGGCGGCGCCTTCCTCTTCCCCTCCTCCAATCCTAATCCAACTAGGAGAGGGGGAGTCCTACTCCGGTGGGAGTAGGACTCCTCGGCCGCCTCCCCTAGGGCTGGCCGCACCCCCTTGGCTCCTTTATATCTCGGGGCAGGGGCACCCCATGACACACAAGTTGATCTACGGATCGTTCCTTAGCCGTGTCGGTGCCCCTTCCACCATATTCCACTTCGGTCATATCGTCGCGGAGCTTAAGCGAAGCCTGCGCCGGAGAAGTCATATCGTCGCGGAGCTTAAGCGAAGCCCTGCGTCGGTGGAGCATCATCATCGTCCTGCGCCGTCGTCTTGTGGAACTCATCCCGACACTTTGCTAGATCGAGTCCGGGATCGTCATCGAGCTGAGCGTGTGCGAACTTCGGAGGTGCCGTCGTTCGGTGCTTGGATCGGTCGGATCGTGAAGGCGTCGACTACATCAACAGCGTTGTTATAACGCTTCGCTTTCGGTCTCACGAGTGCGTGGGCGGACACTCTCCTCTCGTTGCTATGCCATCACCATGGTCTTGCGTGTGCGTAGGAATATTTTTGAAATTACTCGTTCCCCAACAAAGGTATCGAGCCATGTTTTATGCGTTGATGTCATATGCACGAGTAGAACACAAGTGAGTTGTGGGCGATATAAGTCATCTTGCTTACCAGCATGTCATACTTTGGTTCAGCGGTATTGTGAGATGAAGCGGCCGGACCGACATTACGCGTGACGCTTACGCGAGACTGGTTTCACCGCTCCGAGCACTAGTTGCTTAAAGGTGACCGGCGGTGTCTCTCTCTCTCACTTTAGTTGAACCGAGTGTGGCTCGCCCGGTCCTTGCGAAGGTTAAAACAGCACCAACTTGACAAACTATCGTTGTGGTTTTGATGCGTAGGTAAGAACGGTTCTTGCTCAGCCCGTAGCAGCCACGTAAAACTTGCAACAACAAAGTAGAGGACGTCTAACTTGTTTTTGCAGGGCATGTTGTGATGTGATGTGGTCAAGGCGTGATGCTATATTTTATTGTATGAGATGATCATGTTTTGTAACCGAGTTATCGGCAATCGGCGAAGCCATATGGTTGTCGCTTTATTGTATGAAATGCAAAAGCCATGTAATTGCTTTACTTTATCACTAAGCGATGCGATAGTCGTAGAAGCAATAGTTGGCGAGGCGACAACGATGCTACGATGGAGATCAAGGTGTCGCGCCGGTGGCGATGGTGATCATGACGGTGCTTGAGATGGAGATCACAAGCACAAGATGATGATGACCATATCATATCACTTATATTGATTGCATGTGATGTTTATCCTTTATGCATCTTATCTTGCTTTGATTGACGGTAGCATTATAAGATGATCTCTCACTAAAATTATCAAGAAGTGTTCTCCTGAGTATGCACCGTTGCTAAAAGTTCAGAGTACCCGGACACCACGTGATGATCGGGTGTGATAAGTTCTCGTCCATCTACAACGGGTGCAAGCCAGTTTTGCACACGCAGAATACTCAGTTAAACTTGACGAGCCTAGCATATGCAGATATGGCCTCGGAACACGGAGACCGAAAGGTCGGCGTGAATCATATAGTAGATATGATCAACATAGTGATGTTCACCATTGAAACTACTCCATCTCGGTGATGATCGGACATGGTTTAGTTGATTTGGATCACGTAAACACTTAGATGACTAGAGAGATGTCTGTCTAAGTGGGAGTTTTTAATATGATTAATTGAACTTAAATTTATCATGAACTTAGTACTGATAGTATTTTGCTTGTCTATGTTTCTTGTAGATAGATGGCTCGTCTGTTGTTCCGTTGAATTTTAATGCGTTCCTTGAGAAAGCAAAGTTGAAAGATGATGGTAGCAATTACGGACTGGGTCCGTAACGAGGATTATCCTCATTGCTGCATGAAGAATTACGTCCCGGAAGCACCGCTGGGTGCGAACCTGCTGCTTGAGAGCAACGCCGAAGTTGTGAGCGTCTGGCGAGCAAAGCTGATGACTACTCTATAGTTCGATGTGCCATGCTTTACGGCTTAGAACCGGGTCTTCAACGGCGTTTTGAGCGTCATGGAGCATATGAGATGTTCCAGGAGTTGAAGTTAATATTTCAAGCAAATGCCCGGATTGAGAGATATGAAGTCTCCAATAAGTTCTATAGCTGCAAGATGGAGGAGAATAGTTACATCGGTGAGCACATACTCAAAATGTCCGGTATAATAATCACTTAATTCAGCTGGGAGTTAATCTTCCGGATGATAGTGTCATTGATGAATTCTCCAATCACGCCACCAAGCTACAAGAGCTTCGTGATGAACTATAATATGCAAGGGATGACTAAGACAATTCTGAGCTCTTAGCAATGCTAAAAGCAGCGGAGGTAGAAATCAAGAAAGAGCATCAAGTGTTGATGGTCAACAAGACCACTAGTTTCAAGAAAAGGGCAAAGGAAAGAAGAAGGAAACTTCAAAAGAACAGCAAGAAAGTTGCTGATCAAGAGAAGAAACCCAAGTCTGGACCTAAGCACGAAATCGAGTGTTTTCTTGCAAGCGACCGACCTTTGAAGCGGAACTGCCCCAAGTATTTGGCGGATAAGAAGGATGGCAAGGTGAACAAAGGTATATGTGATATACATGTTATTGATGTGTACCTTACTAGAGCTCGTAGTAGCACTGGTATTTGATCTGGTTACATTGCTAATATTTGCAACTCAAAGCAGGACTACGGAATAGACGAGCAGCGGCAAAGGGCGAGGTGACGATGCGCGGGAAATGGTTCCAAAGTCAATGTGATCGCGGTCGACACGCTACCTCTACATCTACCTTGGGATTAGTTTTAGACCTAAATAATTGTTATTTGGTGCCGCGTTGAGCATGAACATTATATCTGGATCTTGTTTGATGCGAGACGGTTATTCATTTAAATCGAGAGAATAATGGTTGTTCTATTTATATGAGTAATATCTTTTATGGTCATGCACCCTTGAAGAATGGTCTATACTTGTTGAATCTCGATAGTAGTGATACACATATTCATAATGTCGAAGCCAAAAGATGCAGAGTTGATAATGATAGTGCAACTTATTTGTGGCACGGCCGTTTAGGTCATATCGATGTAAAACGCATGAAGAAACTCCATACAGATGGACTTTTGGAATCACTTGATTATGAATCACTTGGTACTTGCGAACCGTGCCTCATGGGCAAGATGACTAAAACACCGTTTTCGGTTGTATGGAGAGAGCAACAGACTTATTGGAAATCATACATACGGATGTATGTGGTCCGATGAATGTTGAAGCTCGTGGCGGATATCGTTATTTTCTCACCTTCACAGATGATTTAAGCGGATATGGGTATATCTACTTGATGAAGCATAAATCTGAAACATTTGAAAAGTTCAAAGAATTTCAGAGTGAAGTTGAAAATCATCGTAACAAGAAAATAAAGTTTCTACGATCTGATCGTGGAGGAGAATATTTGAGTTACGAGTTTGGTCTACATTTGAAGCAATGCGGAATAGTTTCGCAACTCACGCCACCGGAACACCACAGCGTAATGGTGTGTCGAGCGTCGTGTCGTACTTTACTAGATATGGTGCGATCTATGATGTCTATTTCGATTTACCGCTATCATTTTGGGGTTATGCTTTAGAGACGGCCGCATTCACGTTAAATAGGACACCGTCAAAATCCGTTGAGACGACGCCTTATGAACTATGGTTTAGCAAGAAACCAAAGTTGTCGTTTCTGAAAGTTTGGGGTTGCGATGCTTATGTGAAAAACCTTCAACCTGATAAGCTTGAACCCAAATCGGAAAAATGTGTCTTCATAGGATACCCAAAGGAAACAATTGGGTATACCTTCTATCACAGATCCGAAGGCAAGACATTCGTTGCTAAGAATGGATCCTTTCTAGAGAAGGAGTTTCTCTCGAAAGAAGTGAGTGGGAGGAAAGTGGAACTTGATGAGGTAATAGTACCAACTCCCTTATTGGAAAGTAGTTCATCACAGAAATCAGTTTCTGTAACAACTACACCAGTTAGCGAGGAAGATAATGATAATGATCATGAAACTTCAGATCAAGTTGTCACTGAACTTCGTAGATCAACCAGAATAAAATCCGCACCAGAGTGGTACAGTAATCCTATTCTGGAAGTCATGCTACTAGATCATGGTGAACCTACGAACTCTGAAGAAGCGATGGTGAGCCCAGATTCCACAAAATGGGTTGAAGCCATGAAATCTGAGATGGGATCCATGTATGAGAACAAAGTATGGACTTTGGTAGACTTGCCCGATGATCGGCAAGCTATTGAGAATAAATGGATCTTTAAGAAGAAGACTGACGCCGATGGTAATATAACTGTCTACTAAGCTCGACTTGTTGCAAAAGGTTTTCGACAAGTTCAAGGGGTTGACTACGATGAGACTTTCTCACCCGTAGCGATGCTTAAGTCTGTCCGAATCATGTTAGCAATTGCTGCATTTTATGATTATGAAATTTGGCAAATGGATGTAAAACTGCATTCTTGAATGGATTTCTAGAAGAAGAGTTGTATATGATGCAACCAGAAGGTTTTGTTGATCCAAAGGGTGCTAACAAAGTGTGCAAGCTCCAACGATCAATTTATGGTGCAGTGCAAGCCTCTCGGAGTTGGAATAAGCGCTTTGATAGTGTGATCAAAGCATATGGTTTTATCTGAGACTTTTGGAGAAGCTTTGTATTTACAAGAAAGTGAGTGGGAGCTCAGAGCATTTCGATATTATATGTGGACGACATATTGTTGATTGGAAATGATATAGAATTTCTGGATAGCATAAAGGATACTTGAATAAAAGTTTTTCAATGAAAGACCTCGGTGAAGCTGCTTACATATTGGGCATCAAGATCTATAGAGATAGATCAAGGCGCTTAATTGGACTTTCACAAAGCACATACCTTGATAAAGTTTTGAAGAAGTTCAAAATGGATCGAGCAAAGAAAGGTTTTTACCAGTATTACAAGGTGTAAGATTGAGTCGGACTCAATGCCCGACCACAATGCAGAAGATAGAGAGAAATGAAAATGTTCCTATGCTTCAGCCATAGGCTCTATCATGTATGCAATGCTGTGTACCGACACTGACGTATGCTTAGCTGTAAGCTTGGCAGGAAGGTACCAAAGTAATCCAGAGTGGATCATCGGACAGCGGTCAAGAACATCCCGAAATACGAAAAGGACTAAGGATATGTTTCTCGTATATGGAGGTGACAAAGAGCTAGTCGTAAATGGTTACGTCGATGCAAGCTTTGACACTGATCCGGACGATTCTAAATCGCAAACCGGATCGTATTTTTATTAAGCGGTGGAGCTGTCGGTTGGTGCAGTTCTAAACAAAGCGTCGTGGCGGGATCTACATGTGAAGCGAGAGTACATAGCTGCTTGGAAGCAGCAAATGAAGGAGTCGGATGAAAGAGTTCATTTTCGATCTAGGTGTCATACCTAGTGCATCGGGACCAATGAAGATCTTCGTGACAATCTTGGTGCAATTGCCTTGGCAAAGGAATCCAGATTTCACAAGAGGACCAAGCATATCAAGAGACGCTTCAATTCCATTCGGGACCAAGTCCAAGTGGGAGACATGGAGATTTGCAAAATACATACGGATCTGAATGTTGCGCACCCATTGACTAAGCCTCTTCCACGAGCAAAACATGATCAACACCAAGACTCCATGGGTGTTAGAATCATTCTTGTGTAATCTAGATTATTGACTCTAGTGCAAGTGGGAGATCAAGGAAATATGCCCTAGAGGCAATAATAAAGTTATTATTTATTTCCTTATATCATGATAAATGTTTATTATTCATGCTAGAATTGTATTAACCGGAGACATAATACATGTGTGAATACATAGACAAACAGATAGTCACTAGTATGCCTCTACAAGACTAGCTCATTGATCAAGATGGTTATGTTTCCTAACCATAGACATGTGTTGTCATTTGATTAATGGGATCACATCATTAGGAGAATGATGTGATTGACATGACCCATTTCGTTAGCTTAGCACTTGATCGTTTAGTATGTTGCTTATGCTTTCTTCATGACTCATACAAAGTTCCTGCAACTATGAGATTATGCAACTCCCGTTTACCGGAGGAACACTTTGTGTGCTACCAAACGTCACAACGTAATCGGGTGATTATAAAGGTACTCTCAGGTGTCTCCAAAAGTATATGTTGAGTTGGCATGAATCGAGATTAGGTTTTGTCACTCCGATTGTCGGAGAGGTATCTCTGGGCCTTCTCGGTAATACACATCACATAAGCCTTGCAAGCATTGCAACTAATGAGTTAGTTGTGAGATGATGTATTACGGAACGAGTAAAGAGACTTACCGTAACGAGATTGAACTAGGTATTGGATACCGACGATCGAATCTCGGGTAAGTAACATACCGATGACAAAGGAACAAAGTATATCGTTATGCGGTTTGACCGATAAAGATCTTCGTAGAATATGTAGGAACCAATATGGGCATCCAGGTTCCGCTATTGGTTATTGACCGAGAATGGTTCTAGGTCATGTCTACATAGTTCTCGAACCCGTAGGGTCCGCACGCTTAACGTTTCGATGACAGTTCATTATGAGTTTATAAGTATTGATGTACGAAGGTAGTTCGAGTCCGGATGTGATCACGGACATGACGAGGAGTCTCGAAATGGTCGAGACATAAAGATTGATATATTGAAGCCTACATTTGGACATCGGAAGGTTCCGAGTGAAATCGAGAATTTACCGGAGTGCCGGGAGGTTACCGGAACCCCCCGGGGTGTCTATGGGCCTTGATGGGCCATAAGAGAGAAGAGGAAGGGCCGGCCAGGCAGGCCGCGCGCCCCCTTCCCCCCTCTAGTCCGAATAGGACAAGGAGGGCGGCGCCTTCCCTCTTCCCCTCCTCCAATCCTAATCCAACTAGGAGAGGGGAGTCCTACTCCGGTGGGAGTAGGACTCCTCGGCGCGCCTCCCCTAGGGCTGGCCGCACCCCTTGGCTCCTTTATATACGGGGCAGGGGCACCCCATGACACACAAGTTGATCTACGGATCGTTCCTTAGCCGTGTGCGGTGCCCCTTCCACCATATTCCACTTCGGTCATATCGTCATGAGCTTAGGCGAAGCCTCGCGCCGGAGAAGTCATATCGTCGCGGAGCTTAGGCGAAGCCCTGCGTCGGTGGAGCATCATCATCGTCCCACGCCGTCGTCTTGACGGAACTCATCCCGACACTTTGCTGGATCGGAGTCCGGGATCGTCATCGAATCGAGCGTGTGCGTAACTCGGAGGTGCCGTGACGTTCGGTGCTTGGATCGGTCGGATCGTGAAGACGTACGACTACATCAACCGCGTTGTTATAACGCTTCCGCTTTCGGTCTACGAGGGTACGTGGACGGACACTCTCCCCTCTCGTTGCTATGCCATCACCATGGTCTTGCGTGTGCGTAGGAATATTTTTGAAATTACTACGTTCCCCAACATGAAGAAGCGATGGTGAGCCCAGATTCCGCAAAATGGCTGGAAGCCATGAAATCTGAGATGGGATCCATGTATGAGAACAAAGTGTGGACTTTGGTTGACTTGCCCGATGATCGGCAAGCCATTGAGAATAAATAGATCTTTAAGAAGAAGACCGACGCTGATGGTAATGTAACTGTCTATAAAGCTCGACTTGTTGCGAAAGGTTTTCGACAAGTTCAAGGGGTTGACTACGATGAGACTTTCTCACCCGTAGCGATGCTTAAGTCTGTCCGAATCATGTTAGCAATTGCTGCATTTTATGATTATGAAATTTGGCAAATGGATGTCAAAACTGCATTCTTGAATGGATTTCTAGAAGAAGAGTTGTATATGATGCAACCAGAAGGTTTTGTTGATCCAAAAGGTGCTAACAAAGTGTGCAAGCTCCAGCGATCAATTTATGGTCCGTGCAAGCCTCTCGGAGTTGGAATAAACGCTTTGATAGTGTGATCAAAGCATATGGTTTTATATGCACTTTTGGAGAAGCCTCATTTACAAGAAAGTGAGTGGGAGCTCTGTAGCATTTCTGATATTATATGTGGACGACATATTATTGATTGGAAATGATATAGAATTTCTGGATAGCATAAAAGGATACTTGAATAAAAGTTTTTCAATAAAAGACCTCGGTGAAGCTGCTTACATATTGGGCATCAAGATCTATAGAGATAGATCAAGACGCTTGATTGGACTTTCACAAAGCACATACCTTGATAAAGTTTTGAAAAAGTTCAAAATGGATCAGGCAAAGAAAGGATTCTTACCTGTATTACAAGGTGTGAAATTGAGTCAAATTCAATGCCCGACCACAGCAGAAGATAGAGAGAAGATGAAAGATGTTCCCTATGCTTCAGCCATAGGCTCTATCATGTATACAATGCTGTGTACCAGACCTGACGTATGCTTAGCAATAAGCTTGGCAGGAAGGTACCAAAGTAATCCAGGAGTGGATCATTGGACAGCGGTCAAGAACATCCTGAAATACCTGAAAAGGACTAAGGATATGTTTCTCATATATGGAGGTGACAAAGAGCTAGTCGTAAATGGTTACGTCGATACAAGCTTTGACACTGATCCGGACGATTCTAAATCGCAAACCGGATACGTGTTTTTATTAAACGGTGGAGCTGTAAGTTGGTGCATTTCAAAACAAAGCGTCGTGGAGGGATCTACATGTGAAGCGGAGTACATAGCTGCTTCGGAAGCAGCAAATGAAGGAGTCTGGATGAAAGAATTCATTTCTGATCTAGGTGTCATACCTAGTGCATCGGGACCAATGAAGATCTTCTGTGACAATCTTGGTGCAATTGCCTTGGCAAAGGAATTCAGATTTCACAAGAGGACCAAGCACATCAAGAGACGCTTCAATTCCATCCGGGACCAAGTCCGGTGGGAGACATAGAGATTTGCAAGATACGACGGATCTGAATGTTGCGCACCCGTTGACTAAGCCTCTTCCACGAGCAAAACATGATCAGCACCAAGACTCCATGGGTGTTAGAATCATTCTTGTGTAATCTAGATTATTGACTCTAGTGCAAGTGGGAGACTGAAGGAAATATGCCCTAGAGGCAATAATAAAGTTATTATTTATTTCCTCATATCATGATAAATGTTTATTATTCATGCTAGAATTTTATTAACCGGAAACATGATACATGTGTGAATACATAGACAAACATATAGTCACTAGTATGCCTCTACTTGACTAGCTCATTAATCAAAGATGGTTATGTTTCCTAACCATAGACATGTGTTGTTATTTGATTAATGGGATCACATCATTAGGAGAATGATGTGATTGACATGACCCATTCCGTTAGCCTAGCACTTGATCGTTTAGTATATTGCTATTGCTTTCTTCATGACTTATACATGTTCCTGTAACTATGAGATTATGCAACTCCGTTTACGGAGGAACACTTTGGGTGCTACCAAATTTCACAACGAATCGGGTGATTATAAAGGAGTACTACAGTGTCTCCAAAGGTACATGTTGGGTTGGCGATTTCGAGATTAGGTTTTGTCACTCCGATTGTCGGAGAGGTATCTCTGGCCCTCTCGGTAATGCACATCACTATAAGCCTTGCAAGCAATGTAGCTAATGAGTTAGTTACGAATGATGCATTACGTAATGAGTAAAGAGACTTGCCAAGAACGTAGATTGAACTAGGTATTGGATACCGACGATCAAATCTCGGGCAAGTAACATACCGATGACAAAGGAACAACGTATGTTGTTATGCGGTTTGACCGATAAAGATCTTCGTAGAATATGTAGGAGCCAATATGAGCATCCAGGTTCCGCTATTGGTTTTGACCGAGAATAGTTCTAGGTCATGTCTACATAGTTCTCGAACCCGTAGGGTCCGCACGCTAACATTATGATGACAGTTTTATTATGAGTTTATAAGTTTTGATGTACCAAGATTGTTCGGAGTCCGGATGTGATCACGGATATGACGAGGAGTCTCGAAATGGTCGAGCCAAAAAGATTGATATATTGGAAGCCTATATTTGGATATCGGAATGGTTCCGGGTGAAATCGGGATTTTACTGGAACACCGGGGGGTTACCGGAACCCTCCCGAGGGATAATGGGCCTTAGTTGGCCATGAGGGAGAAGAGGAGGGCCGGCCAGGGTAGGCCACGCGCCCCCTCCCCCTAGTCCGAATAGGACAAGGAAGGGGGGGGGCAGCGCCCCCCTTTCCTCTTTCCCCTCCCCCCTTTCCTTCTCCACCAAGGCAAGAGGGGGGAGTCCTACTCCCGGTGGGAGTAGGACTCCTCCAGGCGCACCCCTTGGGGGCCGGCCGCACCTCCCCCCTCCCTCCTTTATATATGGGGGCAGGGGGGCACCCTAGAACACACAAGTTTATCTTCGTGATCGTTCCTTAGCCGTGTGCGGTGCCCCCCTCCACCATATTCCACCTCGGTCATATGTTCGCGGAGTTTAGGCGAAGCCCTGCGCCGGTAGAACATCATCATCGTCACCACGCCGTCGTGCTGACGGAACTCATCCCCAACACTTTGCTGGATCGGAGTCCGGGGGTCGTCATCGAGCTGAACGTGTGCTGAAGTCGGAGGTGCCGTACGTTCGGTACTTGGGTCGGTCGGATCGTAAAGACGTACGACTACATCAACCGCGTTGTTATAACGCTTCCGCTTTCGGTCTACGAGGGTACGTGGACAACACTCTCCCCTCTCGTTGCTATGCATCACCATGATCTTGCGTGTGCGTAGGAATTTTTTTGAAATTACTATGTTCCCCAACACTGTTAACTATTTTTCAGACTACAGCAATTTCAGTAAACTCGCTGAGAATATATCATGGTAGGATACAGAGCACAATCAATCCTTCAAGGGGAACCCCTACCAGGCAGCAAGATAAGTATGCAGAGTAGCATTATAAGATCAGCAGCGTGCTAAATTAGATAATCACAGTGCCTGTGTATGATAAACACACGAGATGGTGCCCGGCACTACATTATATCAACACTATTATACTACATTTTGAACTTGCAAGTATATACACATAATCTGACATCGAATCAATTGACCTCAAGCAGAAACAGGATAAGAAAACACCCTTCAGCTTTCAGACGAATGGACAAGGTTGACCTGGCGATGAGGCCGAGCAGAATGAGCGGCTCGATGAAGTAGCCGATCCCGCGGTGCACTCCGCAGTCGTGCTCCAGGTCCTTCCCGCCAACGACCATATCGGGCTTGTACCCGACCTTGGTCCCTACCCACGAACGAACACAGCCACAATCAGCCACCAGCCCAGATAGAAGAAGCCAATCCAATCGAGGGAGGGAGGGATTGCGGCAATGGCTTGGGATTGTAGAAAGTAAACAGAGGGAAGAAGATGAAATTGAACCTTGATGATGCGATGATGCTGCTGCTTGTCCTTGTCCTTGTCCCGTCGGGTAGAGGAAGGGAAGCTCCGCTCAATCTGGCCGCCGTCCGTGGAGGTCGAGGCCCATGGTGACCTTGCCGTGGTGGATATGAGAGGCAGAGAGAGGAGACGAGGTGCGGTGAGGGTGGGTCATGCGGATCCAAGCGGGTCTGGGAGGAGAGGGAGGAAGGAGCGAACCATGGCAAGGCTGCGGCCCTCGCGGGTCTGGAGCATTGCCTCGCACTGCCCGACCTGGGGCCAGGGTGAGGGGAGGGTGCGGTGGTGTGCGGCGGCGATGGGGGGTCGTCGACGGTGAGGGTGAGGGTGGTGGTCGCAGACATGCACCTTGGGAGACGCGGGAGCGCAGGTCGGAGAGGAGGCCACCGACAGTGGCGGCGTTGCGGGCGTAGGTTTTGGAGCCCCGGTCGAACGCGTCGGGCGGGACCGAGGAGGAGGCCGGATCTGGAGGAGCGACAGACCTCGGGCCTGGGGCAGGCCATGGACGGCGGTGAGCTCCACCGGAGGGAGGTGGCCGCGACGGTCTGGAAGGGAGGAGGCGAGCTCTCATTCTCTCTCGATCTGGAAGGGATCAGGATCGGTTCGGTGGGTGGGAGAGGTAGGGGGAGGAGATGAGGACGAGGGAGGAGGAGAGGGGATCGGGATCGATGGGGGCGTTGCGGAAGGAGGCCGGGGACGGGAAGGAGGTGGCAACAACGGCGGCGGCAAGGAGGGAGGAGACAAGCGGCGGCGGGTGGGTTCTCGGGGAGAGGGGGAGAGAGATCTGGATGGAGTGAGGGCTGCTAGGGTTTGGGTTGGGGGAGAGAGCCCTGAGAGGTGAGTGAGAGCCGTTGGATCCGTCGGATCTGGACGGTTCAGATCGGCTATATTGGAGTGATCCGTGGGAAGAGCCCTGATTGGTTCAGAAATTTTATGATTTAAAATAGTTTCTAAGTACTAAAACTAGGAGGTTTTGTGAACTAGCTATCCAAAATATTTTCCAAAACGGCACAACTAGATTTATCACTCAATTTAGACCACATTTTATGGATGATCACAAATTTGCATGCATTTTTTATCTTTCTAGCTATTTTTAATCATTTTTCGAGTGCCCGAATTAAGGTTTTTTGTGAAGGAACTACCAAATAATTGTTGTACAAATGGACCAAATAAATTTTATAAAATACTAGGCCATGTTTAATGCACAATTGACCAAATGGTTGGGTGTCAAAAGTTTTAATCCACCTCTCGTGAAAAGGACAAATTTCCGCCGGTTCAGCTGGAAGCGGGTCAAGTTTGAACTGTAGCTGCCTCATAGTTTGCTCTTTATTTTTTCCAAAAATCATTTCTAGGTACATAACTATCTATTTAATCAGAGAAACATCAAAAGGTTTCCAAGATTCAACAACTAGCTAGGAATGGTCAAGCCCGCCATTTTGACCGCATTTTGAAACGGGCATAAAAAATTCAAAAAAAATCAAAAAATTGGAAAACCTTCGCATTGTGTCATCATATGTGACCAAGTTTTCAGAACAAATAATAAACTTGTAATACGGCAATTATTTTTAAAAAGTGTTCTCAGAAATGAGCTATCATGCGTAAAGATTCATGCCTTTCAAGCCAAATGATCAATCTTATGGCCACATTCATAGCATAGTTTGTTCAAATGATCTCAT
The DNA here is from genome assembly GCA_021605205.1 of Aegilops longissima. NCBI lineage: Eukaryota > Viridiplantae > Streptophyta > Magnoliopsida > Poales > Poaceae > Aegilops > Aegilops longissima. The sequence continues at coordinate 122,045,897 of CM038678.1, forward strand.
ATTGTGCACAAGGGTGCATCTTGGAATTCCAAACAATGTTGCCTAAGGGAGTTTTCATTTTCTTTGCACGAAAAATTCATTTTTCATTTTTTGAGTGCCCGGAATGAGGTTTTTTTGTGAAGGAACTACCAAATAATTGTTGTAAGAATAGACCAAATCAATTGTATAAAATACTAGGCCATGTTTAATGCATAATTGACCAAATGGTTGGGTGTAAAAATTTTTGATCCACCTCTCGTGAAAGGGACAAATTTCCGCCGGTTCAGCTGGAAGCGGGTCAAATTTGAATTGTAGCTCCATCACAGTTTGCTCCTTATTTTTTCCAAAAATCATTTCTAGGTACATAACTATCTATTTAATCAGAGAAACACAAAAAAATTCCAAGATTCAACCACTAGTTAGGAACAGTCATTCCCGCTGTTTTGATCGCATTTTGAAACAGGCATAAAAAATTCAAAAAATCAAAAAATTGGAAAACCTTCGCATTGTGTCATCATAAGTGACCAAGTTTTCAGAAAAAATAATAAACTTGTAATACGGCAATTCTTTAAAAAAAATGTTCTCATAAATGAGCTATCATGCATGAAGATTCATGCCTTTCAAGCCAAATGATCAATCTTATGGCCACATTCATGGCATAGTTTGTTCAAATGATCTCATATTGTGCACAAGGGTGCATCTTGGAATTCCAAACAATGTTGCCTACTATAGTTTTCATTTTCTTTGCACGGAAAATTCATTTTCCATTTTTCGAGTGCCCGAAATGAGGTTTTATTGTGAAGAAACTACCAAATAATTGTTGTAAGAATGAAAAAAATAAATTTTATAAAATACTAGGCCAGGTTTAATGCATAATTGACCAAATGGTTAGGTGTAAAAAGTTTTGATCCACCTCTCGTGAAAGGGACAAATTTCCGCCGGTTCAGCTGGAAGCGGGTCAAATTTGAACTGTAGCTGCATCATAGTTTGCACCTTATTTTTTCCAAAAATCATTTCTAGGTACATAACTATCTATTTAATCAGAGAAACACCAAAAAAATTCCAAGATTCAACCACTAGCTAGGAACGGTCATTCCCGCCGTTTTGATCGCATTTTGAAACGGGCATAAAATTTTTAAAAAAAAATCGAAAAATTGGAAAACCTTCGCATTGTGTCATCATATGTGACCAAGTTTTCAGAAAAAATAATAAACTTGTAATACGGCAATTCTTTTAAAAAATGTTCTCATAAATGAGCTATCATGCGTGAAGATTCATGCCTTTCAAGCCAAATGATCAATCTTATGGCCACATTCATGGCATAGTTTGTTCAAATGATCTCATATTGTGCACAAGGGTGCATCTTGGAATTCCAAACAATGTTGCCTACGGTAGATTTCATATTCTTTGCACGGAAAATTCATTTTCCATTTTTCGAGTGCCCAAAATAGGTTTTTTTGTGAAGGAACTACCAAATAATTGTTGTAAGAATGGACCAAATCAATTTTATAAAATACTAGGCCATGTTTACTGCATAATTGACCAAATGGTTGGGTGTAAATTTTTTTGATCCACCTCTCGTGAAAAGGACAAATTTCCGCTGGTTCAGCTGGAAGCGGGTCAAATTTGAACTGTAGCTGCACCATAGTTTGCTCCTTATTTTTTCCAAAAATAATTTCTAGGTACATAACTATCTATTTAATGAGAGAAACACCAAAAAAATTCCAAGATTCAACCACTAGCTAGGATTCCCGCCATTTTAACCGCATTTTGAAATGGGCATAAAAAATTCAAAAAAAATCAAAAAACTGGAAAGCCTTCGCATTGTGTCATCATATGTGACCAAGTTTTCAGAAAAAATAATAAACTTGTAATACGGCAATTATTTTTAAAAAGTGTTCTCAGAAATGAGCTATCATGCGTAAAGATTCATGCCTTTCAAGCCAAATGATCAATCTTATGGCCACATTCATGGCATAATTTGTTCAAATGATCTCATATTGTGCACAAGGGTGCATCTTGGAATTCCATACAATGTTGCCTAAGGGATTTTTCATTTTCTTTGCACGGAAAATTCATTTTCCATTTTTCGAGTGCCCGAAATGAGGTTTTTTTGTGAAGGAACTACCAAATAATTGTTTTAAGAATGGACCAAATCAATTTTATAAAATAGTAGGCCATGTTTAATGCATAATTGACCAAATGGTTGGGTGTCAAAAGTTTTGATCCACCTCTCGTGAAAAGGACAAATTTCCGCCGGTTCAGCTGGAAGCGGGTCAAAGTTGAACTGTAGCTGCACCATAGTTTGCTCCTTCTTTTTTTTCCAAAAATCATTTCTAGGTACATAACTCTCTATTTAATCAGATAAACACCAAAAAAATTCCAAGATTCAACAACTAGCCAGGATTCCCGCTGTTTTGACCGCATTTTGAAACAGGCATAAAAAATTCAAAAAAAATTCAAAAACTTCGAAAGCCTTCGCATTGTGTCATCATATGTGACCAAGTTTCCGAAAAATAATAAACTTGTAATACGGCAATTATTTTTAAAAAGTGTTTTCAGAAATGAGCTATCATGCGTAAAGATTCATGCCTTTCAAGCCAAATGATCAATATTATGGCCACATTCATGGCATAGTTTGTTCAAATGATCTCATATTGTGCACAAGGGTGAATCTTGGAATTCCATACAATGTTGCCTAAGGGATTTTTCATTTTCTTTGCACGGAAAATTCATTTTCCATTTTCTGAGTGCCCGAAATGAGGTTTTTTTGTGAAGGAACTACCAAAAAATTGTTGGAAGAATGGACCAAATCAATTTTATAAAATAGTAGGCCATGTTTAATGCATAATTGACCAAATGGTTGGGTGTCAAAAGTTTTGATCCACCTCTCGTGAAAAGGACAAATTTCCGCTGATTTAGTTGGAAGCGGGTCAAATTTGAACTGTATCTGCATTATAGTTTGTTCCTTATTTTTTCCAAAAATCATTTCTAGGTACATAACTATATATTTAATTAGAGAAACACAAAAAAATTCCAAGATTCAACAACTAGCTAGGAACGGTCAAGCCCGCCGTTTTGACCGCATTTTGAAACGGGCATAAAAAATTCAAAAAAAATCAAAAAATTGAAAAACCTTCGCATTGTGTCATCATATGTGACCAAGTTTTCAGAAAAAACAATAAACTTGTAATACGGTAATTCTTTTAAATAAGTATTCTCAGAAATGAGCTATCATGTGTGAAGATTCATGTCTTTCAAGCCAAATGATCAATCTTATGGCCACATTAATGGAATAGTTTGTTCAAATGAACTCATATTGTGCATAGACGTGCATCTTGGAATTCCAAACAATGTTGCGGAGTTTTCATTTTCTTTGCACGGAAAATTCATTTTTCATTTTTCGAGTGCCCGAAATGAGGTTTTTTAATGAAGGAACTACCAAATAATTGTTGTAAGAATGGACCAAATCAATTTTATAAAATACTAGGCCATGTTTAATGCATAATTGACCAAATGGTTGGGTTTCAAAAGTTTTGATCCACATCTCGTGAAAAGACAAATTTCCGCCGGTTCAGTTGGAAGCGGGTTAAATTTGAACTATAGCTGCCTAATAGTTTCCTCCTTATTTTTTCCAAAAATCATTTCTAGATACATAACTATCTATTTAATCAGAGAAACGCCAAAATCTTTACAAGATTCACCCACTAGCTAGTAACGGTCATGCCCACCGTTTTGACCGCATTTTGAAACGGGCATGGAAAATTCAAAAATAAATAAAAATTGGAAAACCTTCGCATTGTGTCATTATATGTGACCAAGTTACCAGACAAAATAATAAACTTGTAATACGAACAATATTAAAAAAATGTTCTCAGAAACGAGCTATCATGTGTGGAGATCAATGGCTTTCAAGGCAAATGATCAATCTTATGGCCACATTCATGGAATAGTTTATTCACATGATCTCATATTGTACACAATGGTGCATATTGGAATGGCAAAAATGTTGCCTAAGGAAGTTTTCATTTTCTTTGGACGAAAAAATCATTTTTCCATTTTTCGAGCGTCCAAAATGAGTTTTTTTGTGAAGAACCTATCAAATAATTGTTACAAAATTGGACCAAATCAAATTTCTAAAATACTAGGTCATATTTAATGCACAATTGATCAAATTGTTGCGTGTAAAATGTTTTTGATCCACCTCTCGTGAAAAAGACAAATTTCCGCATATTCATTTTCCATTTTTTGAGTTCCCAAAATGAGATTTTTTTGTGAAGAACCTAACAAATATTTGTTGTAAAAAAATTCTCCATTTTTCAATAATATTAGACCACATTTTATGAACAAATTTGTGTACACTAGAAACATTTTTATAGATATTAAACGGTTTTAGTTACATCATTAACATTTTTAATAAATATTTTGATGTCTAATATTTTGAACACATGCCTACATTTTTAAGACACATTGTACATATTGTTTATATATATATATATATATATATATATATTTAACTTTTCTTAAATACATGATTAACATATTTTCATGTAATCCCAATAAAAAAATATCTTTTCATACATAGGTTTTGCTGTCTATATTTGTTTTTACACATTGTACATTTTGTATACATATAAGACATTGTTGATATTGGTTAGAAAAATTTAAATACATGATTAACATTTTTAGAAAATCTTGTTTAGTTATCTAATTTTCCATATATATTGTAAAATTTTCATATATACGCACTATTGATTATTTTTGCATACACATGAAACTTTTTTATACATATCTAATATTATTTATGATTATCATTTTTATATGCATGAAACTTTTCAAATGCACACATTTAGTTTTTAAATACGTGATTACATTTTTTGGAATACGTATTAACATTAACATTTTTCTAAATTACATGTTTAGTTTTGTAATTGCTAAACCATATAGCAAGATTCACGAAGGGGTTCATTATTTTTCTATTCTAATGAAAAACTTGTTATTTTCCCATTTTCGTTGGGCCGGATATATGTTCTTTTTGAGTAATATGAGGGTATCCCACATTTCTTCCTGGATGGGCCGAGGCCTACATGGCCCACATATTTTTTTTAAAAGAAGGCGGCCTCGTTCCACCGAGGCCCAAGCCCACCTTGAGTGACACCTTAAGTACCAATGCATCCACGTTCACAACCTCATGACCATTTATATTGGTCGTAATCAGGTAGAAAGAAGGTCGTTGACCACTCTTGTCTGCTTTATGACCATTTGGTGTAAAGCAATTTCAGGGTTTGAGCCATTCCAAGCGAAATGGCCGTGGATTTACGACCAATTCAGCCGGGGTCACTGAGAGAAGGTCACTAGTTGACATATTTCTCGTAGTGACATGGGATCTTTTTGAAGATCTCGACGCGAGGAATCCAGCAGTGAAAGCGGTTCGATATTTGGACGCACGGTTTGAGAGATAAAACGTTTTGAATAAACGGATCTATGAAAAAGGAAAAACTCCCAGGTTGCAACAAGCGGCGCGCTGACAAGTGGCGCGCTGCATGTGCGCCACTTGTGCAACCTGGAGAGTTGGGGTGATCTTTGCAATGAGTACTCCTTAATTAGTGATTTCGGCATTTAATGCAATTTTCACTATCGATTTCGCTTCTAATAACATGTCTAAAGCGTGAAGCTATTTCTCGCATTAAGCGAGCCATACGGGAACTCTCGCTACGAGCTCCATCAACAACGGGCGGGCCCACTCGCGCACACTTCAAACGAAAATAGTGGGTGGAAAATAGCGAGAGAAAAAAGGCAACGCCGCAATAGGTCGGGACGTAGTTGAGGCGAAGTTAGACCGAGTTTCATTGGTTTAGTTTCTTTTTCTATTTTTTGTTTTTGTTTTTTGACAGGGTTTTCTCCGTTTTTGTTTGGTTTTATTTTTTCTTCTCCATTTTTGTTTGGTTTTCTTTTTTCTTCTTCATTATTCTTTTGTTTTTTTCTTATGTTTTCTTTTTCACTCTACATTTTTGTATATGTCAAAAACATTTTTCAATAAGTCATCATAATATTTTGTATACACGCTCAACATTGTACAAACGCTTATTCAACATTTTAAAAATACTGGTTTAATATTTAAATACTTATTTCAACAATTTTCAAATACTCATTCAAAAATTTAAATACACATTGAAAATCTTTCAAATACTTGTTCAATATTTTTATACTTATTCAATATTTTCAAATATTTGTTCAACATTTTGAAATACTAGTTTAACATTTTTAATACTTATTTAACATTTTAAATACTTGTTCAACATGTTATAAATACTAGTTAAACATTTTAAATAAGTATTCAACATTTTTTGAAATGTGCTCTGAAGACCGCTTTTTGTAACTATTTGTATTAAAATGTTGCAGGATGCCAATAATTTATTCTTCACCCAAGGTAATACAAATAGTTACATTCAAAATTTAGCATAAAAAACAAAAATATAGGTCATAAGACCAAAAAAATGCATTTTATGTATATTGTATACTATGTTTTTTACGTTTGTGATTTTACATAACATAAAATATTTTTACGGTGATTATATATTTTTTATGTATTAAATAAGACAAAATTTACGGAATGTGAAATTTCGGTGCATTAATGTAAAAATCGAGGGGTGAAGAATAACTATTCCTAACCCGGGGTGACGAATAGTCAATCCCTGTGTGGTCTGTGTGTAGAATATTTTGAAGTTCAAAGAAAAGTACAAAAATAAAGCAAAAAACAAGAACAGAAAACAGAAGGATATGTCACCAGAGCGCCGCCACCGCCCGATCCAAGGATCAGAGTTTCCCCTGGAGCCGCACGAAGGGCAGTGAGAGCCGCGGTGACACCTTCAAGAAGGGAACGAGTTTCGCCGTCGCCGTCCGTCCGAAGATAGAACCGGTTTTCACCCCAGACAACACTCGCTGCCACCGATCGCCACACCCCGGCTACCACGCCGCCCACACGGCCATGGCCACTGCGCAGCACCAAGCCACGGGTTCGGCCCAAGAGCACCGCGGCAACCACCACCCCAGGGCCGCCGCCCCGGCATCCAAGACCTAGACACCATCTCATCCGAGATCCGCCGCTACCCCAACCAAAGAGATGAGCGGAAAGATCCTGACTTTCCCACCCCTGGACATCCCCCAGCGCCGAGACCCAATAGGCCGGCCAAAACGGACCTCCATCGACTCGTCCTGCCGCACCGGGCGCGGGACAAGCTCGGTCCTGCTGCAACATGTGTGAGACGAGGTCGGTTCGGCTGCACTGTGCGCGAGAGAATCTAGGTCCGACGACATCGTGCGCGAGACGAGGTCGGTCCCGCCGCACCGGGCGCGAGACCATCGATGGACCGCAGCTGGGAGAGGGCCAGCCCTTCGACAAAAGTAGAGCCCGGACGACGAGGAGATGAAGCGAAGGTCGACATGGTCCGACCGCAGACGAGCCGACGCCGGAGTAGAACCAGCCGTCGCCGTGGGCAGAGCCGCCGATCCACCATGTAGTCGCCGCGCCACCGGACGGCTGCTGATGGACCATACAGCACCGCTACCACCCACGGCCGGAGCAGCAACCACGCCGGGCCACTGCCCCAACCCGCGCCGCCCGCCAGATTCCAGCCGAGAGACCCGGCCGGGCACGCAACCACCCAAAGCCCCTGCTCCGCCGCCACCATCAGCCCAGCCAGGACTCCATCCGCTCCCCACGCTGCAGACCGGCCTCCAGGCCGCAGATCCGGCCGGATCTGGTCAGAGGCCGAGCCCCTCGCTGCCACCAGCCTACCGGCGGCGCCCCTGTCGCTCGCACTTGGCCACACCAGAGCCACCGCCACGGAAGCCCACACCACGCAGCCCCCGCGCCGGATCTCGACGTCCACGACCCCGCCGCCGCCGCGCCCTGCGTCAGCACGTCGCCGCTGCCCTACACCAGATCCTGCGTGCACCAGTTTCGGCCGAGTGGGGAAAAGCCCCGCCGCCGCCCACACCGGCCGGGCTTTGCCCAGCGGCGCACCCAGGCGGCGGCGAGGGGAGAGGGAGGAGAGGAGGGCCTAGGCCGGCGGCGGCTAGGGTTTTCCCTCCCGGTCGCCTGCTGGAGCGACGTGGGAGGGAGAGGGGAACCCTGGTAACAACTAATTTAGAGGTCTGAACTAGTTAATAGACTACGGGAAAAACTACATATTCTTCCAGCCAGCAAGAACATGACACCTTTGGTTCAGAGCAAGGAAGGAAGGATATTTCTGAATGGAGTAGACCAAGCCACATTAATCTTGACCATGGAGTAGAGGCTTGGAGAAAGCAAGAAGAGACCAAGCCACTTTAATCTTGATCCTGCAGTCATCACCAACGTCACATTCATTCTCTGTAATGCCGTTTTTTTTGGGTTTGAGCACAGCATCACCTGTTGCAACTGGTACTTTCAAGCCACCACATGCAGAGTAGACCTGCACAAAAACTTTGAAGTCCTGGTTTACATCTACAGAAACAACACTCCTCGACAGATAAATGTTTCCATCTTGATCCACCGGCGGGCTATCTCCGTCAGGAAAAGCAAGCAACACAAATTCTTTAAGGCTTGTTCGGTTTGAGGTGGATTTGAAGGAGATTGGCAGGGATTGAGGTGGATTAAATCTCTTACAAGCCAAAATCCCCTCCAATCCTCTCCAATCCCCTTGGGAGGAGGATTAACCAAACAAGGCCTTAAGGCCTCATTTGGTAGACGTGGGCCGGAGGGGTTTTCCGAGGATTAACCCCGCGAGGCCCAGAATCCTCGCAAAACCCCGTCGGCCCGTTTGGTAGGCGAGGATACATGGGCCGAACCCCCTCGATTCCCCTTCCATCCACTTCCTCCCACGCGGTTCAGAACCCTCGAGGCCCCCCTCGAGGATTTGGCCGCCTGACTCGTCAAGACGCCGCCGCCCGAGACGCCGCCGCCGACTCCTCCCCAAGACGCCACCGCTGCCCGACGCCTCGATGCTGGCGATCTCGTCCGGCATACTGGACTTCTCCCCTGCGGTAAGTCCTCACCTCGTCTCACCTCTCCTCCCCTCGTCGTCTAGGGCTTTCTATCCGCCCGGCCATGGTTGCTACCTCGTCTCTCCCCGGCGACGCCGTCTCTGAGCTGCCCGTCCAAACTGCCCGTCACCAAGTTTGCCAAGTTCGTCCCCCTCCTGGTGACCACTGTTGATCACGCGGTTGATCAATTTCATGGTCTGATGTGGATGTTGGGAATCGTTGGATGGATGATGATTAGTGCGTAGTCATGGTTGGTTGTACGAGGGTGTTTCTCTGGTGCGGCTTGATCTGTTAATGGAACAATATCTGCTACTCTGAATTTGTGACGAATCATATTAAGCGTAGTTTTGGGGGGAGGCTAACAATATCTGCTACTCTGAACAATATCTGCTTGATCTTTTGTGTGTGTTGTGCTTGATGAATTTGGTCTGATGGTGACATGACAACTAAGTGAGCTGAATATATTTCTTTGTTTGCCACTGATCTTATAACAACTAAGTGAGCTGAACATATAATTGATCTTCTAATCTTGACAAACCGAATATAACAACTGAATTTCTTTCTTTGTCAGTATATCGTTTCTGTTTAAAAGGCTTTGGTTATTTGACAAACTGAACTGCACGCCCCTGCTGTTTTATTAAATGTCATCTATGATCTTCCGGAGAGGCGAGGTTTTTATTGGAGGTCTAAGCAGCTACGTAGTCAGGCCCCTGGCACACAACAATACCCTGTTCTGATCCTTTCATCAGAGACGGTGATTCAAGAATTATTATACCTTGTTTTGCTATGTCTACGGTTGAGTATGGTGGCCTCATCCTTGTCATATGTCCAGCTTAAGCCCTGTATTCATCCTTGCTTGTTCTTGCAGTAGATGAAATTGGCTCTCGTAGCATTAATTACATGCCATTTCTGTGCTTAGGGAACTGCTGGTGAATCTTTTGCTACCTATAATCATATTTCATTTATCACCTCTTTTGTCTTCAGGTTGAGACTGTTCCCTGTAACTTCAAGTCTTTTTTCCAAGCTTGAGCCTTCTCATTTTCGAATCTGTGCATACATATATATGGACCCTGGACTGGCGAAGCGTATGCATTCCTGATTCCGTTGTTGGCAAAAAAGTTATATCTGACATCTAGTCTATATGGCTCTAGTTTAGTTGGTTCTAGTTTAATTTATGGGAACATTGGTTCTCATTTATGGCAACATTGGTTCTCTACTCTCTGATTATATGTGTCGTCTAGTCTAGTCTGCTAGTACTATCTTCCATGCTCAGATTATATAATACAATATGAAAATTTGTTAAACATCTAAGCAATGAAATTCTGTTTGTAGTTTCTCATTATTTAAGCAAGGAAATTATGGAGCTAGCTTCTTATGTATCCATCTGTTCATTGTTTTTCCGCATCTAACCCTTGGACCAATTCATCTGTTTATTATAGGGACCTAATCTCGCGGAAGACAGGCGACCATGCTTTGCTGCCACAAGTCTCCTGCACTTTGTGCAGCCCGCAAACATGTCTTGGAGCATTCGCCGATCAAACATGTGTTTATGTTGTGATGAGCCGTTAACTTTTGTTGACCGAACGTCTTGTATTTTTCATTTGGACCGTGGTATGTGGCATGTGGCATGTGTCATGTTTTTCATTTGGACCGTGGAATGTATGCATGTACCGAAAGTGCTTATCTGCACACGAGCACACATGCACGTGATATCTACGCTGTACCATTTTCATTAGAACCATTGATAATAGTACTTGTAACAGAGCATGTTTGTTGTTTTGTGTAATCTAGTTGCACTTTTCCTCCGTGAGCTTTTGAAGTTGTAAAAATTGCATTTTTAATTATAATATAGTGGTTTTGCAAACCTTGTGTATCAATCCCTGTGTACCAAATAGGTGAGGGTTTGGGGCTTGGGGGTATTTGAGAGGATTGGGTGAAAGGGAGGGATTCACCAAATCCTCTGAAATCCCCTCCCTCCAAAACCTCTCAAATCCACGTCTACCAAATGAGGCCTAAGGGGAAAGGCCGCACCGTGGCAAAAAACTTTCCCTGCAGATCGACCATGCCATGACCCACGAATAATCTGCACACTCAGGATAGTGGCCTCCACCGTTTCACTAAGCCGCTTAAAATGCAATCTTATGGTGCAAAGTTGTTGCACAAGATTGTGCCCAAAGGGCCAGTGCTCCGGTTGTACCAGAGCACTTGGTTGATCAATGCTTTTCCATCTTCAGACCCTCTCTTAAACTTCAGATCGACTTCAAAGTCGACGGGTTCAAGGAACACAATCGCACGAGAGGGGCCAGTCAGCGTCAAGTAGGACTCCTGCAATTGACAATCATCATAGTATATAAGTAACAATTTACACGGCAACGCCAATCAACCCACCCCAAGCAGGGAAGAGGAGTGTATGCATACATCCGCAGTAATGATTTGGAACTTATCGCTCTCGCGATTGAAGAGAATGTTGCGATTGTAATCCAGATAGTCTCGGGCAGCAACCATGCCATAGACATGAAGTGGCCACTCGAGTTTCGCCTTCTCGACTTTGATAGAGTAGACTTGCAAGGCGCCGGCGACCCAAGTACCTGGGATCGTTTTGTGTGTGGTCAGCATGCACTTGATTGTCGCTGCATACGACACGAAGTGTGTGTTACAACTTACAAGGTCTCTCAGCAAGAAACATAATAATACACAGAAACCGAAAAATTTCTTCAGTTATGATTTCGATGTTGCGAGGAGGAAGAAAAATGTGGGCATCCAGGCAAAGAAAATGAACAGATCGTGCCTTCATCTCCTCCTTCCCAAACTCGATGGTGGCATAAAATTGGAGGATTACCTCCTCATTCCAATCACACTTGAAGCACATGATTTGCTACAAGCCCTTGTCTTCAATCACTTCCGATACACCGGCAAACCTCTCTTTCTTCTCCCTAATGAAATGAGTGTCAATGGACTTTTGTGGTGTCATACAAATGCTCTCATGGATGTCTTGCAGAACCAAAGTGTGGAAAGCGGCGATCATGAGAAGTCCATATATCAACACCACTTTCAGATAGAGGTTGGTATTGGTGGTGTTTTTTTTTTTCAATGAACGGTCGGCAGGAGCACTGGAATTTTCACACATACAGGCGCGTACTTCTACAGACGCAAGATAGAAGAAGAAACACTACAAAATCTAGCAAACGCCATTGCTCTCGCAACCGAGGCATGCTTGATTGAGCCGGTAAAGAACGTAGAAAATCATAAGGTGCAGGAGGTCTGCTTGGGTAGCTGACATTTTTGCATACATGGCATCCATACAGAAGTAGCCGGGACATCTCACATGACACAATTTAAATTAGTTTCACAAGACACGACTTCAGGATCCAAGATAATCTCGCATAACAACCAGCTCATGACACTACAGATAGCTGAACAAGTTAATAGACCACAGGAAAGACTGCATATTCTTCTTCCAGCCAGCAAGAACATATGACACCTTTGGTTTCTAGAGCAAGGAAGGAAGGATATTTCTGAATGGAGTAGACCAAGCCACTTCAATGTTAACCCTGGAGTAGAAGCTTGTACCAAATAAGTAGAGACCAAGCCACTTTAATCTTGACCCTGCAGCTAGCACCAATGTCACATTCTTTCTCTGTTACGCCGCCGTCTATTTTGGGTTCGAACACAGCATCACCTGTTGCAATGGGTACTTTCAAGCTACCACCACATGCAGAGTAGGCCTGTACTGAAACTTGGAAGTTTTGGTTCACATCTACAGAAACAACACGCCTTGACAGATGAATGTTGCCATCTTGATCCACCGGCGGATTATCTCCATCTGGAAAATCAAGCAACACAAATTCTTCAAGGGAAGAGGCACCTTTGCTAAAAACTTTCCCTGCAAATTGACTAGGCCATGACCCATGAATAATTTGCACACTCAGGATAGTGGCCTCGACCGTTTCCGCAAACTGCTTACAATGAAATCTTATGGTGCAAAGGTTGTTGTCCAAGATTGTACCAAAAGGACCAGGGCTCCGTCGGTATCGGAGGACTTGGTTGATCAATGCTTTTCCATCTTCAGACTCTCTCTTGAACTTAAGATCAACTTCAAAGTCAACAGGTTCAAGGGACAGAATTGCACGAGAGGGGCCAGTCAGCGTCAAGTAGGGCTCCTGCAATTGGCAATCATGGGATAAGTAACAATTTATATGGCAAAGAGAATAAACCCACCACAAGCAGGGAAGAGGAATGTATACATCTGCAGTAATGATTTGGCAGTTATCGCTTGTGCGATTGAAGAGAAAGTTGCGATTATAATCCACATGGTCTCGGGCAGCAACCATGCCATAGACACGAAGTGGCCACCCGAGTTTTGGCTTCTCGACTTGGATGGAGTAGACTTGCAAGGTGCAGGAGACATAAGCATGTGGGATGGTTTTGTATGTGGTCAGCATGTTCTTGATCGTCGCTGCATACACAAAGCGTGTGTTACAACATAAGGTCTCTCAGCAAGAAACATAGTAATACACAGAAACCGGATTTTTTTTTCTTCGGTTCCGATTTCGATGATTACGAATAGGAAGAAAATTATGCTTGCTGCAAGTTATTATGCGAATTAACTCATATAAGTGCGTATATTGTTTACTTACTCTTATCTTCGAAGTTACCGAACTTGGATTCCCGAACTTGCCATAGGACATGCACTCCCAGCCTATACGGTACTCTTCCATAATCTCCTCATCCGTCATGTACTCGGGCAGGAACACCTCCTCATCCAGATCCGTTGAGTTGTCATCCTCGTTCTCCGAGATCTGCTCCGGCGTCGCTGAATCGTCGTCGATCCTAGAAGAGGATGTGGCCTCCTTACGGCGGCGCTTCGCGGATTCTCCACCGCTCCCCCCTTCCGCTTCTCCTATCACCTCCATCTCCGAAAGCAGCGTTGTCCCTCTTCTTCTTTCCTCGACGCCGCCCGCTGGCGCACTTGCGAGATCTAGGGTTTTTCTTTTTCTTTTTCTTGGATATACTCCCTCCGTTCCTTGTGTATTTGTTTTTTCTTGAAAAGTCAATCATGTGCATGTTTGACCAAGTTTTCATAAAAATATATCAATATCCACATTACCAAATGGCCAGTGATAGGCGCCGGCGCACTGGCCCAAATTCAGGCCGGTCGCAAGGCATCCGTTCGATTTCATTCATTTACATCCGTCAGATCTGACACCCTTCTCCCTATAGTCGTCTTCTTCCCTTGTTCCTCACGCTTCCGCATGCATGAGCTCTGACCCATCCCCCAGCGCGGGCTCAACGAAGGATTGCAACTTGAATGCCCCCTGACTGGTTCTAGCTCACAGTTCGCCATGGTTCCAGCATGCCCCCGACGTCATCGTCTCTGGCTCGTCGTGGCCGTTGGCTTGCATCGTGCTGTCCAACAAGAAAATTCTCAAGAACAAACAAAATCCTCGAGTGGTCGGTTGAAGCAAAAATATTATTAGGTTCTAGGAAAAAAAACTCTAGTTTTAGTAAAGCAAATTCAGTAGAAAAAAAGCTTCAATGGTTGTAGCAAAAAAAAAAAAAAACAGCTTCCAGCAAAAGCAAATTTAGCAGGGAATAGCTCCACGGTCGATTGTAGTAAAAAACCAAGCTACTTCCAACTAAATAATATGTCGGTTCCAGCAAAAACACAAAACCGGTTGTAGCAAATAAAAATGGAGGCTAGTTTCCAGCAAAAACAGATGCAGGATGCGGCAAAATCCCTCGCTGGTTCCAGCAAAAATCGTCGGCGGTGCTAGCAAAAGAAAGTAGCGATTGTAGCACTGGTGTCGCCTGGGTTGCAAAAACGCTAGTAGTTGTAGCTCCGACATGGTTGGATCCGGCATCTCTCTGTAGCACATCGTCACCGAAGTTCCAGCACATTGGCTGGGCTTGCAACATCCGTAGTCACATCGCCGGCCATGCGCCGACTCCAGCACGGCCGTGCGACGATTGCATCATCATCATGCACTGGTTCCAGTAAAAACACGCCGCGCCATTACTCGCAGCTAGAGAAGAGACTGATGAGGGGGAGGGGGAGGGGGGCAGGGACTGGAGGAGCCCGCCATGGAGGTAGGATTATGGCGGCCGGGGAGCTTGCCGGAGGAGCAGGACCACAGATTGGAAAGAGAGGTGTCGCCGTCAATGGGGAATCAATGGATGTAGATGTGTATGAGAGAGAAAAGAGAATGAATGTGTGGTTCGGTGAAGAGATAAGACACCTAGGGGATAAGGACGAGGGAAGCAGACGTGTGGGCCATACGCATGATGTGGCGTCCACACGGCGTGCGCGCGATAGACCGGCGCACTGTTCGGCCGACGCCCCGACCACAAACATTTACCTTACCAAATTTATATAATTTCATCCATCATGAAAATTAGTTTCATATTTTATCTATTAGATATTGTGGATGTTGATATTTTATTCTATAATGTTGGTCAAACTTTCAAATGGTTGACTTGCACGGAAATCAATGCACCTTATATTCCGGAAGGGAGAGAGTAACGGAGAGAGTAAATGTTTTAGGGCTTGTACGAAACTCACACTCAATCTCTTTGGGGGGAGGGGTCGAAGAAACTTTATTGAATAATGTGAGAATCCAAGTAATCTGTGGAGGATTAACATCTTGGTGGCAACTTTGACTAGGGCATCTTCAATGGCAACCCGCATCCATCCGCATATAGGCGGAGCCAGTCCACGGACACAGATGCGGGAGAACGTCATCCAACAGTAGCCACATACATTTTGAACCACATTTTAACTAACCGAACGAAATTCATGCAAACCGGTTGATATTCATTAAAGTTCGGATAGAAAATAACACAATCTATCTATACATACCATGCAAATTAAGTTTAGTACAACAATGTCTCTAAGTCTGACTAGATACTGGATGTGCAACAAGTTTTTCATGAACGAATCATGTCGTTCCACACATACTCTCCCTTCAGCTTCAACAAACAGTGTGTGCACGTAAATGATCGTCCGTCTGTCACGTGGTACATCACGCCAACGCCTATGGGCTACATATAATGTGTAGACCAAAACATTGAGTGAATGAATCTATCAACAGGTTGAGCAAGAGAAAGTAAAATTTACGATCTCGTCCTCTGTCCCGTGCAATGGCCACCTTGCCTCGAGCTGATGAACCACGTCACAAAACTTAATGATGTTGATCTGGATAGCGTGCCAGCGATACGACAATTGTAACACCCCGATAATCAAGCTACAAAGATCTTCCTCTAATATGTCATGTCACCATTTTTTCATAATTAAAATGCAATTAAATAATTAATTCAACTCAAATTCAAATTCATAATAGAAGTGCAGAAATTATTTCTTCAGATATTAAAATAAAAGTGTTCATAATTGCAAATAATCACTACGTAATTGTCATGCAGTAAACAAACCCTTAAGGAATTTTTAAAATGCCTCTAACTTATTTAAAACAGAGCCAGCACATTTAAATTTAATCATTTCAATTAAATAAAAATTTAAGCAATTCACAGATAATCAAGACTTGTTATACTAGCTCAACTTATGGCCCTTTATTTATGTACCCACTTTCATAGTCAACAAAATTCATTTTCTATTCATATAGAATAGTACAAAATAGTGGAGAAAGAATAAAACAGGAACGGAAAATAATAAAAACAAATGACCTAAGCTACTGTGCATGTGGTGCCTACAGTGCATCTCGCCCAGCCCTCCTGGCCTTTCTCCTACCTCAGAGCATCTCCAGCCGGCCCCCCAGGAAGCCCCCCCAGGCACTTTTTCTCACGCCGGCAGAAAAAAAATCTTCCAACTCGTCCCTCCAAACTCTCCTTTTTCGCCGGATAAAGCAAAAACTGGCGCCGGCAACCCCAACCCAAACCCAGGAAGCTAGAGGGCACCTGGGGGCCTAATTTCACCGTTTTGCAGGCGTTACCCTACCTGCAGTGAGATGTCTTCTCTCTCCCCCACCTTTTCGTCTCTCTCTTCCCACTTTTCTTCCTCCCGTCGCCGTGCGTGCCTCCTCTCCAGCCCTCCTCCGCAACCGCCGTGGCGCGTCCAATCCTCGTCGACGCCGCCGTCCCCGACGCCCACCTACATCTCCAGCGAGGCGATGTAGTCGGACGCCTCCGACAGGAGCGCCGGGAACGGCAACTTCCTGCAACCCGGCACCAGCCGGCCCAGCGCCTTCGCTTTCTCACCAGCGCCAATGCCTATGCTGAGGTCGAGCCGGAGGAGGACGCGCCCGGCGAGGCACGCCGTGGCAGAGCAGGCGCCGGTGTCGGGACCGGAGCGTGGAGGCGCACTCGGTGCACGCGGCGAGAGGCGAGGATGGCGCTGCTCAGCGGAGCGGCCGCGCGTGCGACGGCGAAGGCTGGTCGGCCGTGTCGCGCACTGCACGCCGGAGAGGGGACACCGCCCGCGGCGCGCACGAGGCGCAGCGCTTCGAGCAGTTTGGTGGAGTAGATCTCGTGCTCCCACCGCGTCCGCCACTTGGGCGTCCTCTCTGTCGGCTCCGCGCTTGCGGCCCCTCTCGTCCGCGGCCGCCGCAGACGCCGTGGTGGAGGTGGAGGAGGAGGGCAACATCATGGTCCGGGAGAGAGAGCGCGAGATGGGGTAGCAGGCCGGCTCTGTTGTGGGGCGACAAGTACGAGGTCGACCCGGAGCTGCTGCTCTGGCTGGACCCAGAGCCGTCGTAGCTGGTGCTGGGGTCTGACGTGGTGTACAACGAGGAGGCCGTGGGTGACCTGCTGGCCACGCTCACCCGGCTCGCCGGGACGCGCACCACCATGCTGCTCGCCGGCGAGCTCCGCAACACCGTGCTCAGAGCTCGTGTGCGTGTGTTGCGCCGTGATCGGAGCTCGCGTGCGTGCCCGAGCGCAGGACGCCGCGCGCGTGCTAGCCAGCGCGTGCATGCGCAGCAGCAGCCACGGCTCGGCCCCGCTCCTAGCAGCGTCCGCCTCGGGGGGGGGGGCAACGAGTGGATCTTTTCAACCCCAGGCAAAAAAATTCGCCGGCAGCCCCCCAAGGGGCGAAAATAATGCCTCCTGGGGGCTCAACGCTTGGAGATGCTCTCACCTATAGGAGGAGGCACAAGCCATGGCGTGGAGGCCCTCCACGGCCACCATGGCTCGATGACCACCACGTGCCCTCCCCAGCCCTATAAACCTGTCCCCCTGAAACCCTAGAACGCCCTCGCCCATTACCCCTTCGATCCCCATCGTCCCCCATCTCCTATGACTCTATTTCAAGCTCAAGGATCTTGCGGTGACCGCTGCCTCATCGTCGTTGTCATGGCCACCAGCGTCTCCGGCATGCGGGAGCACGTCGAGGAGGTCTGCCACGACCGACTTCGTTCATCCCGAGGACCGGCACAAGCCGGGACGCCCTCGAGCCGACACGGTCTTCATCTTCTTCATCTGGTCGCCACACCTCGTCGTTGCTCCGGTCCACCTCCGACCTCCCCGACCTCGCCATCAAGCTCGAGGTGAGCCCCTCTTTGGATCCCCTCAGTTCCCCCTAGCTCTCGTTGCGGTGTGCACCACCCCGCGCTTCGGCCGGCCGTCGCGCCCCCGCTCCCATGGTCCTGCGCCGCCCGCACCCTGCCTTGCCCTTGGTTGCGTCCGTCCGTGTCCGGCAGCGCCCGCTGCTCCCTGTATGCACCTTGGCCATGCCCTGCTAGCCACGCTAGGCCGCCCCCTGCGTCGTGCGCTCGCCGCACTCCCCTGGCCACGCCCTACCTCATTTGGCCCCTCCGCCCTCGACCAGCATGCGCCCACACGTGCGCGCGCGTCGGCCGCACCCTGTGTTCCCATGCTGCTCGCCGCCATGCCCGCCGGTGCTCTCCTGTGCGCGCGTGCGCACCCCCTGCCGACTGGGCTGCTGCCTAGTGGGGGTTGGCCCTGTTAATTAGTGCTAAACCCCCCATTAGAACTAATAACCCCCTTCTAAAATATTAGATCTAGTCAAAAAAGTCCCTAGACTATGACAGGTGGGTCCCCTTGACCCTGTTGACCCTGCTGACTGGACCACTCTGGCCCCACTGTCAGCCACTGGTACAAACTGTTGGGTACACTTCTATGTACCCGTAGCAGTGAACATTTATTGATTTTTGGAATTAGGTTAAATTCAAAATTCATTAGAACTTTGGAAAATTAAATAAAATAATCCGTAACTTGGATGAAAATAATATATATATATATATATATATATATATATATATATATATATATATATATATATATATATATAGTTTATCGAAAATATACGAATATGTTTATGTTATCCACATACCTGGCACGCCCCTCTAGCATAGGGAACCTTGAACTTTTGCCTATGAATCAATACCGAAGAAATTGCCTGGAGCTGGGGAAATATTCCCGAATAATTTTCCGCTTCTTTTAAACTGTGTAGTAATGCATTAGAGCATATCACCAACACATTTTACCATGACATACGTCAATGATGAATTCGATCGCTATGTTATTTATTGTTCCCCCTTAGTTACTTCCTTTCTGGTAGACTCCAGGACCGCTGATGATCCGGTGATCGACTACACCGTGAAGATTCCTTTTCATTCGCGGAGCTTCTAGGCAAGCAAAATCCATTTGATCATCCAAATATCATACATTCTTTCCCTCTTATTCTTGCATTAGATTTTGCTACTGTTGTTGTTCTGGTAGCTTCTATTCTGATGCATAGCCTGTTGTTGATAACCTGTTGTTGATACTATACATGTTATCCTAAATGCTTAGTATATGTATGTTAGTGTCCCATCTGTGGCCCTACATTCTTGACGGGTTTCCATGATGTACTATCTGGGTTGTCCGAGATGATGGATCGTTGTACCAAGACCTGAACAACCCTAAAGGCCCTTACAATTGTACGACTCTGGAGAGCCGCATCAAGTGTGACCTAACGAGGGTAATTCCATATATTTCACTCTCGATGCCGACTCTGTAGTGTAGCACATCTAGTGTGATCTACGGGGGTGATTCTTCGTATTTCACTCTAGGTGATGACTCTGCCGCACAGTATATCAAGGTAAACCTATCGAGGGTAATTCCTCAGTTTCACCTTGACGGTATGGACCTGATGAAGGAAATATGCCCTAGAGGCAATAATAAGGTTATTATTTATTTCCTCATATCATGATAAATGTTTATTATTCATGCTAGAATTGTATTACCGGAAACATAATACATGTGTTAATTCATAGGCAAACATAGTGTCACTAGTATGCTTCTACTTGACTAGCTCGTTGATCAAAGATGGTTGAGTTTCCTAGCCATAGACATGAGTTGTCATTTGATTAATGGGATCACATCATTAGGAGAATGATGTGATTGACTTGACCCATTCCGTTAGCTTAGCACTTGATCGTTTAGTATGTTGCTATTGCTTTCTTCATGACTTATACATGTTCCTATGACTATGAGATTATGCAACTCCCGTTTACCGGAGGAACACTTTGTGTGCTACCAAACGTCACAACGTATCGGGTGATCATAAAGGTGCTCTACAGGTGTCTTCGAAGGTACTTGTTGAGTTGGCGTATTTCGAGATTAGGATTTGTCACTCCGATTATCGGAGAGGTATCTCTGGGCCCTCTCGGTAATGCACATCACTATAAGCCTTGCAAGCAATGTGAATAATGAGTTAGTTGCGGGATGATGCATTACGTAACGAGTAAAGAGACTTTCCAGTAACGAGATTGAGCTAGGTATTGAGATACTGACGATCGAATCTCGGGCAAGTAACATATCGATGACAAAGGGAACAACGTATGTTGTTATGCGGTTTGACCGATAAAGATCTTCGTAGAATATGTAGGAGCCAATATGAGCATCCAGGTTCCGCTATTGGTTATTGACCAGAGACGTGTCTCGGTCATGTCTACATAGTTCTCGAACCCGTAGGGGTCCGCACGCTTGAAGTTCGGTGACGATCGGTATTATGAGTTTTTGTGTTTTGATGTACCGAAGGTAGTTTGGCGTCCCGGATATGATCACGGACATGACGATGAGTCTCGAAATGCTTGAGATGTAAAGATCGATATATTGGACGACTATATTAGGACACCGGAAGTGTTCCGGGTGGTTTCGGAGAAAACCGGAGTGCCGGAGGGTTACCGGAACCCCCCCGGGAGAAATAGTGGGCCTTATGGGTCTTAGTGGAGAGAGAGGGGGCTGGCCTAGGGCAGGCCACGCGCCCGTCCCCCTCTGGTCCGAATTGGACTAGGAGAGGGGGGCGGCGCCCCTCTTTCCTTCTCTCTCTCCCCTTCCTTTCCCCCTCCTAGTAGGAGTAGGAAAGAGGGGAGTCCTACTCCTACTAGGAGGAGGACTCCTCCTGGCGCGCCCACAAGGGGCCGGTCGGCCTCCCCCTTGCTCCTTTATATACGGGGGCAGGGGGGCACCTCTAGACACACAAGTTGATATGTTGATCTTTCCCAGTCGTGTGCGGTGCCCCCCTCCACCATATTCCACCTCGGTCATATCGTAGCGGTGCTTAGGCGAAGCCCTGCGTCGGTAGCAACATCATCACCGTCATCACGCCGTCGTGCTGACTGAACTCTCCCGTGAAGCTCTGCTGGATCGGAGTTCGCGGGACGTCATCGAGCTGAACGTGTGCTGAACTCGGAGGTGCCGTACGTTCGGTACTTGGATCGGTCGGATCGTGAAGACGTACGACTACATCAACCGCGTTGTGCTAACGCTTCCGCTTTCGGTCTATGAGGGTACGTGGACAACACTCTCCCCTCTTGTTGCTATGCATCACCATGATCTTGCGTGTGCGTAGGATTTATTTTGAAATTACTACGTTCCCCAGTAGTGGTATCAGAGCCAGGTTTATGCGTAGATGTTTTATGCACGAGTAGAACACAAGTGAGTTGTGGGCGATACAAGTCATACTGCTTACCAGCATGTCATACTTTGATTCGGCGGTATTGTGGGATGAAGCGGCCCGGACCGACATTACGCGTACGCTTACGCGAGACTGGTTCTACCGACATGCTTTGCACACAGGTGGCTGGCGGGTGTCAGTTTCTCCAACTTTAGTTGAACCGAGTGTGACTACGCCCGGTCCTTGAGAAGGTTAAAACAGCACTAACTTGAGGAACTATCCTTGTGGTTTTGATGCGTAGGTAAGAACGATTCTTGCTCAGCCCGTAGCAGCCACGTAAAACTTGCAACAACAAAGTAGAGGACGTCTAACTTGTTTTTGCAGGGCATGTTGTGATGTGATATGGTCAAGGCATGATGCTATATTTTATTGTATGAGATGATCATGTTTTGTAACCGAGTTATCGGCAACTGGCAGGAGCCATATGGTTGTCGCTTTATTGTATGCAATACAATCGCCCTGTAATTGCTTTACTTTATCACTAAGCGGTAGCAATAGTCGTAGAAGCAATAGTTGGCGAGACGACAACGATGCTACGATGGAGATCAAGGTGTCGCGCCGGTGACGATGGTGATCATGACGGTGCTTCAGAGATTGAGATCACAAGCACAAGATGATGATGGCCATATCATATCACTTATATTGATTGCATGTGATGTTTATCCTTTATGCATCTTATTTTGCTTTGGTTGATGGTAGCATAATAAGATGATCTCTCACTAAATTTCAAGGTAAAAGTGTTCTCCCTGAGTATGCACCATTACGAAAGTTCGTCGTGCCGAGACACCACGTGATGATCGGGTGTGATAAGCTCTACGTTCAAATACAACGGGTGTAAGACAATTTTGCACATGCAGAATACTCGGGATAAACTTGACAAGCCTAGCATATGCAGATATGGCTTCGGAACACTGAGACCGAAAGGTCGAGCGTGAATCATATAGTAGATATGATCAACATAGTGATGTTCACCATTGAAAACTACTCCATCTCACGTGATGATCGGACATGGTTTAGTTGAGATGGATCACGTGATCACTTAGATGATTCGAGGGATGTCTATATAAGTGGGAGTTCTTAAGTAATATGATTAATTGAACTTTAATTTATCATGAACTTAGTACCTGATGGTATTTTGCTTGTCTATGTTGCTGTAGATAGATGGCCCGTGCTGTTGTTCCATTGAATTTTTATGCATTCCTTGAGAAAGCAAAGTTGAAAGTTGATGGTAGCAATTACACGGACTGGGTCCGTAACTTGAGGATTATCCTCATTGCTGCACAGAAGAATTACATCCTGGAAGCACCGCTAGGTGTACCACCTGCGCCGGCAACTGCAGACATTGTGAATGCCTGGCAGTCGCGTGTTGATGACTACTCGATAGTTCAGTGTGCCATGCTTTACGGCTTAGAACCGGGGCTTCAATGACGTTTTGAACGTCATGGAGCATATGAGATGTTACAGGAGTTGAAGCTAATATTTCAAGCAAATGCCCGGATTGAGAGATATGAAGTCTCCAATAAGTTCTATAGCTGCAAGATGGAGGAGAATAGTTCTGTCAGTGAACATATACTGAAAATGCCTGGGTATAACAATCACTTGATTCAACTGGGAGTTAATCTTCCGGATGATAGTGTCATTGATAGAATTCTTCAATCACTGCCACCAAGCTACAAGAGCTTTGTGATGAACTATAATATGCAAGGGATGGATAAGACAATTCCTGAGCTCTTCGGAATGCTAAAGGTTGCAGAGGTAGAAATCAAGAAGAAGCATCAAGTGTTGATGGTCAACAAGACCACCAGTTTCAAGAAAAAGGGTAATGGGAAGAAGAAGGGGAACTTCAAGAAGAATGGCAAACAAGTTGCTGCTCAGGAGAAGAAACCCAAGTCTGGACCTAAGCCCGAGATCCGAGTGCTTCTCCGCAAATGACCGGTCATTTGGAAGCGGAACTGCCCCAAGTATTTGGCGGATAAGAAGGATGGCAAGGTGAACAAAGGTATATGTGATATACATGTTATTGATGTGTACCTTACTAATGCTCGTAGTAGCACCTGGGTATTTGATACTGGTTCTGTTGCTAATATTTGCAACTCGAAACAGGGACTACGGATTAAGCGAAGATTGGCTAAGGACGAGGTGACGATGCGCGTGTGAAATGGTTCCGAAGTTGATGTGATCGCAGTCGGCACGCTAATGACCCACAAGTATAGGGGATCTCTCATAGTCCTTTCGATAAGTAAGAGTGTCGAACCTAACGAGGAGCAGAAGGAAATGATAAGCGGTTTTCAGCAAGGTATTCTCTGCAAGCACTGAAATTATAGGTAACAGATAGTTTTGTGATAAGATAATTGGTAACGAGCAACAAGTAACAAAAGATAAATAAAGTGCAGCAAGGTGGCCCAATCCTTTTTGTAGCAAAGGACAAGCCTGGACAAACTCTTATATAGAGAAAAGCGCTCCCGAGGACACATGGGAATTATCATCAAACTAGTTTTCATCACGTTCATATGATTCGCGTTCGGTACTTTGATAATTTGATATGTGGGTGGACTGGTGCTTGGGTGCTTCCCTTACTTGGACAAGCATCCCACTTATGATTAACCCCTATTGCAAGCATCCGCAACTACAAAAGAAGTATTAAGGTAAACCTAACCATAGCATGAAACATATGGATCCAAATTATCCCCTTACGAAGCAACACATAAACTAGGGTTTAAGCTTCTGTCACTCTAGCAACCCATCATCTACTTATTACTTCCCAATGCCTTCCTCTAGGCCCAAACAATGGTGAAGTGTCATGTAGTCGACGTTCACATAACACCTCTAGAGGAGAGACAACATACATCTCATCAAAATATCGAACAAATACCAAATTCACATGACTACTAATAGCAAGACTTCTCCCATGTCCTCAGGAACAAACGTAACTACTCGCAAAGCATATTCATGTTCATAATCATAGGAGTATTAATATGCATATAGGATCTGAACATATGATCTTCCACCAAATAAAACAAACTAGCATCAACTACAAGGAGTAATCAACACTACTAGCAACCTACAGGTACCAATCCCAGACTTAGGGACAAGAATTGGATACAAGAGATGAACTAGGGTTTGAGAGGAGATGGTGCTGGTGAAGATGTTGATGGAGATTGCCCTCTCCCGATGAGAGGAGCGTTGGTGATGACGATGGCGATGATTTTCCCCTCCCAGAGGGAAGTGTCCCCAGTAGAACAGCTCTGCCGGAGCCCTAGATTGGTTCCGCCAAGGTTCCGCCTCGTGGCGGCGGAGTCTCATCCCGAAAGCTTGCTTATGATTTTTCTTCGGATGAAAGACTTCATATAGCAGAAGATGGGCACCGGAGGGCCAACGGGGGGCCCACGAGGTAGGGGGCGCGCCCCCCACCCTCGTGGCCAGGGTGTGGTCCCCCTCTGGTATTTCTTCCGCTCGGTATTTTTTATTATTTCCAAAAAGAACTTTTGTGGAGTTTCAGGACTTTTGGAGTTGTGCAGAATAGGTCTCTAATATTTGCTCCTTTTCCAGCCCAGAATTCCAGCTGCCGGCATTCTCCCTCCTTATGTAAACTTTGTAAAATAAGAGAGAATAGGCATAAGTATTGTGACATAATGTGTAATAAGAGCCCATAATGCAATAAATATTGATATAAAAGCATGATGCAAAATGGACGTATCAACTCCCCCAAGCTTAGACCTCACTTGTCCTCAAGCGGAAGCCGATAACGATAAATATGTCCACATGTTTAGCGGTAGAGGTGTCGATAAAATAAAATACGGACATGAGGGCATCATGATTACTCTCATAACATCAACATATATGGATAATGTCATATGATTTCCTATGCTTAAGTAATAGTCTATTCACAATGCAAAGTATGAATCAGGAACATTATTGAGAACTAACAAACTATAATCTCAGTCATTGAAGCAGTTGCAATTTATCATAACATCAGAAAGAGTCTATGTCAGAGCTTTTTAGCAAGTCCACATACTCAACTATCATTTAGTCTTTCACAATTGCTAACACTCACGCAATACTTGTGGTTACGAAGTTTTAATCGGACACAGAGAAAGATAGGGGCTTATAGTTTCGCCTCCCAACCTTTTACCTCAATGGTAATGTCAACAATAATAGTTCATGCTAACTTACATCCAATGATATATATATATATATATATATATATATATATATATATATATATATATATATATATATATATATATATATATATATATATATATATATATATATCAGATCTTTCCAACATCCTGTGCTTGCCAAAGGATAAAATGTAAAAAGGAAAGGTGAAGATCACCATGAATCTTGCATAAGGTAGAAGGTAATAATAAAATATAGGCCCTTCACAGAGGGAAGCAGAGGTTGCCATGCGCTTTAAGGGTTGGATGCATAAAATCTTAATATGAACGAACATCACTTTATATTGCCACTTGTGATATAGACCTTTATTATGCAGTCCGTTGCTTTTATTTCTTCCACATCACAAGATCGTATAAAGCTTATTTCCTCCACACCAATCAATCATACATATTTAGAGAGCAATTTTTATTGCTTGCACCGATGGAAACTTACTTGAAGGAACTTACTCAATCCATAGGTAGATATGGTGGACTCTCATGGCAAAACTGGGTTTAAGGGTATTTGGAAGCACAAGTAGTATCTCTACTTGGTGCAAAGAATTTGGCTAGCATGAGGAGGAAAGGCAAGCTCAACATGTTGGATGATCCATGACAATATACTTTATTTCAGATATAAGAAAACATAACCCATTATGTTGTCTTCCTTGTCCAACATCAACTCTTTAGCATGTCATATTTTAATGAGTGCTCACAATCATAAAAGATGTCCAAGATAATATATTTTTATGTGAAACCTCTCTTTCTTTATTACTTCCTATTAATTGCAACGATGACCAAAGCTATGTTTGTCAACTCTCAACAACTTTTAATCATCATATTCTTTCTATGTGAAGTCATTACTCTCCATAAGATCAATATGATCTCTTTGTTTCTTTTTGTTCTTTTCTCTTTTCTTTTATTCACTCAAGATCATAGAAAGATAATCGAGCCCTTGACTCAACACTAATCTTTATTATATATAGCTCACGGACTCGATTACATAGAGGGATCATAAAGCAAAACTCAAAACTAGATCATACCAAAACTTTTATTCTACTAAATCAAGTTAATACTAAAAGGGATCGAACTAGGATAAACGATAAAGATAGGAGATGTGGTGGTGATACGGTACCGGGGCACCTCCCCCAAGCTTGGCAGTTGCCAAGGGGAGTGCCCATACCCATGTGATTATATCTCCTTTGTTGAAGAGGAAGGTGGTGGTGATGATGGGTAGTCGCACATCGAGCGTAAGAGATCCTCCAACTTGTGGATAATGCCCTTGAGTGCAACGATATGCTCCTTCAACAAAATATTTTCACGTGTGAGATACTTGTTTTGTATACGAGCTAACTCAATCATCTTGAAAGCTTCGATCTCAGTTGGGGTAAGAAGATTGTGATCAAGTTGAAGGATGTCTTCTGTTGCCAGAATTTGGTCCTCCGTGGCCTTCTTGATCCCTTCATCCTTGTTGATCTCCATGGGTTCTTCCCTCTTCAGCTCTATCTTCATTAGCCAAGGATAGTTGTCACCATTGTTGGAGGAGGGGGACGACATGATGCCTGGCCTTGACAACCCTGACAGAAAACAGCTCAAAACAAGAATAGAGGGTAATTGCATGATACGGGAGTCAAAACCTTCGGGAGATTATAAAATGAATTTTTACCGACCAAAATACGTATCGTGCAAGAAAACGGAGTCCGGAGAGCGCACGGGGTGCCCACGAGGCAGGGGGGCGCGCCCTCCACCCTCGTGGAGGCCTCGTGTCCTTCCCGGACTGCTTCTTATTTTTCTATTTTTCTAAATATTCCAAAACGGAGAAAAAATGCCTTTAGAACTGTTTTGGAGTCGGTTTACTTACCGTACCACATACCTATTCCTTTTCGGAGTCTCAAACGTTCCGGAAAGTGTCCTTTATGTATTCCTCCGGGGTCACGGTTTCAATAACATTGGTTTCAACATTTATGGGATTACCTGAGATATAATGTTTAATTCTTTGCCCGTTCACCACCTTCGGATTTGTGCCTTCGAAGTTGTTGATTTTTATGGCACCGGAACAATAGACCTCCTCGATAACGTAAGGACCTTCCCATTTAGAGAGAAGTTTCCCTGCAAAAAATTTTAAACGAGAGTTGTATAGCAATACATAATCACCTACATTAAACTCACGCTTTTGTATCCTTTTGTCATGCCATCTTTTAACCTTTTCTTTAAGCAATTTGGCATTCTCATAGGCTTGGGTTCTCCATTCATCAAGTGAGCTAATGTCAAATAACCTCTTCTCACCGGCAAGTTTGAAATCATAATTGAGCTCTTTAATAGCCCAATAAGCCTTATGTTCTAGTTCAAGAGGTAGGTGACATGCTTTTCCATAAACCATTTTATATGGAGACATACCCATAGGATTTTTATATGCAGTTCTGTAGGCCCATAATGCATCATCAAGTTTCTCGGACCAATTCTTCCTGGATTTATTAACAGTGTTTTGCAAAATTAATTTTAGCTCTCTGCTGCTCAATTCTACTTGACCACTAGACTGCGGGTGATAAGGAGATGCAATTCTATGATTAACATCATACTTAGCAAGCATTTTATGAAAAGCACCATGAATAAAATGTGAACCACCATCAATCATTAAATATCTAGGGACTCCAAACCTCGGAAAAATAACTTCTTTAAGCATCTTAATAGAAGTGTTATGATCATCACTACTAGTTGGAATAGCTTCTACCCACTTAGTAACGTAACCAACAGCAACTAAAATATGTGTGTATCCATTGGAGGCAGGAAAAGGTCCCATATAATCAAAGCCCCAAACATCAAATGGTTCAATAACAAGTGAATAATTCATAGACATTTCTTGACGTCTACTAATATTACCAATTCTTTGACATTCATCACAAGATAAAACAAACTTACAGGCATCCTTGAAGAGAGTAGGCCAATAAAAACCGGATTGCAATACCTTATGTGCAGTTCTGTCTCCAGCGTGGTGTCCTCCATAAGCCTCGGAGTGACACTTGCATAGGATCTGTTCCTGTTCATGCTCAGGTACACAACATCTAATAACACCATCTACTCCTTCTTTATAAAGATGCGGGTCATTCCAGAAGTAATGTCTTAAATCTTAGAAAAACTTTTTCTTTTGTTGGTATGTGAAACTAGGTGGTATGAATTTAGCAACGATGTAATTAGCATAATCAGCATACCATGGAGTAGTACGAGAAGCATTTATGACATTTAATTGTTCATCAGGAAAGCTATCATCAATAGGTAGTGGGTCATCAAGAACATTTTCTAACCTAGACAGGTTGTGCAGAACGGGTTCTCAGCTCCTTTCTATCAATAATATGCAAATCAAATTCTTGTAACAAGAGAACCCATCTAATAAGTCTAGGTTTAGCATCTTTCTTTTCCATAAGATATTTAATAGCAGCATGATCAGTGTGAATAGTTACTTTAGAATCAACAATATAAGGTCTGAACTTATCACAAGCAAATACAACTGCTAAGAATTCTTTTTCAGTAGTAGCATAATTTCTCTGAGCATTGTCCAGAGTTTTACTAGCATATTGAATAACATTTAATTTATTATCAAATCTTTGCCCTAGAACAGCACCTACAGCATAATCACTAGCATCACACATGATTTCAAAGGGTAAATTCCAATCAGGTGGTTGAACAATGGGTGCAGAGATCAATGCTTTCTGAAGTATTTCAAATGCTTCTACACAATCATCATCAAAGACAAATGGTATATCTTTTTGCAATAAATTAGTCAGAGGCCAAGAAATTTTGGAGAAGTCCTTAATGAACCTCCTATAAAAACTGGCATGACCAAGGAAACTTCTTATACCCTTGATGTCCTTGGGACATGACATCTTTTCAATAGCATCAACATTGGCTTTATCAACTTCAATGCCTCTTTCAGAAATTTTATGCCCCAAAATAATGCCTTCATTAACCATAAAGTGGCACTTCTCCCAATTCAAGACTAGATTAGTTTCTTCACATCTCTGCAAAACTCGATCAAGGTTTCTCAAGCAATCATCAAAAGAGGATCCATAAACGGAGAAATTATCCATAAAAACCTCACATATCTTTTCATAAAAGTCAGAGAATATAGCCATCATGCATCTTTGAAAGGTAGCAGGTGCATTACATAAACCAAAAGGCATACGTCTATAAGCAAAAGTACCAAAAGGGCAAGTAAAAGTGGTCTTTGATTGATCATTGGCTGACACAGGTATTTGAGAGAAACCAGAGTAACCATCTAGAAAGCAAAAATGTGTATGTTTGGATAATCTTTCTAGCATTTGATCAATAAAAGGTAAGGGGTAATGATCTTTTTTAGTAGCCTTATTTAATTTGCGGAAATCAATTACCATCCTATATCCTGTAATAATTTTTCCGGAATCAATTCATCTTTATCATTAGGAATGACAGTAATACCTCCCTTCTTAGGGACACAATGGACAGGACTTACCCACTGACTATCAGCAACGGGATAAATTATACCTGCCTCAAGGAGCTTTAGTATTTCCTTTCTTACCACTTCTTTCATCTTAGGATTCAGCCGTCGTTGGTGATCATGAACTGGTTTAGCATCTTTTTCCAAATTTATTTTATGTTGACATAGAGTGGGACTAATGCCCTTAAGATCATCAAGAGTATATCCAATAGCAGCACGGTGCTTCTTCAGAGTTTTCAATAATCTCTCTTCTTCATGCTCTGAAAGGTTAGCACTAATAATAACAGGATATATCTTCTTCTCATCAAGATAAGCATATGTAAGAGTATCAGGTAACGGTTTGAGCTCAAACACGGGATCACCCTTGGGTGGAGGAGGATCCCCTAGGATTTCAACAGGCAAATTGTGTTTCAGGATGGGTTCCTGTTTAAAGAATACTTCATCTATTTCCCTTCTTTCATTCATAAACATATTATTTTCATGGTATAGCAAATATTGTTCTAAAGGATCACTAGGAGGTACGGCAATAGAAGCAAGGCCAATAATTTCATCCTTACTAGGCAATTCCTCTTCACGGTGTTGTCTACGAAATTTAGAGAAATTAAAATCATGAGACATATCATCTAAACCAATAGTAACAATATCCTTTTCGCAGTCTATCCTAGCATTAACAGTGTTCAAGAAGGGTCTACCAAATATAATGGGACAAAAACTATCTTGTGGGGAACCAAGAACAAGAAAATCAGCAGGATATTTAGTTTTCCCACACAAGACTTCAACATCTCTAACAATTCCCATGGGTGAAATAGTATCTCTATTGGCAATTTTAATTGTGACATCAATATCTTCTAACTCAGTAGGTGCAATATCATGCATAATTTCTTTGTATAAGTCAATAGGTATTGCACTAGCACTAGCACCCATATCACATAAGCCATGATAACAATGATCTCCTATTTTAACAGAAATAATAGGCATGCCAACCACAGGTCTATGTTTATCTTTAGCACAAGGTTTGGCAATTCTAGCAGTTTCATTACAAAAATGAATAACATGCCCATAAATATTATCAGACAAGAGATCTTTAACAATAGCAATATTAGGTTCAACTTTAACTTGCTCAGGAGGTATATAAGTTCTAATATTGCTTTTACGAACCACAGTTGAAGCTTTAGCATGATCTTTTATCCTAACATGAAAAGGTGGTTTCTCACCATAACAAGTAGGAACAATAGGGTCATTATAAGTGATAGTCTTTTCTTCAACTTTAATTGGTGCAACTACTTTTACTTCTATGGGAGGATGATATTTAAACCACTTCTCCTTAGTGAGATCAACATGGGTAGCAAAAGATTCACAGAAAGAAGCTACTATCTCAGAGTCAAGTCCATATTTAGTGCTAAACTTACGGAAAACATCGGTATCCATAAAAGATTTAACACAATCAAACTTAGGTGTCA
The DNA here is from genome assembly GCA_021605205.1 of Aegilops longissima. Lineage (NCBI taxonomy): Eukaryota > Viridiplantae > Streptophyta > Magnoliopsida > Poales > Poaceae > Aegilops > Aegilops longissima. The sequence goes on from CM038678.1 coordinate 122,077,901, forward strand.
TACCTAACTCCTTACCTTCGTCGAGATCCCAATATTCAGAGTTGCGTTTAATTCTTTCCAATAAATTTGAATTCAATAGTCTTCATCATAAAAGAGCCAGCACAAGAAGTATCGAGCATGGTGCGATTGTTATCAGAAAGCCGAGCATAATTTTTTTGAATAATTATCTCTCTTGGGAGCGCATGATTGGGGCATGAATATAACATTGATTTAAGCCTCCCCCAAGCTTGAGCGATGCTTTCTCCTTTGCGAGGCCAAAAATTATATATATAATTGCGATCACGATGAACAAGATGCATAGGATAAAACTTCTAATGAAATTCCAATTTCAATCGTTTGTAGTTCCATGATCCCATATCATCACATAGCCTATACCATGTCAATGTATCTCCCTTCAAAGATAAAGGGAAGACCTTCTTCTTAATAACATCATCGGGCACACCTGCAAGCTTAAATAATCCACAAACTTCATCCACATATATTAGGTGCTCATCAGGATGCATTGTTCCATCTCTTGCAAAAGGATTAGCTAGCAATTTTTCTATCATACCCGAAGGAATCTCAAAGTAGATATTTTAATTTTCAGTAGGTTCAGTAGGTTGAGGAGAAACTCTTTGCTCTACTGGTCGGGGTGAAGATACCCCGAACAAGCCCCTCAGAGAATTACTTTCCATAGTAACAAGTGACAGTAAATTTCAGCACACTATATAAATTTTTCCTTACCAAATTCCACCAACCAAAGGCGCTTCACTCCCCGGCAACGGCGCCAGAAAAGAGTCTTGATGACCCACAAGTATAGGGGAACTATCGTAGTCCTTTCGATAAGTAAGAGTGTCAAACCCAACGAGGAGCAGAAGGAAATGATAAGCGGTTTTCAGCAAGGTATTCTCTGCAAGCACTGAAATTATAGGTAACAGATAGTTTTGTGATAAGATAAATGGTAACGAGCAACAAGTAACAAAAGTAAATAAAGTGCAGCAAGGTGGCCCAATCCTTTTTGTAGCAAAGGACAAGCCTGGACAAACTCTTATATAGAGATAAGCGCTCCCGAGGACACATGGGAATCATCGTCAAACAAGTTTTCATCACGGTCATATGATTCGCATTCGGTACTTTGATAATTTGATATGTGGGTGGGCCGGTGCTTTGGTGCTGCCCTTACTTGGACAAGCATCCCACTTATGATTAACCCCTATTGCAAGCATCCACAACTACAAAAGAAGTATTAAGGTAAACATAACCATAGCATGAAACATATGGATCCAAATCAGCCCCTTACGACGCAACGCATAAACTAGGGTTTAAGCTTCTGTCACTCTAGCAACCCATCATCTACTTATTACTTCCCAATGCCTTCCTCTAGGCCCAAACAATGGTGAAGTGTCGTGTAGTCGACGTTCACATAACACCACTAGAGGAGAGACAACATACATCTCATCAAAATATCGAACGAATACCAAATTCACATGACTACTAATAGCAAGACTTCTCCCATGTCCTCAGGAACAAACGTAACTAATCACAAAGCATATTCATGTTCATAATCAGAGGAGTATTAATATGCATATAGGATCTGAACATATGATCTTCCACCAAATAAACCAACTAGCATCAACTACAAGGAGTAATCAACACTACTAGCAACCTGCACGTACCAATCCCAGACTTAGGGACAAGAATTGGATACAAGAGATGAACTAGGGTTTGAGAGGAGATGGTGCTGGTGAAGATGTTGATGGAGATTGCCCTCTCCCGATGAGAGGAGCGTTGGTGATGACGATGGCGATGATTTTTCCCTCCCGGAGGGAAGTGTCCCTAGCAGAACAGCTCTGCCGGAGCCCTAGATTGGTTCCGCCAAGGTTCCGCCGCATGGTGGCGGAGTCTCGTCCCGAAAGCTTGCTTATGATTTTTCTTCGGACGAAAGACTTCATATAGCAGAAGATGGGCACCAGAGGGCCAACAGGGGGCCCACGAGGCAGGGGGGCGCGCCCCCACCCTCATGGCCAGGGTGTGGGCCCCCTCTGGTATTTCTTCCGCTCAGTATTTTTTATTATTTACAAAAATAACTTTCGTGGAGTTTCAGGACTTTTGGAGTTGTGCAGAATAGGTCTCTAATATTTGCTCCTTTTCCAGCCCAGAATTCTAGCTGCCGGCATTCTCCCTCCTTATGTAAACTTTGTAAAATAAGAGAGAATAGGCATAAGTATTGTGACATAATGTGTAATAACAACCCATAATGCAATAAATATTGATATAAAAGCATGACACAAAATGGACGTATCACACGCTACCTCTACATCTACCTTCGGAATTAGTTTTAGACCTGAATAATTGTTATTTGGTGCCAGCATAAGCATGAACATTATATCTGGATCTTGTTTGATGCGAGATGGTTATTTATTTAAATCAGAGAATAATGGCTGTTCTATTTATATGAGTAATATCTTTTATGGTCATGCACCATTGAAGAGTGGTCTATTTTTATTAAATCTCGATAGTAGTAATACACATATTCATAATATTGAAGCCAAAAGATGCAGAGTTGATAATGATAGTGCAACTTATTTGTGGCACTGCCGTTTAGGTCATATTGGTGTAAAGCGCATGAAGAAACTCCATACTGATGGACTTTTGGAATCACTTGATTATGAATCACTTGGTACTTGCGAACCATGCCTCATGGGCAAGATGACTAAAACGCCGTTCTTCGGGACAATGGAGCGAGCAACAGATTTGTTGGAGATCATACATACTGATGTATGTGGTCCGATGAATATTGAGGCTCGTGACGGGTATCGTTATTTTCTCACCTTCACAGATGATTTGAGCAGATATGGGTATATCTACTTAATGAAACATAAGTCTGAAACATTTGAAAAGTTCAAAGAATTTCAGAGTGAAGTGGAAAAGCATTGTAACAAGAAAATAAAGTTTCTACGATCTGATCGTGGGGGAGAATATTTGAGTTACGAGTTTGGTCTTCATTTGAAACAATGTGGAATAGTTTCGCAACTCACGCCACCTGGAACACCACAGCGTAATGGTGTGTTCGAACGTCGTAATCGTACTTTACTAGATATGGTGCGATCTATGATGTCTCTTACTGATTTACCACTATCGTTTGGGGTTATGCTCTAGAGATGGCTGCATTCACGTTAAATAGGGCACCATCTAAATCCGTTGAGACGACGCCATATGAACTGTGGTTTGGCAAGAAACCAAAGTTGTCGTTTCTTAAAGTTTGGGGCTGCGATGCTTATGTGAAAAATCTTCAACCTGATATGCTCGAACCTAAATCGGAGAAGTGTGTCTTCATAGGATACCCAAAGGAGACTGTTGGGTACACCTTCTATCACAGATCCGAAGGCAAAACATTCGTTGCTAAGAATGGATCCTTTCTAGAGAAGGAGTTTCTCGAAAGAAGTGAGTGGGAGGAAAGTAGAACTTGATGAGGTAACTGTACCTGCTCCCTTATTGGAAAGTAGTTCACCACAGAAACCGGTTCCTGTGACACCTACACCAATCAATGAGGAAGCTAATGATATTGATCATGAAACTTCAGATCAAGTTACTACCGAGCCTCGTAGGTCAACGAGAGTAAGATCCGCACCAGAGTGGTACGGTAATCCTGTTCTGGAGGTCATGTTACTTGACCAAGGCGAACCTACGAACTATGAAGAAGCGATGGTGAGCCCAGATTCCGCAAAATGGCTTGTAGCCATGAAATCTAAGATGGGATCCATGTATGAGAACAAAGTGTGGACTTTGGTTGACTTGCCCGATGATCGGCAAGCCATAGAGAATAAATGGGTCTTCAAGAAGAAGATCGACGCCGATAAGAATTCTCGCTACAAAACTCGACTTGTTGCAAAAGGTTTTCGACAAGTTCAAGGAGTTGACTACGATGAAACTTTCTCATCCGTAGCGATGCTTAAGTATGTCCGAATCATGTTAGCAATAGCCGCATTTTATGATTATGAAATTTGGCAAATGGATGTCAAAACTGCATTCCTGAATGGATTTCTGGAAGAAGAGTTGTATATGATGCAACCGGAAGGTTTTGTCGATCCAAAGGGAGCTAACAAAGTGTTCAAGCTCCAACGATCCATTTATGGACTGGTGCAAGCCTCTCGGAGTTGGAATAAACGTTTTGATAGTGTGATCAAAGCATATGGTTTTATACAGACTTTTGGAGAAGCATGTATTTACAAGAAAGTGAGTGTGAGCTTTGTAGCATTTCTGATATTATATGTGGATGACATATTGCTGATTGGATGATATAGAATTTCTGGATAGCATAAAAGGATACTTGAATAAAAGTTTTTCAATGAAAGACCTCGATGAAGCTGCTTACATATTGGGCATCAAGATCTATAGAGATAGATCAAGACGCTTGATAAGACTTTCACAAAGCACATACCTCGACAAAGTTTTGAAGAAGTTCAAAATGGATCAAGCAAAGAAAGGGTTCTTGCCTGTGTTACAAGGTGTGAAGTTGAGTCAGACTCAATGCCCGACCACTTTGTAGAAGATAGAGAGAAATGAAAGATGTTCCTATGCTTCAGCCATAGGCTCTATCATGTATGCAATGCTGTGTACCGACCTGATGTGTGTCTTGCTATTAGCCTAGCAGGAGGTACCAAAGTAATCCAGAGTGGATCATTTGGACAGCGGTCAAGAACATTCTGAAATACCTGAAAAGGACTAAGGATATGTTTCTCGTTTATGGAGGTGACAAAGAGCTAGTCGTAAATGGTTACGTCGGAGCAAGCTTTGACACTGATCCGAACGATTCTAAATCGCAAACCGGATACATGTTTACATTGAACGGTGGAGCTGTCAGTTGGTGCAGTTCTAAACAAAGCGTCGTGCCTGGATCTACGTGTGAAGCGGAGTACATAGCTGCTTCGGAAGAAGCAAATGAAGGAGTCTGGATGAAGGAGTTCATATCCGATCTAGGTGTCATACCTAGTGCATCGGGACCAATGAAAATCTTTTGTGACAATATTGGTGCAATTGCTTTGGCAAAGGAATCCAGATTTCACAAGAGAACCAAGCACATCAAGAGACGCTTCAATTCCATCCGAGATCAAGTCCAGGTGGGATACATAGAGATTTGCAAGATACATACGGATCTGAATGTTGCATACCCGTTGACTAAGCCTCTTCCACGAGCAAAACATGATCAGCACCAAAACTCCATGGGTGTTAGAATCATTACTGTGTAATCTAGATTATTGACTCTAGTGCAAGTGGGAGACTGAAGGAAATATGCCCTAGAGGCAATAATAAAGTTATTATTTATTTCCTCATATCATGATAAATGTTTATTATTCATGCTAGAATTGTATTAACCGGAAACATAATACATGTGTGAATACATAGACAAACATAGTGTCACTAGTATGCCTCTACTTTACTATCTTGTTGATCAAAGATGGTTGAGTTTCCTAGCCATGTAGATGAGTTGTCATTTGATTAACGGGATCACATCATTAGGAGAATGCTGTGATTGACTTGACCCATTCCGTTAGCTTAGCACTTGATCGTTTAGTATGTTGCTATTGCTTTCTTCATGACTTATACATGTTCCTATGACTATGAGATTATGCAACTCCCATTTACCGGAGGAACACTTTGTGTGCTACCAAACATCATAATGTAACTGGGTGATCATAAAGGTGCTCTACAGGTGTCTCTGAAGGTACTTGTTGAGTTGGCGTATTTCGAGATTAGGATTTGTCACTCCGATTGTCGGAGAGGTATCTCTGGGCCTTCTCGGTAATGCACATCACTATAAGCCTTGCAAGCAGTGTGACTAATGAGTTAGTTGCGGGATGATGCATTACGTAACGAGTAAAGAGACTTGCCGGTAACGAGATTGAGCTAGGTATTGAGATACCGACGATCGACTCTCGGGCAAGTAACATATCGATGACAAAGGGAACAACGTATGTTGTTATGCGGTTTGACCGATAAAGATCTTCGTAGAATATGCAGGAGCTAATATGAGCATCCAGGTTCTGCTATTGGTTATTGACCGGAGACGTGTCTCGGTCATGTCTACATAGTTCTCAAACCCGTAGGGTCCGCACGCTTAAAGTTCGGTGACAATCAGTATTATGAGTTTTTGTGTTTTGATGTACCGAAGGTAGTTCGGAGTCCCAGATATGATCACAGACATGACGAGGAGTCTCGAAACGGTCGAGATGTAAAGATCGATATATTGGACGACTATATTCGGACACCGGAAGTGTTCCGGGTGGTTTCGGAGAAAACCGGAGTGCCGGAGAGTTACCGGAACCCCCCGGGAGAAATAGTGGGCCTTATGGGTCTTAGTTGAGAGAGAGGGGGCTGGCCTAGGGCAGGCTGCGCGCCCCTCCCCCTCTGGTCCGAATTGGACTAGTAGAGTGGGGCGGTGCCCCCCTTTCCTTCTCTCTCTCCCCCTTCCTTTCCCCCTCCTAGTAGGAGTAGGAAAGAGGGTAGTCCTACTCCTACTAGGAGGACTCCTCCTCCTGACGCGCCCACAAGGGGCCAGCCGGCCTCCCCCTTGCTCCTTTATATACGGGGGCAGGGGGCACCTCTAGACAGACAAGTTGATCTGTTGATCTTTCCCAGCCGTGTGCGGTGCCCCCCTCCACCATATTCCACCTCGGTCATATCGTAGCAGTGCTTAGGCAAAGCCCTACATCGGTAGCAACATCATCACCGTCATCACGCCGTCGTGCTGACGGAACTCTCCCGTGAAGCTCTACTGGATCGGAGTTCGTGGGACGTCATCGAGCTGAACGTGTGCTGAACTCGGAGGTGTCGTACGTTCGGTACTTGGCGGTCGGATCGTGAAGACGTATGACTACATCAACCACGTTGTGCTAACGCTTCCGCTTTCGGTCTACGAGGGTACGTGGACAACACTCTCCCCTCTCGTTGCTATGCATCACCATGATCTTGCGTGTGCGTAGGAATTTTTATGAAATTACTACGTTCCCCAACACCCGAACCCTGAATGTTACAATGATAAAGATGGGTCGGCCCCAAGGGTACCCGTGAGAGATAATGTGGCGGGACGACAGGGCAAGTGGAGACCACCTAGGATAGAGGTGGACCTGGTTCCTGGCCGTGGTCTGCGAGTTACTAAGTCGGAGCAACGTCCCTGGCCATCTTCATGAGTTACTAATAATACACTTACAGATTTGGGTATTTGATCTGAGTTGGCTATGTTCCCTTACGCACTAACCGCCACGCGAGATAATGGCATATGGGACCCTCAGCGTCGTACGATTTCTCCCGAAAGCTTTGTCAGACGTCCAATCCAGCATTGCAACACGGTAGACCAGCAGATATCCTCCGTATGAGGTGAAGTTGGACCCTGCTTGCAATGACCCGGAGTGCTTAGGAGTGAGCGGGCGGACAATCCATTCACACTTAGGATGTAGACCGGCGGGGACCGCTCTGTGGAGTCTAGGTAGGACTATGGCGTGTTGATCATCCAAGGTTGGGCATTACCCAGGAAAGTGTGTCCGGCCAGAGGTAATCAAGTGCGTTGGGTAATATGGTGCACCCCTGCAGGGAAGTAATCTATTTGAATAGTCGTGTCCATGGCAACAAGATGCTTGGAGTTGTATCCTGATCTACTACAACTAGAACCGGATACTATAGTGATACTTAACTGTTTTACTACTTCGGGATCACTTTCTCGCTGGGTAGTCAAGGAAGTATCTCCAGGGTGTTGTTGATAAATACATGATACTAAATATTATATGTAAACTCCTCTCTTCTAATGCTGCAAGATGATGGTAGTCTTCGATAGGATGGGTTTCTTCCCCTTTATTCTGGCATTTCTATAGTTTAGTCCACAGATATACCCCATTCCTTTGATACCGATGCATATGTAGTATATATCTGATGTAAGTCTTGCGAGTACTTCGGATGAGTACTCATGGTTGCTTTCCTACCTCTTTTATTCTTCTTGAATGTTGCAATCAGATGATGGAGCCACAGGATCCCGAGGTTGGTTCTACGCGGAGTTCAATTTCGAGGAGTAGTTCGGAGGTCCCAGGCAAGAGGCCTTGCCTTTTCGATCTAGAGTCATTGTTTGTTTTCGCCTTCTTAAGGCACCTTTGTAATTGTTTGTACTCAGACCTAACTCTTGATGTAATATCGGGTCTTGTGACCCTGGCTTGTAATATATTGATTTATTTGTTTAATTTGGTCGTAGAGTTGTGTTTGTGATATTATACCGTGAGTCTCTGATCTTGATCGTGCATGCTGCGTGGATGTTTAGTGCATGGTAATTTCGAGGTGTCACAACAACGACCTCATGTTGTGTGGTTGAATGATGTGCACGTCGTAGGGCGCAAAGTGATTTCGTGCGTGAAACTTTTCATGCACTTGCTCCTAGAAGGGCTCCCCTCTGCTCCTACCTATGAAATCCGTGGATAAGGCCAGTCACGCATCGCACAACTCATCCTCCATGGTCGAGTAGCTCACCATCCTTCATACTCTAAAAACGACATAGAATTTGAAAATAAGCTCAATGGCATTTGACTGAACACCTGCCGGGCGTGGTGTCCGCCATGGAGGTTATCGACAAGGGACGGAGTGTACCTAGGTACAAACGGCTCCAGGGTGGACAACTTCGTCAAGCGTGCGGGTTGTTGCTCGTGGTGTACGTTTGGCAATGCCTTTGTGGAGGCTGAAGACATACAGCGGCGGCGGCGGAGGTGGAGGGGTGCGGATGCAAAGCAAGGATGGAGGAGGGCGGAGTGGAAAGAAATGGGACCGGAATAGGGGATTGGGTGGGCCGGGGTGTTGGGGAACGTAGCATGCAATTTCAAAAAATAATCCTACGCTCATGCAAGATCTATCTAGGAGATGCATAGCAACAAGAGGGGGAGAGTGTGTCCACGTACCCTCGTAGACCGAAAGCGGAAGCGTTAGGTTAACGCGGTTGATGTAGTCGAAGGACTTCACGATCCAACCGATCTAGTACGGAACGTACGACACCTCCAAGTTCAGCACACCTTCAGCTCGGTGACGTACCTCGAACTCTTGATCCAGCAGAGGGTCGAGGGAGAGTTTCGTCAGCACGACGGCGTGGTGACGGTGATGGTGATGTGATCCGCGCAGGGCTTCTCCTAAGCACTACGACCCTATGACCTGAGGTGTAAACTGTGGAGGGGGGCACCGCAATGGCTAAGAGAACATGATGTGCTATGGGGTGACCCCTGCCCCCGTATATAAAGGAGGGGAGGAGGAGGCGGCCGGCCAGGAGGGCGCGCCATGGGGGGAGTCCTACTAGGACTCCACTCCTAGTAGGATTCGCCCCCCCCCCTTTCCTTTCTTACCCGGAGGGGAAAAGGAAGGAGAGGGAGAGGGAGAGGGAAAGGGGGCACCGCCCCTCCCCTAGTCCAATTCGGACTCCCATGGGGAGCGTGCGGCCACCCCTTGCGGGCTCCCCTCTCTCTCCACTAAGGCCCATGTAGGCCCAATACTTCCCCTGGAGGTTCCGGTAACCCCTCGGTACTCCGGTAAAATACCCGAACCACTCGAAACCATTCCGATGTCCGAATACTACCTTCCAATATATGAATCTTTACATCTCGACCATTTAGAGACTCCTCGTCATGTCCGTGATCTCATCCGGGACTCCAAAGAAACTTCGGTCACCAAAACACATAACTCATAATACAAATCATCAACGAACGTTAAGCGTGCGGACCCTACGGGTTCGAGAACTATGTAGAAATGACCAAGACACATGTCCGGTCAATAACCAATAGCGGAACCTGGATGCTCATATTGGTTCCTACATATTCTGCAAAGATCTTTATCGGTCAAACCGCAATAATAACATACGTTATTCCTTTTGTTATCGGTATGTTACTTTCCAGAGATTCGACCATCGGTATCATCATACCTAGTTCAATCTCGTTGCCAGCAAGTCTCTTTACTCGTTCCGTAATGCATCATCCTGTAACTAACTCATTAGTCACATTGCTTGCAAGGCTTATAGTGATGTGCATTACCGAGAGGGCCCAGAGATACCTCTCTGATACTCGGAGTGACAAATCCTAATCTTTATCTATGCCAACCCAACAAACACCTTTGGAGACACCTGTAGAGCATCTTTATAATCACCAAGTTACGTTGTGACATTTGATAGCACACAAGGTGTTCCTCCGGTATTTGGGAGTTGCATAATCTCATAGTGAGAGGAATATGTATAAGTCATGAAGAAAGCAATATCAATAAAACTTAACGATCATCATGCTAAGCAACGGATGGGTCTTGTCCATCACATCATTCTCTAATGATGTGATCTCGTTCATCAAATGACAACACATGTCTATGGTCAGGAAACTTAACCATCTTTGATTAACGAGCTAGTCAAGTAGAGGCATACTAGGGACACTTCGTTTTGTCTATGTATTCACACATGTACTAAGTTTCTGGTTAATACAATTCTAGCATGAATAATAAACATTTATCATGATATAAGGAAATATAAATAACAACTTTATTATTGACTCTAGGGCATATTTCCTTCAGTCTCCCACTTGCAATAGAGTCAATAATCTAGATTACATAGTAATCATTCTAACACCCATGGAGTCTTGGTGCTGATCATGTTTTGCTCGTGGAAGAGGCTTAGTCAACGGATCGGGAACATTCAGATCTGTATGTATCTTGCAAATCTCTATGTCTCCCTCCTTGACTTGATCGCGGATGGAGTTGAAGCGTCTCTTGATGTGTTTGGTTCCCTTGTGAAATATGGATTCCTTCGCTAAGGCAATTGCTCCAGTATTGTCACAAAAGATTTCCATTGGACCCGATGCACTAGGTATTACACCTAGATCGGATATGAACTCCTTCATCCAGACTCTTCATTTGCTGCTTCTGAAGCAGCTATGTACTCCGCTTCACACGTAGATCCCGCCATGATGATCTGCTTGGAACTGCACCAACTGACAGCTCCACCATTAAATACAAATACGTATCCGGTTTGTGACTTAGAGTCATCCGGATCAGTGTCAAAGCTTGCATCGACATAACCATTTACGACAAGCTCTTTGTCACCTCCATAAACTAGAAACATATCCTTAGTCCTTTTCAGGTATTTTAGGATGTTCTTGACCGCTGTCCAGTGATCCACTCCTGGATTACTTTGGTACCTCCCTGCTAAACTTATAGCAAGGCACACATCAGGTCTGGTGCACAGCATTGCATACATGATAGAATCTATGACTGAGGCATAGGGAATGACTTTCATTTTCTCTCTTTCTTCTGAAGTGGTCGGGCATTGAGTCTGACTCAACTTCACACCTTGTAACACAGGCAAGAACCCTTTCTTTGACTGATCCATTTTGAACTTCTTCATAACTTTATTAAGGTATGTGCTTTGTGAAAGTCCAATTAAGTGTCTTGATCTATCTCTATAGATCTTGATGCCCAATATATAAGCAGCTTCACCGAGGTCTTTCATTGAAAAATTCGTATTCAAGTATCCTTTTATGCTATCCAAAAATTATGTATTATTTCCAATCAATAATATGTCATCCACATATAATATTAGAAATGCTATAGAGCTCCAACTCACTTTCTTGTAAATACAGGCTTCTCCAAAAGTCTGTATAAAACCATATGCTTTGATCACACTATCAAAGCGTATATTCCAACTCTGAGAGGCTTGCACCAGTCCAAAAATGGATCGCTGGAGATTGCACACTTTGTTACCACCTTTAGGATAGACAAAACCTTCTGGTTGCATCATATACAACTCTTCTTTAAGAAATTCATTAAAGAATGCAGTTTTGACATCCATTTGCCAAATTTCATAATCATAAAAATGCGGCAATTGCTAACATGATTCGGACAGACTTAAGCATCGCTACGAGTGAGAAGATCTGATCGTAGTCAACTCCTTGAACTTGTCGAAAACCTTTCGCAATAAGTCGAGCTTTGTAGCAGTAACATTACCGTCAACGTCAGTCTTCTTCTTGAAGATCCATTTATTCTCTATGGCTTGCCGATCATCGAGCAATTCAACCAAAGTCCTCAGTTTGTTCTCATACATGGATTCCATCTCAGATTTCATGGCCTCAAGCCATTTCACGGAATCTGGGCTCATCATCGCTTCCTCATAGTTCATAGGTTCGTCATGGTCTAGTAACATGACTTCCAGAACAGGATTACCGTACCACTCTGGTGCGGAACGTACTCTAGATGACCTACGAGGTTCAGTAGTAACTTTATCTGAAGTTTGATGATCATGATCATTAACTTCCTCACTGATTGGTGTAGGCATCACTGGAACTGATTTATGTGATGTACTACTTTCCAATTTGGGAGAAGGTACAATTACCTCATCAAGTTCTACGTTCCTCCCACTCACTTCTTTGGAGAGAAACTCCTTTTCTAGAAAGGATCCATTCTTAGCAACGAATATCTTGCCTTCGGATCAGTGATAGAAGGTGTACTCAACAGTTTCCTTTGGGTATCCTATGAAGACGCATTTCTCCGATTTGGGTTCGAGCTTATCAGGTTGAAGCTTTTTCACATAACCATCGCATCCCCAAACTTTAAGAAACGACAACTTAGGTTTCTTGCCAAACCACGGTTCATATGGTGTCGTCTCAACGGATTTAGATGATGCCCTATTTAACATGAATGCAGCCGTCTCTAAAGCATAACCCCAAAACAATAGTGGTAAATCGGTAAGAGACATCATAGATCGCACCATATCTACTAAAGTATGGTTACGACGTTCGGACACACCATTACACTGTGGTGTTCCAGGTGGCGTGAGTTGTGAAACTATTCCACATTGTTTCAAATGAAGACCAAACTCGTAACTCAAATATTCACCTCCACGATCAGATCGTAGAAACTTTCTTTTCTTGTTACGACGATTTTCCACTTCACTCTAAAATTCTTTGAACTTTTCAAATGTTTCAGACTTATGTTTCATTAAGTAGATATACCCATATCTTCTCAAATCATCTGTGAAGGTCGGAAAATAACGATACCCGCCGCGAGCCTCAACACTCATCAGACCGCATACATCAGTTTTTATTATTTCCAATAAGTCAGTGGCTCGCTCCATTGTTACGGAGAACGGAGTCTTAGTCATCTTGCCCATGAGGCATGGTTCGCAAGCATCAAGTGATTCATAATCAAGTGATTCCAAAAGCCCATTAGCATGGAGTTTCTTCATGCGCTTTACACCAATATGACCTAAACGGAAGTGCCACAAATAAGTTGCACTATCATTATTAACTTTGCATCTTTTGGCTTCAATATTATGAATGTGTATCACTACGATCAAGATTCAACAAAAATAGACCACTCATCAAGGGTGCATGACAATAAAGGATATTACTCATATAAATAGAACAACCATTATTCTCTGATTTAAATGAATAACCGTCTCGCATCAAAGAAGATCCAGATATAATGTTCATGCTCAACGCTGGCACCAAATAACAATTATTCAGGTCTAAAACTAATCCCGAAGGTAGATGTAGAGGTAGCATGCCAATGGCGATCGCATCGACCTTGGAACCATTTCCAACGCGCATCGTCACCTCGTCCTTAGCCAATCTTTGTTTAATCTGTAGCCCCTATTTCGAGTTGCAAATATGAGCAATAGAATCAGTATCAAATACCCAGGCGCTACTACGAGCATTAGTAAGGTACACATCAATAACATGTATATCAAATATACCTTTCACTTTGCCATCCTTATTATCCTCCAAATACTTGGGGCAGTTCCACTTCCAGTGACCAGTCCCTTTGAAGTAGAAGCACTCAGTTTCAGGCTTAGGTCCAGAGTTGGGCTTCTTCCCTTGAGCAGCAACTTGCTTGCTATTCTTCTTGAAGTTCCCTTTCTTCCCTTTGCCCTTTTTCTTGAAACTAGTGGTCTTGTTAACCATTAACACTTGATGCTCCTTCTTTATTTCTACCTTCGTAGCCTTAAGCATCGCGAAGAGCTCGGGAATTGTCTTTTCCATCCCTTGCATATTATAGTTCATCACGAATCTCTTGTAGCTTGGTGGTAGTGATTGAATAACTCTGTCAATGACACTATCATCAGGAAGATTAACTCCCAACTGAGTCAAGTGGTTATGGTACCCAGACATTCTGAGTATGTGTTCACTAACAGAACTATTCTCCTCCATCTTGCAGCTATATAACTTGTTGGAGACTTCATATCTCTCAACTCGGGCATTTGCTTGTAATATTAACTTCAACTCTTGGAACATCTCATATGCTCCATGACGTTCAAAACGTCTTTGAAGTCCCGATTCTAAGCCGTAAACCATGGCACACTGAACTATCGAGTAGTCATCAGCTTTAGTCTGCCAGACGTTCATAATGTCCGGAGTTGCTCCTGCAGCGGGTGTCGGTGTCAAAACCGGCGGATCTCGGGTAGGGGGTCCCGAACTGTGCGTCTAGGCGGATGGTAACAGGAGACAAGGGACACAATGTTTTTACCCAGGTTCGGGCCCTCTCGATGGAGGTAATACCCTACTCCTGCTTGATTAATATTGATGATATGGGTAGTACAAGAGTAGATCTACCATGAGATCGAGAGGCTAAACCCTAGAAGCTAGCCTATGGTATGATTGTTGTTAGTCCTACGGACTAAAACCCTTCGGTTTATATAGACACCGAATAGGGTTAGGGTTACACACAGTCGGTTACAATGGTAGGAAATCTACATATCCGTATCGCCAAGCTTGCCTTCCACGCCAAGGAAAGTCCTATCCGGACACGGGACGAAGTCTTCAATCTTGTATCTTCATAGTCTAGGAGTCCGGCCAAAGATGATAGTTCGGCTATCCGGACACCCCCTAGTCCAGGACTCCCTCAGCGGGCCTTGCACCTAGCTGTGCTTCTAGGACGTAATTCTTTTGTGCAGCAATGAGGATAATCCTCAAGTTACGGACCCAGTCCGTGTAGTTGCTACCATCATCTTTCAACTTAGATTTCTCTAGGAACGCATTAAAATTCAAGGGAATGGTAGCACGGGCCATTGATCTACAACAACATAGATATGCAAAAACTATTAGGACTAAGTTCATGATAAATTTAAGTTCAATTAATTATATTACTTAAGAACTCCCACTTAGATACACATCCCTCTAGTCATCTAAATGATCACGTGATCCATATCAACTAAACCATGTCCGATCATCACGTGAGATGGAGTAGTTTTCAATGGTGAACATCTCTATTTGATCATGTATACTATATGATTCATGTTCGACCTTTCGGTCTTAGTGTTCCGAGGCCATGTCTGCATATGCTAGGCTCGTCAAGTTTAACCCGAGTATTCTGCACGTGCGAAACTGTCTTACAGCCCTAGTATGTGAATGTAGAGCTTATCACACCCGATCATCACATGGTGTCTCGGCACGATGAACTATAGCAACGGTGCATACTCTGGGAGAACACTTATACCTTGAAATTTAGTGAGGGATCATCTTATAATGCTACTGCCATACTAAGCAAAATAAGATGCATAAAAGATAAACATCACATGCAATAAAAATATGTGACATGATATGGCCATCATCATCTTGTGGGTTTGATCTCCATCTCCAAAGCACCGTCATGATCTCCATCGTCACCGGCTTGACACCTTGATCTCCATCGTAGCATCGTTGTCGTCTCGCCAACTATTGCTTCTACGACTATCGCTACCGCTTAGTGATAAAGTAAAGCAATTACATGGCGATTGCATTTCATACAATATAGCGACAACCATAAGGCTCCTGCCAGTTGCCAATAACTTTTACAAAACATGATCATCTCATACAACAATTTAAATCTCATCACGTCTTGACCATATCACATCACAACATGCCCTGCAAAAACAAGTTAGACGTCCTCTACTTTGTTGTTGCAAGTTTTACGTGGCTGCTACAGGCTTCTAGCAAGAACTGTTCTAACCTACGCATCAAAACCACAACAATTTTTCGTCAAGTGTGCTGTTTTAACCTTCAACAAGGAATGGCCGTAGTCAAATTTGATTCAATTAAAGTTGGAGAAACAGACACCCGCTAGCCACCTTTATGCAAAACAAGTTGCATATCTATCGGTGGAGCCGGTCTCATGAACGTGGTCATGTAAGGTTAGTCTGGGCAGTTTCATCCAACAATACCGCCGAATCAAAATAAGACGTTGGTGGTAAGTAGTATGACTATTATCGCCCACAACTCTTTGTGTTCTACTCGTGCATATCATCTACGCATAGACATGGCTCGGATGCCACTGTTGGGGAACGTAGCATGCAATTTCAAAAAAATTGCTACACTCATGCAAGATCTATCTAGGAGATGCATAGCAACGAGAGGGGGAGAGTGTGTCCACGTACCCTCGTAGACCGAAAGCGGAAGCGTTAGGTTAACGCGGTTGATGTAGTCGAACGTCTTCACGATCCAACCGATCTAGTACCGAACATACAACACCTCCGAGTTCAGCACACGTTTAGCTCAATGACGTCCCTCGAACTCTTGATCCAGCAGAGAGCCGAGGGAGAGTTTCGTCATCACGACGGCGTGGTGACGTGATCCGCCCAGGGCTTCGCCTAAGCACTACGACGCTATGACCGGAGGAGTAAACCGTGGAGGGAGGCACTGCACACGGATAAGAGAACAATTGATGTGCTATGGGGTGCCCCCTGCCCCTGTATATAAAGGAGGGGAGGAGGAGGTGGCCTGCCAGGAGGGGCGCGCCATGGGGGGAGTCCTACTAGGACTCCACTCCTAGTAGGATTCGCCCCCCCCCCTTTTCCTTTCTTATCGGAGGGGAAAAGGAAGGAGAGGGAGAGGGAAAGGGGGCGCCGCCCCCTCCCCTAGTCCAGTTCGGACTCCCATGGGGGGCGTGCGGCCACCCCTTGCCGGCTTACCTCTCTCCACTAAGGCCCATGTAGGCCCAATACTTCCCCAGGGGTTCCGGTAACCCCTCGGTACTCCGGTAAAATACCCGAACAACTCGAAACCATTCCGATGTCCGAATACTACCTTTCGATATATGAATCTTTACCTCTCGACCATTTTGAGAGTCCTCGTCATGTCCATGATCTCATCCGGGCATCCGAACAAACTTCGGTCACCAAAACACATAACTCATAATACAAATCGTCATCGAACGTTAAGCGTACGGACCCTACGGGTTCGAGAACTATGTAGACATGACCGAGACACATCTCCGGTCAATAACCCATAGCGTAACCTGGATGCTCATATTGGTTCCTACATATTCTACGAGGATCTTTGTCGGTCAAAGCGCAATAACAACATACATTATTCCCTTTGTCATCGGTATGTTACTTTCCCGAGATTCGATTGTCGGTATCATTATACCTAGTTCAATCGCGTTACCGGCAAGTCTCTTTATTCGTTCCGTAATGCATCATCCTGTAACTAACTCATTAGTCACATTGCTTGCAAGGCTTATAGTGATGTGCATTACTGAGAGGGCCCAGAGATACCTCTCCGGTACTTGGAGTGACAAATCCTAATATTGATCTATGCCAACCCAACAAACACCTTCGGAGACACCTGTAGAGCATCTTTATAATCACCCAGTTATGTTGTGACGTTTGATAGCACACATGGTGTTTCTCCGGTATTCGAGAGTTGCATAATCTCATAGTAAGAGGAATATGTATAAGTCATGAAGAAAGCAATAGCAATGAAACTTAACTATCATTATGCTAAGCTAACAGATGGGTCTTGTCCATCACATCATTCTCTAATGATGTGACCCCGTTCATCAAATGACAACACATGTCTATAGTTAGGAAACTTAACCATCTTTGATTAACGAGCTAGTCAAGTAGAGGCATACTAGGGACACTTTGTTTTTTCTATGTATTCACAAATGTACTAAGTTTCCGGTTAATACAATTCTAGCATGAATAATAAATATTTATCATCATATAAGGAAATATAAATAACAACTTTATTATTGCCTCTAGGGCATATTTCCTTCACGAGGGTGTCGGAGTCCTTTGTTTCTAGTGTACGGACTCCCGTAAACCCCCCACTTTGTCTCTAATTTGAGGGAGAAAATGCATCCGGAGCACCCCCACGGACCGATACATGACCGTGTTGGATGGCTTCCATGGTCCGGACAGATGCGAGCGGTTTGCGGGTTTCGCCTTGGAGATGCCCTTATGAGCTTTAGAGTTTGATCTGCTCTTCTCATGGACATGCATCATCTTCTGAAAACATTTCATTTTTCATGTTTATTTTTCTTATTAGAATAGCACTATAAACTCAAGGGTTAAACAACTCTAAAGTCTTGATATATGTGAAGTTTCAACCACTGACTAATTGCCACTTGGAGAAAAAAATATGTTGTGCCATCATCACAAAATTCCCAATTAGATCAAACCACACAAGGAAAAAACAAAAAACAATTTGACACATATTTGTACAGCAGTGTTGATGTACAGACAAGGCTTATAGCTTTAGAGACTGTTGTGCCTCAATTCTAAGCCGAGTTGCAGCCATGCAGGGCCACTACTACCTAGTAATGAAAAAAAATCGTTTGGGGGGGGGGGGCACGACCCCCTCATGCCATAACGTAGCTCCGTCGTTGATCTAGGCTCCCCAATAACATAATCGCCACGGTCTTGTTTGGCCTCGGAACAAGCAGGGTACGAATTCCTGTCTAAATCGTGTACACATAGGACAACGCTGCAAAAATACAAGTTATGTGGTCCATGGTCGCACTCACATACATATGCCGTGTTCTGAACAATCGCACAATTTACAACATCGGGTCGTACACGCATAGGACATGCTGCATGCATAGAGGCCAAGTACGCAACATCAAGGTATTGTACATCAGGGTGACGGCGGATTCATGCAACTAGACCTCGCCAAAGCCGGCGGAACGGTTTCTCTCCGTACTCTGGTGAGTCTGTGCTTTTTCCTCTGTGACAGCAGTGAGTTCGGATTTTGCTACTTTTAAGACACAAGTGTAGGAGGGGATGGCTCCCCATGACGATCCCAATGGCAACAGGAGGTGGGTGGCGCATCTGGTCTCCGACCTACACATGCCGGAGCTATTGATGTTCTGGGGAGGGACCGTAGTTCTGCGAGCTCGCACCCGACGCACTACAAAAAAAGACACATCCGTGACATTTTGGGTCAAACGAATTTTTTTTCTGTCATACTTATGAGACTTCTATGACAATAATTGTGGCAAAACACGGTATCATCATAGATGTGGTGGGGTCCTACTTCTATGAAAAAAAATTATGACAGAAAATGGGCTTTTCGTCCTGGGCGGGCCGGAGACGCAGCTGCATGACATTCTTTGGGCCGTCCATGACGGAAAAAACCGTGGTAAAAGCGAGGGCGAGGAAAATTTCGGGGTGTTCATGGTTACGGTGGGTGGTCGGGGCCGAGCGATGCGCGTTTCTCTTGTACACGCACGTGCGTGGGTGCGAGGCGTTGGGCTCTAACTGAACCCGAGCGAGGCATTGGGCTCTAACTAAACCCGAGCGACATTGCCTGCGAGCTACGCGTTCTTGAACCCGAGCAATCGATCGATGGCTGTTAATCGAACCCGATGGGCGATTCCTTCACTATCTGCTGCTAATCGAAGCCGATCGATGCTGCCTCGGGATGAGCGGTGGCGTTGTTGGGGGGGTTCGATGAACAGTTCCCGGTGGGGGTGAATGAACAGGACCCCATGGTGTTGCCTCTGGATGAACAGGACCCCGATCGATCGAGCCGGTTGGGGCTGGATGAACCGGACCCGTGGAGGCAGGATGAACAGGACCACCCCATGTGGAGGCGAGAATGAGCGGTGAGGCGGTGGAGGGCTGGATGAGCAGTAGCCCGTGGAGGGTGGTTGAGCAGAGCCCGTGGAGAGGGGTGGTTGAGCAAGATCCGGTGGA
Source organism: Aegilops longissima (assembly GCA_021605205.1). NCBI lineage: Eukaryota > Viridiplantae > Streptophyta > Magnoliopsida > Poales > Poaceae > Aegilops > Aegilops longissima. The sequence goes on from CM038678.1 coordinate 122,097,825, forward strand.
GTAAGCGGCGGTGGAGGATGGATGAGCAGGAGCTGTGGATGAGCAATCGCGGTGGAGGCTGGAGGAGGTCGACGGTGGATGAGCGGTGTCCCGTGGAGGCTGGAGGGGTCGACGGTGGAGATGAACAGTATCCAGTGGAGTTCCGTTTTGCGGTACGCCACACCCCTCCAGATGAACATGACCCCCGTTTCGACCGTAGCGCTCCAACACAAGTCCGTTTCCTTCGTTTTGTGGTACGCCACACCCCTCCTGATCAATAGGACCCCCGTTTCGACCGTAGGAGGTCCGTTTCCTCCGTTTTGTGGTACGCCAGACCCCTCCCAATGAACAGGATCCCATTTCGAACGTGGCTGGTCGAACACAAGGCCGTTTCCTCCATTCTGCGGTACGCCAGGCCTCGTTTCCATCGGCTGTTCCGTCCAAACCCTCCCGATGAACACGACGACGCATTCCGTTCCAACCCAGCCGGTTGGCTCCCCATGAACACGACGACAACGCTGTTTCTCCGTTCTGACCCAGCCATGTACACGAGCCCTGGCCGTACGTATGCGCGAGTAGGCGTTCGAGACCCTGCCCGTATGTACGTACGTGGCCGTATTTTCTTTCTTGCACATCGGCGTTGTATATGCGTGTACATGCTATGTGCGCGCCTCTACTACGACACGTGCGCGCCTCTACATCGACCAGTATGTACGTACACGTTTGCGACCAGAATGACAACGCTACGTATGCTTCGACCAGGTGGGTCCCGACTGTCAGGCACTTCCTTGCGTGCGAAGATGTAGCTGGTGGGTCCCAGCAATGAGGGGGCGAATCATTTTTTTTGCCCGGACGCACTTCCTTGCGTGTGAAGATGTAGCTGGTGGGTCCCAGCAGTCAGGGGGAAACATTTTTTCGCTAAATACGGTGGCCTGTCTGGTGGGTCCCCGCTGTCAGGTAGGAATAATTATTTTGCGCGTAATAAGGAGGCACTTCTTGCTACGGCCGTGGACCCAGCTGTCAGCCTCTCCACGTATAGTACTCTTCCGATGGAAGTCGGTCGTTGACCACATTGACCACGCCGCACCGAGAGCACCAAGGAGGTGGACGACAGAGAGGCCTAGGAAGGGGACGACACGGAGCCAGTGAAGACGCGGCAGTGGATGCCCACGCGGAGAGGAGTACGAGGGTTCACTTGTTCGGCTGCGGTGTGAGGCTGCCGTCGCCGCAGAATAACAGGGGGTGTGGGTGAGTAGAGGGATGGCCTGGCCAGCGGTGGGAGTAGTAGGGGCAGTGAGGCCTCCGCGGCATCGCAGCCGGCCATGGGAGGTAGGAGCACGAGGCACGACCGGCGCTGGTTTGGGCGGCTGGAGCAACAAGACTAGAGGTTGAAGAAGCACTACGGCCGTTGGATGGACATTGTACAGTCACTGGAGCTAGAATCGTTCATATTGACTAAGTTGACAAAGCACTCCGTCCCCGTCAACTTAGTAGGCCCACAAGTCAGCCTCCCACCAAGGTGGGTCCCAACTAGCAGGGGGGTATTCATTTTTTTGTGCATAACAAGGAGGCACCTCCGGTGGGTCCGAGCTAACAGCGGGGGGAACGTTTTTTTTCGTGAAATACGTTGGCCCGTCCGGTGGGTCCCAGCAGTCAGGGGGAAACGTTTTTTCGCCAAATACGGTGGCATGTCCGGTGGGTCCCTGCTGTCAGGTGGAGGAATAATTATTTTCCGCGTAATAAGGAGGCACTTCCTTGCGGATGTCGTGGACCCAGCTGTCAGCCTCTCCACGTACAGTACTCTTCCGATGGAAGTCGTTCCTTGACCACGTTGACCACGCCGCCCCGAGAGCACCAGGGCGGTGGACGACGGCGAGGCCTAGGAAGGGGACGACATGGAGCCGGGGAAGACGCGGCAGTGGATGCCCACGCGGAGAGGAGTACGAGGGTTCACTGGTTTGGCTGCGGTGTGAGGCTGATGTCGCCGCAGAATAACAGGGGGTGTGGGTGAGTGGAGGGATGCCCTGGCCAGCGGTGGGAGTAGTAGGGGCGGTGAGGCCTGCGCGGCAGCACAGCCGGCCACGGGAGGCAGGAGCAGGCAGCACGACCGACACTGCTTTGGGCGGCTGGAGCAAGAAGACCAGAGGTTGAAGAAGCACGACGGCCATTGGATGGACATCATACGGTCACTGCTGCTAGAATTGTTTATATTGACTAAGTTGACAAAGCCCTTGGTACGCGTCAACTTAGTAGGCCCACACATCAGCTTCCGAAACAGTGCGCCCCAGATGTCAGGGGGAGGAATCATTTTTTGGGCGGCTGAAGCTAGAATATCCGAGATTGAAGAAGAAGCACGGCATCCGTTGGATGGACATCCAATGGCCACTGCTGCTAGAACCCTGTGTTGACTATAAGTTGACAAAGCCTTGCATACGTGTCAACTCTCTTTTTTTAGGGGATGCGTCAACTTAGTAAGGCCACAAGTGTGTGGCAGAGAACTTATAGCCCATTTGAGATTTGTAAGAATGTGCAACAAATTTTTGAATTCTAATGGAATTTACTACATCCCATTTACAGTTTCTTAAAAGTCAGCCCATTTCAACCAACCGTTCAAAACAGAATTCAATAAAATTTCCCACATTTTGATGGGATCCACAATATTTTTATCCCGAAATTTCTACTCAGATTAAATGCAGTTTCAATATAAATTTATATTATGTAAAAATCCAACGAAACATTACGCTCGCAACAATTAATGAAATTAAAATTTTCAATATCCAAAAATAATATTTTATAAAGTAATTACGTGTTTGGTGCATTTTTATAGTTACTGCCAGCTTTTTATAATTACATCCCATTTATTATTTCTTAAAGCCCATTTTCTTGTTAAGCCTAATGCATTCCTCTAGGAAAGATTTGCAGCCAGTGAGCGGAGAATAACAACTTGACCTTGCTCGGTATTCCTAAAAAAGTATAGCTGGGCTAGCCATTTTAGCTTGAAAAAAATTAATATCTGGGCTGGATATCTGGCCTGGGCTAGACGGACCACAGCCCGCCCAGTTAATAGCTGCAGCGATGTTTTTGTTGTTGTTCAGATAAGAAAAATTTATATCTAGGCTAAACATCGTTGAAGAAAAACTCTGCAGTGCTCACACCTCAAAAACACAAATACTGATCGAGCTGCTTGGTCCCAGCTGTCGGCCGCTTCTTGTGCAATTCTCTCGTTTATTGACTACATAGGTTGACAATGGTGTGGGACCGTGATGTCAGGAAACCAGGAGGAAGCAAAAAAAATTATAGTTTTATATACTAATAAGGAGGCACTTGCGTACGTGTGGCTATGGCCCTGGTGGGTCCCCACTGTCACCCTCTCCAAGTAAAGTCATCTCCTCATCCTCATGTCCGTTGACCATGTTGACAACGCGAGATGGCGGTGCCACGGCGAGCGCAACAACTCGAAGGACGACGGAGAGGGCCTCGCGGGACCTACGGATGCTCTGATACAACGCCTGCTGCTCATTCGGGAAGCCAGGATCATAGGGCCACATGTCCGCGACGGCATTGTCGTTCGCTTGTTCACCGGTGCTCGTTGAGGAAACGAAGGTTGTAGTACAGGTCCTCCTGCGCTGGTAGCTCTTCCGTAATTAGGGCATCGAAGTACGACCGCGCCTGCTCTATGGTGAACACGGCATGAACCGGCTTGGACAGTGGTGCCGGCTCCTGGTCGGAAGCTACGTCCATCGTCTGATTGTCGTCGCTCAGCTCGGCGAGGTAGCTGGCGAGCCAGCATGTCCGGCTGTTGGACCGACCCGCTGCCAAGGACGAGTCTGACTGCCCTGGCCCATCTAGACTGCCTCCCTCGCCCGCGCGCGGTTTCCGCCCTAAACGGTCAGCGCCGCCCGCCCCGCTTCCCGGGTGCATGCGATTGCTTCGCCTTCAAACGACACAAGTACCGTCCTTTCGTCCTTCTGCCGCCCACATTAAAGATATGCGGTTGCCGGGGCGGCTACTCTGGCACCACACGTCCGTCGCTCCATCGCCCACCATTGCTATATAAACTTTTGTGCCGGCCATAGCCGCAGTCATCCGCATCCGTTCCTATTCTTCTGTCCACACCACTACTGCCCACCATGCATGGCTTCCTCGCGCTCTAGCGCTCTTCGGGACGGGCGGACGACGGGGCACAAGGAGATGGCAGCCATTGCTGATGACTGGCTGGCCGGCAGGCAGCTGGAGGACGACGACATCCCAATGGAGAACATGGTAGTCGACGATCCGGCGCCAACCCCCTCCTCTGCGCCATCCTTGCCGGTGCATTTCACCATGACCATCGACGAGGCCCGTGCCCAATATATGGACACGGTGAGGTAGAAGCGTGAGGAGCAGTTCCGAGAGGCACATGCCGACGCCGCCTACAACCACCATCTCCTCCAGGAGCACCTGCAGGCGGAGGAGAAGATCACCATGGAGCGGGCGGAGCAGGAGGCGCTGCTTGACTCGTACCGCTCCGCCCACGAGGGCCGCCTCGAGCGCTGGCAGTACCGTATGCGGGTGGCGGAGGCTGCGGCCGCCTACAAAGAGGGCGATGAAGCGGGTGAGGCGCTGTTTGGCGAGACCGAGGACGATGAAGAGGACAATGCCGGCTCCGACGAGTCCCCGCTCCGCTGGCGTCGACGAGGCTTTGCTCCGCCGAGGCCCCGCGGTGCCAACAACGAGGTAGAGGACACCGCCGGCTTCGCCGAGGCCCCACCCTGCCCGCAACAAGGGGGAGGATTTCCCCCGCTCCAACGAGGCGCGGCTCGCTGGCAACGAGACAGAGGACATCGCCGGCTCCACCGAGGCCCCGCCCCGCTGCCAACGAGGCCGTGTCGCACAGAAAACGAGGAAGAGTATAATACGGTAGGTCACCGCCGCTCGGGTCCAAGTAAGGCCACCACTGCTACCCTCCGGTTGCTGGCACTGAGCTATACATCATGGAGAAATTCTATGATTACAGGATGATTGAAGAGCGCTCCCTGGTTGAGCAAGCTCATGAGATACAATCATTTTCTAGAGAACTTGAGCATTCAGTTGTATGTTACCGGACAAGTTTGTTGCCGGAGGTATCATCACTAAGCTTCCTCCTTCGTGGATCTCATTGGCACTCTTGATGTGGAATAAAAGGCGAGAGCAAAGGACACACGTGCTCGAGGAATTGAGGGAGGATCTAGTGCCAATTTGGTACAGAAGAAGAACTTCCAGCCCCACAAGTTCTAGAACAAGGGCAAGTTTGATGGTAAAGCAAAGTTTGATGGGACAAACAAGGCTGTGCAACACACGAACTTCAAGAAGAAGAATGACAAGAAGAAAGGTGTTTGTCATGTGGGGATCCTGATCATTGGGCTCCTAGTTGCCCTAATCGCTATGACAAGCTAGGCGGGCTGACCACTGATGGCCGGTTAGCTTCTTGGCGGCGATGTGGAGTCGGAGAGCTATGTTGGAAAGGACGCTGCTTCTACTTAACTGCTGGTGCAGTTGGCTGACTGACACGTGGGACCAACATGCATTTGGGCCACATGTCAGTTACGCAACTGCACCTACAGTTAAGTCACTGAAGCTTCTGTTCGGCCCAGTCGGACACAGGTTGATAGCTTCGGTTAATTAATTATACCTCCAGCGCACCCATTTTTAGTTGAAGAATGTATGAAATGTAATGAAATCCGGCATGTTTATATGAAATCCGACCGTGTATGAATGAATTTATTTCGATTAGTTTGAATTCTTGTATCACTGGCATTGGATGAACATACAAAACAATACGTACTAGCATTATTCCCAGGGTGATCACCTCGTTTGCAGCAGTTTCACATGTACTCCCTCCAGTCCTTTCTAGTCTGCATACAAGTTTTGTCTGCAGTCAAAGTATCTCTACTTTGACCAATCTTATAGAAAAAAGTATGCACTTTCACAATGTGCGAAGTAAAAAGGAATAGAAGGAGTACAAAGAGTTTGAGCAGCTTTTTAGCATTCATGTACATTGCAATCAAACACACAGGCCTGGCAATTCAAAGAGAACATTCAAAACAATTGATGATTATGCATCTCAGCGACTCACATGTCAGAGCCAATATTTACTTCACAACTAAAGAATAAAGAAAAAATGGATCGACGCTGCTGACAGCAAAGGGCGTCCCATTCGAAAATATCAAACGCATGTCTTCTTGCTAAAATCAATGAGCAAAATTTGACAAGGTTTTCCCATTCCAAAATATCAAATGCCTACGATTGTGGAATGGGCAGGGTTTGCCATCAGTTCGGACATTGACATGGCACCTCGTGCTAAATAAACCAGTTGTTCTTTTTGTGCAGCTCCACCAAAATCAACCAAATTCGCGGGTAGCTTGTATGATTTCGTCCTTATATGTTGCAATGCCTTGAACTTATCGGCACCTCCTTTCTTGTGTTGGAAATGAATGATTCGACGTATTCATGCAGTTCCCATTGAAATCAAGCTGAGCACCCATGTTTGCACAAATACAAAAAGTGATTAGTATAAAGCAAACCGTACTATGAATTGACAGTTTAAACAGGCACCTACATGGTCCATGTAGAGCACACTTCTAAAAAATGGAACTCACCGGAAAGAATCCTAGAACAACATTGTACTCGTGCATCACAGCAAGAAAATGGAGATTTGTCAGTCCTTCTGAGCTGAAGTTAGTTTGGTCTTGTGGGGGGTAATGTAACCATCCTTCAACTGCTCCTTCTGATGAGAAGATAGACATGGCTTCTTCATCTTGGCATAATCGGAACTAGTCACTTCACGTACTCCATATTCTTCTTCAGAGGAGGATGATCCTGTTGTGCAAAGACAAGAGGATAACTAAATGCTAGCATCCCTGTTTGCTCGAAAAAAAGGAAAGGAAATATTTAAAACAACACAGATGAAGCACTTCTCAAGGACAATACCACTTTTGATGACAAGTATCAGTAGCACAACACCAATAGAGATGACAAAGCTCAATCATATGGATGAAATCAACCAACCTTTGTCGGGAGGCTTATTGTGTAGAGCATCTTGATGAAGCACTTCTCGGAACCATCTGTTGCTAATGGCATGCTTACTATATGGATGAAATCGGTGGTAGTACCAACCTTTGTCGGGAGGCTTATTGTGTAGAGCATCTTGATGAAGCACTTCTCCGAACCATCTGTTGCTATCTCTTGTGGTGGCCATGCTTACTATATACTCCTCGATTAGATTAATGTTTCCAACATCTTCTTGTGCAGTTCCACTAAAATATATGGTATCTTCAAAGAAGATCCCTGTTTGCACAAGTAGAGATAATTACGTATTACATTAAGAGTGGCATCAAATCGGTGGCAAAACAATTGTTCGTTCCAGCCATAGCAATAAATTAAGATGCAAAACTATATCATTACTTGTGTCATCACAGTTCCAGTGCTTCATTACAGCACCGGGAGTTGATTTTTGTTTTTCTTCCGCTTGTTCTTCCCCTTCATCACTTGGTTCAATAACAGACAAGCTTCGCCTTCAATGTAAGATTTGGCATGTCAATTAGGTTGCACAAGTATAGAACTAAACAATGACATTAATTTCCTGATGAAAGTGGCAAAATACAGGCCCACAGTTGTGAAATATCCTTATCTTACCTCAATGGGATATTGCGGTGCACATACAGATTGGAAGTCTTGTCTCCTTTTGTGCAGTTCACTAAAATCAAGAAACATTTCCGTACAAGTAGCAAAACATATGAAAGCACACTACAAAATCATGTGAAAGAAGGCTAGTACTGACCTCACATGACGCGGAATTCAAACAACTCACAAGAAGAAGTTCTCAACCAAATTTTCCAACATGGATTGGAAGTAAGATCTCCTCTTGTGCAGTTCCACTAAGATCAAGCAATCAAGCAACGTTTTCAGTGTGACATTTTGGATGAACTGCACAAAACACTCTTAAAACAAAAGTGTTTTGTGCAGTGAAACAAAAGGTCACAATGGCAACAAGGTGAAGTAGATAACCCTGTTTACACATAGGTGCAAAGGAAACAACTAGTGGTCAATAACGGTGAATGACACAGAAGCCAATAAAAAGAAGCATCCACCTTACCTAAATGGGAAAGAAAGAAAGACAGTAGCATTTCTCAAACGGTGGCATTGATTAATATTAACAGAGAGATTATATTAACAATAAAATTCATTAAACATGTAACTTGCTTTTAACTGTGGCATTGCATCAATTTTCCAGCGGCATTATTAGAGGGTGCTTGTTTACAGGGACATTTGGTGGAGGGACTAAAAAAATTCCGTGTCAGTCCCATCTAAACCAGACAGGAGGGACTTTTAGGGACTAAAAGTGGGCATTTGGGACTAAAGAAAGAAGACCCCGAGGGACAGTCTTTTTGGGACTTTTTCCAACAGTTGCCCCTGCCACGCATTGCACCTTGTCTCTATTAGTTCATTACTAGGGGTAACATGGTCTTTTAGCATGTCATTTAATAACCTCTAGTCCATGTTTAGTCCCCGGAACCAAGTAGGTAGGGACTAGGGAGTTTTTAACCAAACAGGGACTTAGATTAACAACAGCTAAAGAGTTGCAGGGGACAGTGGACGCACCAGCACCATGTGCATCTACCGATGTACTGGGGTGATGCACAGTCTGTTGCAACAAAGGACAAACAACCAAGGAGCATATTTGTGTTGGTCCAAGTTTTGTTATCTTTAGACACCTTTCCCTATGTGAGCGCAGCAAATCTAGTCCTGCTCAAACTCTACAGCCTTGTCCCCCAAAATAGAAGATTAGTTCGTTACAGATGTGCGTACTGCGTTTGTCATTGTTTTCCCTTTTCAACCAACATAGGTGCTGGATAGCCAGTCTGTACTAGTACTTTCCCCACTTCCTTTCCTCTGTGAACCACGTCCTAGATTTATGCTATACAACTTTCCCCACTACTTTCCCCCATTCCTGTCCTCTTTGAACCACGTCTTAGATTCATGCGATACAACTTTCCCCACTACTTTCCCCTTCCTTTCCTTTTTGAACCACGTCCTAGATTCATGCTATACAACTTTTCCCACTACTTTCCCCCATTCCTTTCCTCTTTGAACCACGTCCTAGATTCATGGTATACAACTTTCCCCACTACTTTCCTGTTTGATCCAACACCTAGATTCGAGTGCAGAAGCGGAAAAAGCCCACATGCAGCTAGAGCAATGCATGTGGAATAAGTAAATTATACCTTAAGGTTCTTGGGGTGTGGTTCGGTGGGCGACCAGAGGCCGTTCGACCCCCACTATGTACGACGGCGAAGAAGAAGGGGTCGGAGGCCCTCCCGCGCCGCCGCTGGGTGAAAGTGAACAGCTGCGCCGGTACTGGATTCCCTCCCTCACCGACAGCGACAGCATTAAGCCTCCTTCCCTTCCCGGTGGACGGATCCTACCGGCTCTTTGACCAGTAGTGAGGGGAGAGAGAGAGAGGCCAACAACTTCTTGTTTAGATCTGGAGAGGGTGAGAGAGTGTGAAGAGAGCAACTACAAGCAGACCAGCAGTGAGGGGAGAGAGAGAGGCCAATGAAGTCTTGTTTAGATCTGGAGAGGGTGAGAGAGTGTGAAGAGAGCAACTACAAGCGATGAGGCTCCAGCGTGTATATATATATACTAGAGAGAGTGTGAAGAGTGCGAACCCTAGAAACACGAAGAGTGCGAACCCTAGAACCCTAGAAACAGCGTGTATATATACTGGAGAGAGTGTGAAGAGTGTGAAGAGAGCAATTACAAGCAGACCAGCAGTGAGGGGGAGAGAGAGAGAGGCCAGCGAAGTCTTGTTTAGATCTAGAGAGGGTGAGAGAGTGTGAAGAGAGCAACATATCCAGGCTCCATTTTGATATATATCTTGGAGAGAGTGTGAAGAGTGCGAACCCTAGAAACACGAATTATGCTCAAGTGTAGTTATCGAACCCGAGACCTCAAGTTTGATGAGCGAACAGGCTAACCAGCTACACAACCCTCCCGTTATGTTCAACGAGAGGAAAATAACCTTTTATACATTCCTGCATTCGTGTGACAAGCATGCCGTGTTTTTGTGTGTGTGTGGGAGTCATTGGGATTTAAATCATAATCGTGTCATGTGGCTTTGGTGGTAAGACTATCCACAGTGGTGCAGAAATAATGCAGCCTTAGTCACCTTACCTCTCTCCGCGTAGTACGTTGGGTCCCACCAGTCAGAGAGTGAAACAAACAAATTAATATGAAAAATTAAAAGCGCCAGCGGTGTATCTTACCTCACACATCTCGCTACTGCTCGGGAACACTGTCCAATTGATCTCTCTGTTCGCTCATGTACTATTTTAAGTGAATCCTTATTATAACATGCACACAATTTTGGGCACTTGTATTCGACCTAAGTCAGTGTGCCACCGTATCTCGTACGACTCCCTCCGTCTAGGTGTAATAAGTCACGTTAGAAGGTGCAGTGGGACCAAGGTGCAAGCAGATTGGAGGAGAAGGAGAAACTTGACCGGTCATTCCTCCAATCAAAGCCCTGATTTCTGTCTCTAAACGCAACAATTAATCCAAACAACTAAGAGATGCCGTTTTAGCTGCCATGCAGGGCCACGTATTAACTCGCTTGCAAGCCTACTTTGATTTCTTGACTGATCAACGCGTAGTTGTGCTCCTTGCATTGGGTTTCCGGGGGAGATAACAAGGAGAGTAACTAAGGAGCGTTTGGTTACATTGCTTAGGCTGGTCATAGTGGTGAGTAACTTGGACTAGTACAACAGGCATATGTTACTAGTCTATGTTACTACTACGTGAAGTTTGCCGTCGGAAGCAAGCCGATCTGGCTCTCCTGAGCTAGCAAGGTTTTTCTAGCCCACCCAAGCTAGCTGGCCCACAAAAGCTAACATATTTTAACAGTTCCAAACGCCTAACCTTGCCCGGCTATGCTATAAGCTGTTCTTGCTAAGGATCCAAACGCTCCCTAAGTAACAACGCTCTCTAGCAATGAGGCCAGGAGGGGATTGAGATGCGAAGTTAATGGACGACGCCTAAACATTTTGGGAATATCTGATTTCCATAGGATGACTTAACACCTAGACGGAGGGAGTACTACTCCTCAGTCCAGGTTTGATGGAATATTCGTCACCTCTTCTCTTCTTGTACGTACTCCATTTGTATCTCACTTCCTGTGGCTTCGCACTCGCACGATTTTCCTATTCTATGAACCTGTGTGTGCGTGCGCGCGCGTGTGTGTGTGTGTGTGTTTAACAGCATGTGTGTGTTAGAGAGAGCGACAGATCGACCTACTCCTACAGAGAGATGGTGTGTAGTGTACGATGTTAGCCGCGAGATTTGGTGCATCCTCTCATTTCCAGGCGTCCGGTAGGGACAGGCGGATAGCTGCCATGCCCGCTCCTGACCAACCTGGCCCACCCAAAGCCCCTCCATCGCCCACGCGCGCTTCCCGCCCGAAACGGTCAGCACCGCTCCAAAGAATCAGTGCCGCATTCATGCCCGGGCAGAGTGGACACGACCTCTCACTGGCGCCTGCGTTGAAGGGAGAAGCGGATTCAAGAGTGATGGTTGCTTCGTCATCCAACTTCTGCTTTGGGTCTATGTGATTTGACGGCTCATTGGTCATTATTCTTGAGGTGGTAGGACTGTTGGATGTCCCACGCTTTTGGCGAAAGGAGGTACTACTAGATTACAATTTTCTCCATTCTTACGGCGGAGGAGTGCAAGAGCAGTGAAAACACGCCGGCTCAATGATTACATGGCCCACCTCACACTATCACCATATTTTCTGGACACCGTGCGACACCTAACTCTTTACATAGTACTCCCTCTGTTCCTAAATATAAGTCTTTGTAGAGATTCCACTAGGTGGACTACATACGGAACAAAATTAATGAATCTACACTTAAAATGCATCTATATACATCCATATGTGGTTCATGGTGAAATCTCTACAAAGACTTGTATTTAGGAACGAAGGAAGTACTTGTATAGTACGTACTGTAATTTATCAGCGAGATATTACAATGCTATGAAGCTTCCAGCTTTTGTTACATGTATCTTGCATCCAAGGTTGCCCGTTGCAACATTTCATCAAATACAAAGGAGACTAACATGCATGCTATTGCACCTCAATGATTGACGGATCATAGCAAATATGTACTCCCTCCGTTCCAAAATAATGGTCTCAACTTTATGCTACATACGGAGCAAAATGAGTGAATCTACACTCTAAAATATGTCTATATACATCAGTGTTTGGAGTATGTACTAGTAGTTCATATTGAAATCTACTAAAGGACATATATATATTCCAAACAATATGATAATCTCTCTAACCAAGGTAGTAGGGACGAGGAGTAAACAGAGGGAGTAGTAAATTTTTCTCCTCGTCCTGTGAGCCACCGCGCGCGTGGGCGAGGGAGCGGGCGTAAGGCATACAGTACTACTACTACTACTCATGCAGTCCCTAGCCATTGAAATAGAGACAGCTAAAGAAAAAACGATCCATGCAGTCCCTAGCACTTGAGCCGTAAACCCTAACCAGGCTTTAATTTGCTGGCAACGTCGGCGCTCCCTAAGAAATGAAGTTTGCAACCCTTTGACCATCGGATCATTTTGTGCAGTTTCACCAAAATCGAGATGAGCATCCCTGTGGCAAAGAAATTGAAGAAGCGTGATTAGAATAAGATTCTCGGGACTAGTTGATGAGACATAAACTCATCACAAATCTGATGCGTAGAAGCCTGTAGAGGTATGTGCGGGGCAAAGAAGTAGAGAAATATCCACATGGAGTGATGTGGGCAGCTGGAGCAGTGGTGCAAGCTGGCTGTAAAGGGAGTTGTACTTGAGGGATATCGGGACATAGCTCAACCTAGAGGAGGGCGGCGGGAGGAGGCAACTACCCACGTCGCGGCAGTGAGCAATGGACGAAGGCAACCTCACCGGCTTTGTGAGAGAGAATGGCGGGGACCCCTGATCGGGACGTGCCGGCGGTGGGTTTTCGCCGTCGGCGACGGCGACCGCATCTACACTAAGCATCCACCCCTTCCCCCAGCGGACGTGATCCGCCGGGATGTTAGAGAAGAGGCCACAGTGGTTTTGTGCGAGAGAGTGTGAAAACTGAAGAGAGCAACCCCAACAAGCAAACGTGTAGGCTCGTCCTGCCTATGTATATAGTGGAGCGGTTTCCTTTTCTCTCCATATGAACCTATTTATATTGCGTACGTGCCACTGAAGAAAAAAACTTTATTTATAAATGACGCGGCACCTACTACTCGTTCTCCTATAAACCTTGCGCTTGGCATCTCCAAACTATTAACCTTGCGATTGGCTCTTTGCCTCTTCGGGAAGTCGAGCAATAATGGTACTGCAGTATATATCGTTCTGGCTATATGAGACCGAATGAATTGCTGCACGTCCACCACGTGGCGAGGGTCGAGGGGCGAGGGAGAGTGCATACTATTACGTCCGTTTCAATATGGACTACATACGGAGCAAAATGAGTGAATCTACACTCTAAAATACGTCTATATACATCAGTGTTTGGAGTATGTACTAGTAGTTCATATTGAAATCTACTAAAGGACATATATTCCAAACAATATGATAATCTCTCTAACCAAGGTAGGGACGAGGAGTAAACGGAGGGAGTACTAGTAAAATTTTCTCCTCGTCCTGCGAGCCACCGCGCACGTGGGCGAGGGAGCGGGCGTAAGGCGTAGTAAGCAAGCTTCACCTCATCCAGCGAGCCATCACGCCCATGGGCGGGGGAGACGGCGTACTAAGCAAGCTTCTCCTCGTTCTGCGAGTTGACTGTACATATCAAAAGTACTCCAGTGTATAGAGCCTTGCCTCTAAGGTAGGCCCCACATGGTTTGCCTCTTTTTTAACATAACGTGTCAGGTCGCAATTTTTTTGTTCACCCGTGGTAGATGATCCTCCCTCCACCAAGTGGACAACCAGTACATGGTCAAATTACCACGTGGGCTGCCTTTTCATACAGAAATGAGCTCCACCGTGTACCCGCACGGGTGTGGTTGGGAAAGAGACGGGAGTACGTGCGCCGTGCGTGCACCTCTTCTCTTCGTGTGCGTCCCCCACCAACGTGGGTGTGTGTGAGAGATACAAACCTAGACAAATGGTTTGTGCGTTCATGAGTGTTTTTTGTTATGGGGGAGGTTGATGTCGTGAATGTAGTTGTGGGAATATGTATCGATGACATCTCAAACAAAATTTTGCATGCAATGTGTGTGAAATGGAGGCCTATCCATATCATATATAGAGGGTCGGGCGATCCACGAGAAGAGAGGGAGGGGTCATAGATATCGATAGAGTCGAAGAGAGGATCAAGTGGGTGGGTGCGAGATCGATGAAGAGAGCCATCGAAATTGTGTGTGTGTGCAAGTCAAAGATATAGGGCGACTGACCTAGCTACCGGAACGTCAGAGGGCACAGGTCAAGTTTGTGTGTGGCAGGGAGACATGACTAGAGCGCTCGATGTGTCGGTGTGTGTGTGTGTGTGTGTGAGGGGGGGGGAGGGGTAGGCAGAGGCCTAACTATAGAGGTAGAACGACTCGTATATGTGTTGAGAAGGAGAGACCCAGCTATGTCTTGGGGGAGATCGGTCGACATCCATACATAATTGAAGGACGGGAAATAGGATGGGACAGAGAGAGAGAGATGAGAGAGAGAGGGGGGAGAGGGGTAGAGTGCTGGATGGGTGATGGAGTTGCTTCTCGAAGATGGTGGGAGAGGCCTACTAGACAAACTGAGGGTGGAACTGCAATATTATCAATAAGAGTGGGGATGTGTTGATGTGTGTGCCTGTGCATGATAGATCTGTCGGGACACATCCATGGATGATGAAGGGGAACCATGTGTTTGGTAAGCAAACCTAACTAGATCGGTCAATTGTTGTTTGTCGGAGGAAGGGAGAGACATAACTAATGAGGTAGATCGATCGACGCATGGGGAAAAAATGATTTATAAGGACCTAGCTAGCTATATGTATAGTGGGAGATCGGTCGGTGTACATCCATTTGTTAGAGGCAAATAAGGCCCAACAAGACGGATAGACAGAGAGAATGGAGCTAGGAGGTGGTGCGAGAGGCCCAGCTACTAGCTAGATAGGGGGAGGAGTGTGCGGTTGTGAGATCGATGAAAAGAGGGGCGAGAGTTTACACGTGTGTGGGACCGTATGAGAGACACGAGGCAAGGACACATAAAGGAGGAGATTGTAGGTGCATGTGTATGTTGTAGGCAGACATCGCTGGAGAGGTTTATTGATCGGTGTGTGTCGGAAAGGAGTTGTGGAGAATGTGGGAGAACGACCTAAAGAAAAAAATGAATGTGCGTGATGGATAGAATGCTGAGGGAGGGGGAGGGCGAGGAGGGCATGTGCATGCACGAGAGAAAGTTAGTGGTAGCTACAAAGGTTAGAGGATTGTGTGGGTGTAAGAGACTAACAAAGATCATAATTTGATATGAAAGTGGATTCATATATTTGAATAGGAGATCATAGTGTTTTAAACATATGCATGCATGAATATAGCGGTGATACGCGTGTTGTGGTTTTGCACATGTTATACCATAATGTGATAATGCATGGCGTTTGCAACTCACAGCTAAATGTCGAACAATCTAAACCATACTATACATCGAACAATCTCACATTTTATTTGAATTTGTGATAATGTGTGGCGTTTGCAGCTTACAACTAAATATCGAACAATCTAAACAATACTATATATCGAACTCTCACATTTTATTTGAATTTGTGGTAATGTGTGGTGTTTGCAACTCACATCTAAATCCTTGTAGGCGTAGGGGGCGGGGCACCATACATAATGTGATGAACACATTATACATATGAGACATGGTTTAGTTTGTGAAGATCTAGCTAGACCCTGAAATGTACTATGATTTGAAATCAACATAAAGTGGATTCAAAAAATCGAGTTCGAGTTCATATAGTACACATAGTTCATATGTAACTCGAGACTAATCATGTGGTGTGCTGTGAAGATAATACACAAACAATGGTTTAACTTGACAATAATGACGATTGTAGATCTTATTAAAACAGAGAAACGAATTCAAATGCTTTGACTTCACAACAATCATTATTGTAGATCTTATTCAAATAGAGAAACGAATTCAAATTTAGTTCATATTAAAGCGGTAGTATATATGTTTGGAATGCACTAAAACATTCATTTGATTACTAGGTTGCATGCATTATACACGTAGCGAAATATTTTAATTGAACATAACATGAATTCAAAGTTTTGAACGACATTTGTAGTGCAAATTGATTTGGTACAGTAAATGTTAGGCTTGTCCGGAAATTTCAACCCGCACCTTGTTAGCCTGAAATATTTAAGATATATATTTGTCTCGTTGTGCTCCGACAACTCCCTCCATCTCAACCCGCGCCTTGCTATTCCAAAATTACAACGCGCGTGAAAACTCCCACCTCCTGTGAAATCGCGACACGCGAAATGCCCGTGATACCCCTGAACCGAAAGAACCGCCTCAAATCGGTGGGAGCACTTTCATAACTTACCCCACATTTCGGACAAGCGCGTCCCTAAGTCATGGTTCCCCACTCGCATCCCATCTGCCCACCCATTCGTACACCGAGGCCGGGAAAACCCACGAAGCCCCACACCCTCCTCCGTCCGCCACCCAGTCGGACCTCTTCCCCGACGACGTCGTCCACAGCAACACCTCGATGTCCCTCATCGGCCGTTCCGGATGAGGATCCATCGTCGATCTGGTCGTCCCGCCGGTTCAGCCACCCCGTCCTCCACCTCCAAAGAGCTGCCCCGATGTTTCCCTCGTCTTTCGCGCCACCTCCATTCCCACACTGCCGTCTTCACCTGCACTACCGGAAGGGCATCATCATCACCGTTTCCTCGGATGAAGTTGCGGCCTAATCGGCGCCATCAAAGAGGTTGTACACTAATCGCCCCATTTTCTTCTTGATTCGATCTCACGGTGCTGCCGGCGCTCGGTCCCGAGTCGACAAGGCGCGGCTCCATTCACGGCGGCGTCGCCGGCCACTTCCTCCACGTGTCGCTCCCTCGGCGGCGACGTCCACATTAGTAGGAGCTGCTGCTGCTTTAGCTTTCACTCGCGCTGCTGCTGTGCTCTTGCTCTTGGTCCCCTGCCTAGTCTGCTCTTGCTCTTGCTCGCGCTCGCGCTGCTGCTTTCGCTCTTGCTCTTGCTCTTGATCGCGCTGCTGCTCTCGCTCTTGCTCTTGCTTGCGATGCTGCTCCGATTTAGCTACACTTCAGTCGAATGAATCGACTTTTGGGTCAGTCGATTTTCAGGGGGTGGGGTGGCTCGCGGAGTTAAGGAAGAACCAGCCGCAATGGGGGGGGCTCACCAAGAGGTACCCCACTATCTATCTTAGGGTTCAGGGTGGGGCGGTGGTCGCCGGTGGTGGTGGGGCGGTGGCGTGGGGATCGCTGGAGAAAAAGCTCGGCACGGGGGGGTCCTAGAGGATGGCTGGCGGCGGCGGACCGGTGGTGGGGTGTTTTGGGCGGGCGGGTGGCGCCACCACGGCCAAGAGCGAGGGGGGGGGGGTGTTTGGCCGGTGGTGGCTGGCGGCTCAGGGGGGTGGAGGTTGAAGATGAACTGCAGGCCCTTGATTTCGTATCTAATGGCTTCAAAATCGACTGACCAGAGATGAAAAAGTCAGTTGACTGACGTGTAGCCTCACCTCTAGTGCGTTCAGTTTTGACAGTAAAATTCAGTTTCGACAGCAAAATTCAGTTTTGACAGTTAAGTTCAGTTTTGACAGTTAAATTCAGTTTCGACAGTTAGGTTCAGAGATGAGTGGCTGATGTATACATCTAGCACTTTTTGGTTATGTATTTTACGTCATCTATTGGAGATGCTATTAGAATTCCACTCAGGTTAACGTTGTCTCTCTTATCTTGCTTCAGCCTCGGCGTCGTACAACTCACCGGAGCTGCTCCAACGAGGAAACCCTCCATCACAGCGGAGCAGTACCTCGGGATCCATCTCCAGACGCCTAAGATCTTCTTCCCCTCCTCCGACAGCCAAGTCAGCCGGAGCATCCTCACCGGCCAACCCAATCACGCTGAGATCGACATGGCTTCGCCAAAGAGGTTGTACACTTCTTGTGGTTTGACTTAATCTCACCATGCTTCTTTGCATCCTGTGATCTTCCAATTCTTGTGAACCAAACACCCAGATTTGCAGAAATCCTGTGTTTTTAAATTCTCTGTTTTGCACGTGCATTCCTATCCTATTCATGTCTATTTCCTATCCCTGCATTGTTAGAATCCTCAAATTCAAACAAGCCCTTACACAATTACTTCTGTTACAGATATGTGTCAAAGAAAACCTTGTGTGGTTTGTCCTGCTCATGCGGTGCTGTGTTCCACCCCAGCTCAGCTGCTCCAACGACGGAAGGGTTCACCACAGCTGGGATCCGCTCTGCAGACTGTCTTTCGCCGCCTCAGATCTTTTCCCCGCCGCTGGTAGCCACAACAACTGCATTACCATCATCAACGGAGCAGATGACCTTGAGGACTACACGGGTCCACAAGAGAGGTCGCACTCATCCGTGTCTGCTTACGTTATGCATCGCTTAATATGATGACATGCTACTTTATCGTCGCGTTCACCTATTAGACTCCGACTCAGGTCCAAACTTATGCTGAAACTTGAGTTTTTAAATGGTTGTGGGGTACATATTGGGGCAGCAATCAGTACTATCTGTCTACTATCTGGTTAATCTCGGGTGTCTACTATGAGTTTCATGTTGGGTGCAAACAAACATTAAAGGAGCCATTATCTGTATTTTTAACTAAAGCTATTATCTCTTTCTATCATTGGTTTTGGGTCTATCCACAGTTTGCTACCTTCACTCTGGATTTGTGCATGCACTCCTTACATAATCTCACTATGTTTTATTCATATGCATGTCAGTTATTGTACACAATGGAACTAAACATGTAGAGCAAAAGAGACGAGCCTTGCGTGGCAATAAAATTTCATGCAGACGTCGCTCCATGGTGGTGCAAAGGCAGCCCCCCTCCACCCATTTCGGATCGTAATCAAGAGGAAAATAACTGTTCTGAGGGGGATTCAGAAGCAGAAGACCACTCCTATTTACCCCATGAGGTCTTCTCTCTAA
Source organism: Aegilops longissima (assembly GCA_021605205.1). Classification (NCBI taxonomy): domain Eukaryota; kingdom Viridiplantae; phylum Streptophyta; class Magnoliopsida; order Poales; family Poaceae; genus Aegilops; species Aegilops longissima. The sequence goes on from CM038678.1 coordinate 122,116,996, forward strand.
CTTGGCATGCTGATGTTGGTAATATCATGCATATGGTGCCTTGAATTGCTTATTGTATACATCAAAGATGTCATCTGCTTAGTTTAGACATGCTTTGTGTCAATGCCATCTGTTTAGTTTCTTTATCGTATATGTGAATCATGCAATGCCATCTTGTTTAGCCAGGCATCATATATGTGAATTTTGCAATGCCACCCTGGTTAGCCAGTCATCTTATATGTGAATTATATCATGACATCATTTTTTTATTACGTGTTAAATTTGTCAACAATTTTAGTACATTCAATTAATCTTCCTATGCATCAGCCACTCGGCACGGTCATGGAATCTGGAGTGGAAACAAGGTCTTCAGTGCAGACAATGCTATCTGACGAAGCGCATGTCTTGCTGGTTACAGATAGCTCCTCAGAGGAGAATTCAGAGACATATGACCAGTCCTATCCCCCCCCCCCGAGGTGCATGCTCTAACTTGGCAGGGTTATGTTGCTCATATCGTGCGTTTGGTATCTTGCATTGCTATGTCATTTGCTTTGTTTAGACATGATTTGTGTGAATGCCACCTATTTAGTGTCTAATTACCATATATGTGAATTGTGCAATGCCATCTTGTTGCAAGACATTATATATGTGAATTATGCAATGCTATCTTGTTGCAAGGCATTATATATGTGAATTATGCAATGCCATGCTGTTTAGCCAAGCATCATATATGTGAATTATATCATGCCGTCCTTTTTTTGTATTTCTCATTGCTTTTGTCGACAATGTTTGTATATTCAACTGCTCTTCCTGTGCATCAGCCATTTGAATTGGTGATGGAGAAATCTGAGTGAAAACAAGGTCTTCAGAGCGCATAATGCTACTGTGAAGCAAATATGTTGCTGGTTACAGATAGCTCTTCAGAGGAGGATTCAGAGGCAGATGACCAGTCCTATTATCCCCCTGAGGTGTATGCTCAAACTTGGCAGGGTTATATTACTCATATCATGCATATGTTGTATTGCAATGCTTAGTTTTTACATCATATACATGATATTGAATGCCATCTCCTTAGTTGACACATCATATATGCGATTGCCCTCTGCTCACTTCCGTAGTATATAAATCATATATTTGAATTATATCATGCCATGATGTTTACATAGACAGCATGTATCTGAATTATGGCATGCCAGCCCATTTTCTAAAGACATAATATAGTTATATCATCTCATCATGTTTACATAGTCATCATATTTTGAATTATGTCATTCTATCCGTCAATTATATCATGCCATCATGTTTCCATCGACGACATGTTTGTGATTTATGGCATGCCAACCACTTTAATAGACACATCGTATAGTTATATCATGTCATCCTGTTTACATAGTCATCATATTTTGAAGTATGTCATTCTATCCTGTTTAGTTAGCCATCATACATGTGAAATTGTGTCATGATATCCTGTTTAATTAGCCATCATATATTTGAAATTTTGTCATGCTATTATGTTTGGTTAGACAACATAAATGTGAATTATTTCATGCCCTGTTTTCTTCCCTACTATCCATTCCACCTGTCTATCTTACAATGTCTGTACATTCAATTACTTTTCTGGTTTATCAGCCATTTCAATTAGAGGGGGTGATGGCAGTATCTGTGGGAGTAAAAACACGGTCTTCAAAAAAGATCGTGCTACCTGTCGATGGAGATAGAACCACGGTTGTACTTGCCCAAGAACCAGCCCCACCACACATAACCCAGACTCAAGCAGATTGTACCCCTACCCAGTTGGACAGAGAACCAGCTACACCCCTTCTAACCCCAACCCCAGCAGATAGTAACCCAGTTCCGTTGACACAAGACCGTCTCTACCACAGAGCACCCAAACACGATCAGTTAGTAAGGCAACTGCAGTGCCCAAAGCACAAGGACCACCACTCCGAACCCCAAGTCAACGCTAAAGCGAAGAAGAATTGTTCTCGTGTCGATTTCGTAGCTATGGTTCATACTACTTTGCTCTTGCATCACTTGTATTTACTCATACCAACTAATTTCAAATTTGAAGGATGCAATTGAAACTCCAATGGCGCAACAGGTATGTTTTAAACCTGTTTCTTTAACATGTTTGTTGTTGTAACTTGCTCTATGTTGATTTCAGTTTCATTTGAATAAACAGTTATGTTCTCATGCCATGCACATTACAAGTGTTGTTATTGTTGTGTAGTTTCCCACACTTATATTCTGTCTATGCTGCTTTGTCTTAAATAGATATGATTCGAACTGTATCTATCTTGATTTGGCAACATAAACTAGAATGATATAGACCATACAGTGACCATACTACATAGATATATGTCTGTTTCATGCTGTTATCCTGTCCACCTTACTACTGAACTGGTTTACCAAAATGAGTTTCATATACTACATTGTAAACCTGTGATGTGTTTGTTTGTTTCTCCTTTAGAACGCGGATAAAATATTGGAGAAGAGTACCTCATTATGCAATGGTAAAGGAAGTAATGCAGATCAGGTTCAAGATAGTGAGACATCCATGTTGTTCTCCAAGAAAGCTAATAAAAACTATATTGAAGACACTGAGACAACCCCAAAGTCCTGTCTTGATGTAGTGTCCGAGTTACTGGCTACTAATGCTGGCACCAGCTCTTCAAACCATTGCCTGAATCAGCTTGGCTTCTTGAGTCTCAACTTCAAGTTGAAAGACATCGATCAGATGTTATGCGACAGGAAGCCGAAGGACTGAGGAAGTCCCTGCAGAATTCAGATGCATACTTTCGGTGCAACAGACAAGTGCTTTGGGGATTTAAGCGCCAAACAAGAGAAAGTTAATAAGCTTGCTAAGCATCTTGCCAGCATTATGGGTACCTAGGATATTGTTTCTTGAGCTCTTCTGAAGTGGTTTCAGTTCTGGACTTGTTTTGCTACGACGTTTATATGCTGCTTTGTTCCCTATATTTGCACTTGTGGCAAACTTTGATGCCCAGTGGATGTAATATGTGTAATAGCCATGATAGCCTAGCGTAAGTTACTTGCTTATTTATTTCGGTTGTCTTGTTTATTTGTTTTCTTGTAGTCAGTGCAATTCTTTTTCCGCGGTTTGCTAGTGGCTAGAATAACCTATTTTTAAAACTTGGCCACATTAACAATGGGCTACATATTTATTGTAGTTAACATGGGCCTCCTACGGGACGTAGACACAACGGGCCTTCTAAGGGCCGTAGAAACAATGGGCCTTCTACGGGCCGTAGAAACAATGGGCCTTCTACGAGGCGTAGACACAACGGGCCTTCTACGGGCCGTGTCATCAATGGGCCTTCAACGGGTCGTATGATCGATTGGCCAAACATGGGCCAATAACAGACCACATTATGGCCGTAAATGGGCTAGAGTTGAAATCGTCCATTCATGGGCCGACCATAACGGGCCGTCGTTAATAGGCCGTATTTGATGATGCTATGAAAACGGCCCAACGTATTAACGAGCCACAAATGGGCCGACTGTAACCACGGGTTGTATTTGGCCCACAAGCAGAAAATGACATTAACGGGCCGAAAGTAAACGAATGCTGGAAATGAGCCCAAGAATAAATGGGCCCTGAGAAGGCCGAAAGATAACATGGGCTGGAAACGGCCCAACGGAATAATGGGTCATTAATGGGTACAAAGTGATACACTGTTCATTACGGGCTAGTTTTACCACAGGTCGTTAATGGGCCGAGGGTTACTAAGGGCCTCATATGGGCCAAAAGACGTCATGGGCCATACATGGGCCGGAAGTTAAAACGGGCTGGAATTATATTGGACGGCCCCAGATGACGCTACTGGGCCTAATTCAGATAGGCCGTAAACGGGCCCTATGTTAGCGGGCTGTAAATGGGCTATATGCGAATAGGCCGTTAACAGGCTTGCCGGGGGCCGGCTCGCCACCTTTTGACCGAGTCAAACGGGCCGGCCTTTTCACAGGAATGGGCCTCTGTTGGGCCGTGCCACGTGTCGACGTATCATAGGTGCTTTGGGTCCAATGAGTGGATGATATCTGTCCTAGCGGTGAGCCGACACGTGTTTCCTCCAGCCAATGATGATTTTACACGTGGAAAATCCCCATTGGTCTGGGCTGTTAACGGGTTATCGGATCCAAAACCAGACCCGATAGCTTAACGGTGTTCCATTACGGTGGATGCCACGTGTCGGTCACCCTTGACGAAAGCACTTCTGTGACGCGCGATTTATCGTCATGGAAGTGGACACTTCCGCGATGATAATTTTGGTAATGTCATGGAACACTTGTACAACAGCACAGGTATGACTATCTTGATTCTTTCATAAATTTGTCATGGATGTACATGCATGATAGAAAACGTGACCTACTGTGACAAACATGTATCATCACGGAAGTGTAATTTTTTTGTAGTGACGACTGCTGCTGCTCAACGACCACGGCGGATGCGTGGACGCGCGAGCGATGCAGCCAGAGGAGGAAATCGAGAAAGGTAAGGAGATCTCGTTCCCTTGCCATCTGGCACTGGTGCGCAGGAAACAGTGTGAGGCTAGGATTGGTGTGGGGATCGAGGAGGAGGTGAAGGCGGACCGCCATGGAGGACGAGCCTTAAATGCGAAGCGAGGGGCGGCAATTGTGTCTGCCATTCCCACGGAAGCAGAGGACAAAAAGTCCCCTCCCATCTCCACAACCTCACCTTCGGCGCTGGGGTTCGATGGCGTTCTAGAACAGATCGCTCGAGACAGAGATGACAATGATAGCAGCTGGAGACGTGGAGAAGATGGAGAGGATGCGAGAGATCCTCTCCTGGTTCCCAGAGAGGGGGGGGGGGTCTAATGGCGGCGGCGGCGAATGGCTTCCAGATGCTCACGAAGGAAGAAGACATTCGGATGTCCCCAGATGGCGGGGTGGTGGGACCGTGATGCGGCTTGAACTACGTCGGTATTTCCCCAAAGAGGAAGGGATGATGTAGCACAACGGCGGTAGGTATTTCCCTCAGTAATGAGACCAAGGTTATCGAACCAGTAGGAGAATCACGCAACACTACGTGAACGTTAAATGCACACAAATAACAAATACTTGCAACCCGGCGTAAACAGGGGTTGTCAATCCCTCCGGGATAAAAGATAGGTAAAATTTGTAGTAGATTGGATAAATAGATCTCGCGGGAACGCAAGATAAAATAAATAAATAAATAAAAATTGCAGCAAGGTATTTTTGGGTTTTTGGATTAATAGATCTGAAAATAAAAGCAAAAAAATAGATCGTGAAGGCAAATATGATAAAGAAGAGACCTAGGGGCCGTAGGTTTCACTAGTGGCTTCTCTCGAGAAAAATAGCATATGGTGGGTAAACAAATTACTGTTGGGAAATTGATAGAACCTCAAATAATCATGACGATATCCAGGCAATGATCATTATATAGGCATCACGTCCAAGATTAGTAGACCGACTCCTGCCTGCATCTACTACTATTACTCCACACATCGACCACTATCCAGCATGCATCTAGTGTATTAAGTCATGGAGAAACAGAGTAATGCAATAAGAACGATGACATGATGTAGACAAGATCTATTTATGTAGAAATAGACCCCATCCTGTTATCCTTCATAGCAACGATACATATGTGTCGGTTCCCCTTGTCACTGGGATCTAGCACCGTAAGATCAAACGCATCACAAAGCACCTCTTCCCATGGCAAGAAAAATCGATCTAGTTGCCCTAACTAAACCAAAGATTCCAAGAAGAAATATGAGGCTATAAGTAATCATGCATATAAGGGATCAAAAGAAACTCAAATAACTTTCATGGATGAAAACATAGATCTGATCATAAACTCAAAGTTCATCGGATCCCAACAAACACACCGCAAAAGGAGTTACATCAAATAGATCTATAAGAGACCATTGTATTGAGAATCAAAAGAGAGGGAGGAAGCCGTCTAGCTACTAACTACAGACTCGTAGGTCTACAATGAACTACTCACGCATCATCGGAGAGGCACCAATGAGGATGATGAACCCGTCCGTGATGGCGTTTAGATTGGATCTGGTGGTTCTGGAACTTGCGACGGCTGGAATTGATTTTCGTCGACTCCCCTAGGGTTTCTGGAATATTTGGGTATTTATAGAGCAAAGAGGCGGTGAGGGAGGCGGCCGAGGTGGGCACAACCCACCTGGGCGCGCCTGGGCCCCCAGGCGCGCGGTTGTGCTCCCCTCAGAGCCCCCCTCTGGTACTTCTTTGGCCCAACAGGTGTCTTCTGGTCCAAAAAAATCTGCAAAAAGTTTTGCTGTGTTTGGACTCTGTTTGGTACTGATTTCCTGCGAAGTAAAAAGCAAGCAAAAAACATCAACTGGCACTGGGCACTATGTTAATAGGTTAGTCCCAAAAAGTGTAAAGTTGATATAAAATGATTGTAAAACATCCAAGAATGATAATATAATAGCATGGAACAATCAAAAATTATAGATACATTGGAGCCGTATCAGCATCCCCAAGCTTAATTCCTGCTCGTCCTTGAGTAGGTAAATAATAAAAACAGAATTTTTGATGTGGAATGCTTCCTAACATGTTCATCACATTTTCTTTCCTTTGTAGCATGGACATTTGGAATTTTATATGATTCAAAGCAATAGTCTATTTTTGACATGATGATTTCAATATTCTAGCATATCAACAGGCAACCATGTCTTTCAAAGTATCAACACTAAAGCAAGTTATCCCTAGCCCATTATGCTCAAACATTGATCCATTCATGAAACACACTCGCATATTAGCTACACATAATGCTCAAGTACAATCCTAGTGCCCCTTACTTGGTGCTTTATAAGATAAGATGGAGACTCAAAATAAAATTGCAAAAATTAAATAGAAAGGCCCTTCGTGGAGGGAAGTAGGGATTTGTAGAGGTGTCAGAGCTCAAAGTGAAAAAGATAGAGATAAAAATATTTTGGGTGGCATGCTTTTCTTGTCAACAAAAATGATCGAGTAGTTCCCAATACTTTCCATGCTAGGTATATCATACGTGGTTCCCAAACAGAAAATAAAATTTATTCCCTTTTCCACCATACTTTCACATTCCACGGCTAACCGAATCCATGGGTGCCGTTCATACCAACACTTTCCAAGGAATGTATTATTTGTCAACATAAAGTAAATTCATTTTTCATTTCGGGACTGGGCATCCCTAATACCTTTTCCGTACCCTCGTGCAATGACAAGTGAATAAACACTCATCTTGAGAATAACACATCTAGCATGGACATATATCAACCACCCCCTACCGTTTCATGAGCGGCACGAGCACACAAAAGAGAAATTTATTTTGAAAATTAGAGATGGCACATGCAAATTTTCTTAGAACGGCTAAAGAATACCGCATATAGGTAGGTATAGTGGACTCATAAGGCAAAACTGGTTTAAGGATTTTGGATGCACAAGTAGTGATCATACTTAGTGCAAATGAAGGCTAGCAAAAGATTGAGAAGCATCCAACCAAGAAATGAAAAATCTCATAAGCGAGCATTAAGCATAACTAACACCGAATAATGCACCACAAGTAGGATGTAATTTCATTGCATAACTATTAACTTTCGTGCTTGCATAGTGAATCACAAACCTTAACACCAATATTCTTACTAAAGCATAATTACTCATCAATATGACTCACATATTATATCATCATATCGCAAAACTATTACAAGGAATCAAGTTTATTTTGTCCAATGATCTTCATGAAAGTTTTTTATTATATCCCTCTTGAATATCTATCACTTTGGGACTAATTTCATATGTTGCTTTTGATAGCTCAAACAAATCTAAGTGAAGAACATGAGCATAAAATTTTTCTTCAATCAAAATAATTTAAGTGAAGCAAGAGAAAATTTCTTAAAAAAATTACTAACTCTCAAATAAATCTAAGTGAAGCATGAGAGCATTTCTTCAAAAATACTAAAGCACACCGTGACAAAAAGATATAAGTGAAGCACTAGAGCAATTTCATAGCTTAAAAAAAATTGAAGTGAAGCATAGAGAGCAATTCTAACAAGTCATATCATAATTTTGGCTCTCTCAAATAGGTGTGTCCAACAAGGATAGATGACACAAAATAAAAAGCAAAACAAACAAAGACTCATATCATACAAGAAGCTCCAAGCAAAACTCATGATATGTGACAAATAAAAATATAGCTCCAAGTAAAATACTAATGATCGTTAGAAGAAAGAGGGGATGCCACTCGGGCATCCCCAAGCTTAGTTTCTTGCTTATCATTTAGATAATAGCTTGGGATGGCATGGGAATCCCCAAGCTTACACTCTTCTTACTCCTTATTCCTTCATCCATCGTGATCTCACCCAAAACTTGAAAACTTCACTCACACAAAACTCAACAAAACCTTCGTGAGATCCGTTAGTATAACAAAGCAAATCACTACTCTAAGTACTGTTGCAAACCCATTCATATTTTATTTTTGCATTATATCTACTGTATTTCCAACTTTTCTATGGCTCAAACCCCCCAAAAGAGTCCATAGATTCATCAAAATAAGCACACAACGCAAAGAAAATAGAATATGTCAAAAACAGAACAGTCTGTAGCAATCTGAACACTTTGTATACTTCTGTAACTCCAAAAACTCTGAACAATTAGGACGATGTAGGAAATTTGTATATCAATCTTGTGTGAAAAATCCAGAAGCATTCGTCAATTATGTGATTTTTTGAAAAGTGTTTTTCTGGACGTAAAAGTGTCTGCTTTCCAAAAAGATCAATCAACTATCACCCAACATGATCCCAAAGGCTTTATGTAACGCCCACGATGCGGCTATATCTCCCACGTGTCGAGGCACGACTTAGAGGCATAACTGCATTGTGGTTTTGTCGCAAGAAGGGTCATCTTCACACAATCCCATGTAATGAACAAGAATGGGATAAAGAGAGTTGGCTTACAATCGCCACTTCACACAATACTTAAATAATCCATACATCATCCAAAAATACACACATAGACCGACTACGGACAAATCCAAATGAAAAGAAGATAACCCCAAATGCTAGATCCCCGATCGTCCCAACTGGGCACCACTACTGATCATCAGGAAAAGACACGTAGTAGCGACCAAGGTCCTCGTCGAACTCCCACTTGAGTTCGGTAGCATCACCTGCACTGGTATCATCGGCACCTGCAACTGTTTTGGTAGTATCTGTGAGTCACGAGGACTCGGAAATCTACAAACCCGCGAGATCAAGACTATTTAAGCTTATGGGTAGGATAAGGTAATGAGGTGGAGTTGCAGCAAGCGCTAAGCAAATATGGTGGCTAACATACGCAAATAAGAGTAAGATGAGAAGCTACGCAACGGTCGTGAAGCTAGAAGTGATCAAGAAGTGATCCTGAAACTACTTACGTTCAAACATAACCCAAACCGTGTTCACTTCCCGGACTCCACCGAAAAGCGACCATCACGGCTACACACGCGGTTGATGCATTTTAATTAAGTCAAGTGTCAAGTTCTCTACAACCAGATATTACAAATTCCCATCTGCCACATAGCCGCGGGCATGGCTCTCGAAAGTTTATACCCTGCAGGGGTGTCCCAACTTAGCCCATCACAAGCTCTCACGATCAACGAAGGATATTCCTTCTCCCCGGAAGACCCGATCAGTCTCGGAATCCCGGTTACAAGACATTTCGACAATGGTAAAACAAGACCAGCAAGACCGCCAGAATGTGCCGACAAAACCTGATAGGAGCTGCACATATCTTGTTCCCATGGCACGCCGGATAGGTCAAGCTACGAGCAAAAACCAGCCCTCAAGTTTCCCCGAGGTGGCCCCGCAGGCTGCCCGGTTCGGACCAACACTCAGAGAGCACTAGCCCGGGGGGAGGGGGTTAAAATAAAGATGACCCTCGGGTCTGCAGAACCCAAGAGAAAAGTTATAGGTTGTTAGGCAAATGTAAAACCAAGGTTGGGCCTTGCTGGAGGAGTTTTATTCAAAGCGGACTGTCAAGGGGGTCCCATAACCCCAACCGCGTAAGGAACGCAAAATCAAGGAACATAACACCGGTATGACGGAAACTAAGGCGGCAAGAGTGGAACAAAACACCAGGCAAGGCCGAGCTTCCAGCCTTTACCAAGTATATAGATGCATTAATTAAATAAGAGATATTGTGATATCCCAACATAATCATGTTCCAACATGGAGCAATCTTCAACTTCACCTGCAACTAACAATGCTATAAGAGGGGCTGAGCAAAAGCGGTAACATAGCCAAACAACGGTTTGCTAAGAAGGTGGGTTAGAGGCTTGACATGGTAATATGGGAGGCATAATAAACAAGTGGTAGGTAGTGCGACATAGCGATAGAGCAAACAACTAGCAAGCAAAGATAGAAGTGATATCGAGGGTAATGGTCATCTTGCCTGAAATCCCGTAATGTGTCCATGAAGAAGACGAACGGGCGTAGACGAACGAATCCTCACAATCGTAACGTAACCGGGACTATCAAGGAGAAGCGCAACCGGAAAGAAGCAAACGACATAGTAAACAACCATCAATAAACATGGCATGATGCACAATCAAGTATGATGCATGTCCGATTTAATGAGCATGGCATTGCAAAGTGCAACAAACAACACTACAAATTAAGTGAGCTCAATATGCAACGAGTTGCATATTGACAAGACACCACATTCTAGTTATTTAGTTTGCTCTCCGTCGTATCTACTTTTCCAAACACTTTTGCCCTTGTTTTGGACTCTAACTTGCATGATTTGAATGGAAATAACCCAGACTGACGTTGTTTTCAGCAGAATTGCCATGATGTTATTTTTGTGCAGAAATAAAAGTTCTCGGAATGACCTGAAACTTCACGGAGATTATTTTTGGAAATAATAAAAAATACTAGCGAAAGAATCAAGGCCAAGGGGCCCACACCCTGTCCACGAGGGTGGGGGCGGGCCTGCCCCCCGGGCATGCCCCCTTGCTTCGTGGGCCCCCTGGTACTCCACCGACCTCAACTCCAACTCTATATATTCACGTTCGGGGAGAAAAAATAGAGAGAAGGATTCATCGCGTTTTACGATACGGAGCCGCCGCCAAGCCCTAATCTCTCTCGGGAGGGCTGATCTGGAGTCCGTTCGGGGCTCCGGAGAGGGGAATCCGTCGCCATCGTCATCATCAACCATCCTCCATCACCAATTTCATGATGTTCACCGCCGTGCGTGAGTAATTCCATCGTAGGCTTGCTGGACGGTGATGGGTTGGATGAGATTTATCATGTAATCAAGTTAGTTTTGTTAGGGTTTGATCCCTAGTATCCGCTATGTTCTGAGATTGATGTTTCTATGACTATGCTATGCTTAATGCTTGTCACTAGGGCCCGATTGCCATGATTTCAGATCTGAACCTATTATATGTTTTCATGAATATATGTGAGTTCTTGATCCTATCTTGCAAGTCTATAGTCACATACTATGTGTTATGATCCGGCAACCCCGAAGTGACAATATCGGGACCACTCCCGGTGATGACCTTAGTTTGAGGAGTTCGTGTATTCACTATGTGTTAATGCTTTGGTCCGGTACTCTATTAAAACGAGGCCTTAATATCCCTTAGTTTCCATTAGGACCCCGCTGCCACGGTAGGGTAGGACAAAAGATGTCATGGAAGTTCTTTTCCATAAGCACGTATGACTATATTCGGAATACATGCCTACATTACATTGATGAATTGGAGCTAGTTCTGTGTCACCCTATGTTATAACTGTTGCATGAATAATCGCATCGGGCATAATTCTCCATCACCTGCCTACGAGCTTTTCACATATTGTTCTTCGCTTATTTACTTTACCGTTGCCACTGTTACAATCACTACAAAACTACTACTGTTAGTTTTGCCACTGTTACCGTTACTATCATACTACTTTGCTACTAAATACTTTGCTGCAGATATTAAGTTATCCAGGTGTTGTTGAATTGACAACTCAACTGCTAATACTTGAGAATATTCTTTGGCTCCCCTTGTGTCCAATCAATAAATTTGGGTTGAATACTCTACCCTCGAAAACTGTTGCGATCCCCTATACTTGTGGGTTGTCAAGACTATTTTCTAGCGCCGTTGCCGGGGAGCATATCTCTATTCCTTGTGTCACTTGGGATTTATATCTGCTGGTCACTATGAGGAACTTGAAAGACAAAAGAACTAAGATTTTTCCCTTGACTACGAGGGGAGGTAAGGAACTGCCATCTAGCTCTGCACTTGATTCACCTTCTGTTTTGAGTAAGCTTGCGACAACTAAACCTGCTTCTCCTATTAATTCTGATATGTCGCATGTTATTGATGATGCCACTTCTGCTATGCATGACACTTATGATGAAACTACTTCTATGCTTGATACTACTGTGCCACTTGGTGAATTTCTTGATGAACAACTTGCTAGGGCTAGAGAGAATGAAATTTTGAAACTGATAATATTGATGAAAGTGATGATGAAGGTTCTCCCCCTAGATATGAATTGCCTGTTGTGCCTGAGAGTTATGTTATGGATGAAGAAACTGCTAGAGACTTTCTTGCTTGCAATGATAGGAGTGATCTTAAGAAATTATTAGTTAAGCTGAAAGAAAAATCTCTGAATGCTAGAATGAAATATGATCCTGCTTATGCTACTTCATCTATCTTTGTTACTGATAAGGATTATGATTTCTCTGTTGATCCCGAGATAATTACTCTGGTTGAATCTGATCCTTTCTATGGCTATGAATCTGAAACTGTTGTGGCACATCTTACTAAATTAAATGATATAGCCACCCTATTCACTAATGATGAGAAAACTCGCTACTATTGTATCCTTAAATTATTTCCATTCTCATTAAAGGGTGATGCTAAGATATGGTTTAAATTCTCTTGATCCTGGTTGTGTGCGTAGTCCCCAGGATATGATTTATTACGTCTCTGCTAAATATTTCCCTGCTCATAAGAAACAAGCTGCTTTGAGGGAAATATATAATTTCGTGCAAATTGAAGAAGAGAGTCTCCCACAAGCTTGGGGGAGGCTTCTCCAATTACTTAATGCTTTGCCTGATCATCCTCTCAAGAAAAATGAAATACTTGATATCTTTTATAATGGACTAACCGATGCTTCCAGAGACCACCTAAATAGTTGTGCTGGTTGTGTTTTCAGGGAAAGAACGGCTGATGAAGCTGAAATTCTATTGAATAATATGTTGACCAATGAAAATAATTGGACACTTCCTGAACCAACCCCTAAGCCAACTCCGAAGAAAAGGGGTATTCTATTTCTCAGTCCTGAAGATATGCAAGAGGCAAAGAAATCTATGAAAGAAAAAGGTATAAAAGCTGAAGATGTTAAGAATTTACCTCCTGTTGAAGAAATACATGGTCTTGATAACCCGACACAGGTAGTAAAGGTAAATTCAATTTATAGATATGATAAAGCTGAAATCCCGCCTACTAAGTTTGCTAGCCAATGTTTGGATGAGTTTGATAATTTTATGGTTAAGCAAGAACATTTCAATGCTTATTTTGGTAGACAATTAAAACGCAATGCTTATATGATTGAACACTTGAGTGATTATATGTCTAGAGTTAAAGGTGAACTTAAACTCATTAGTAAACATGCTTCTATGGTTACCACTCAAGTAGAACAAGTCCTTAAAGCTCAGAATGACTTGCTCAATGAATTAAATAATAAGAAGAATGATAATGCTGTTAGAGTTGTGACTAGAGGGGGTAGAATGACTCAGGAACCTTTGTATCCTGAAGGTCACCCTAAGAGAATTGAGCAAGATTCTCAGAGAATTAATGTTGATGCACCTAGTCCTTCTAAAAAGAAGAAAAAGAAAAATGATAGGACTTTGCATGCTTCTAGTGAACCCATTGTTGACGCACCTGAGAGTCCTAATGATATTTCTATTTCTGATGTTGAAAAACAATATGGTGATGAACATGAACCTAGTGATAATGTTAATAATGATGTTCATGTTGATGCTCAACCTAGCAATAATGATGATGTAGAGATTGAACCTGCTATTGATCTTGATAACCCACAATCAAAGAATCAACGTTATGATAAGAGAGACTTCGTTGCTAGGAAGCACGGTAAAGAAAGAGAACCATGGGTTCAGAAACCCATGCCTTTTCCTCCCAAACCATCCAAGAAAAAGAATGATGAGGATTTTGAGCGCTTTGCTGAGATGATTAGACCTCTCTTTTTGCGTATGTGTTTTACTGATATGCTTAAAATGAATCCTTATGCTAAGTACATGAAAGATATTGTCACAAATAAGAGAAAGATACCGGAAGCTGAAATTTCCACCATGCTTGCTGATTTTACTTTTAAAGGTGGAATACCTAAGAAACTTGGAGATCTAGGAGTACCAAATATACCATGCTCCATTAAAAGAAACTATGTTAAAACTGCTTTATGTGATCTTGGAGCCGGTGTTAGTGTTATGCCTCTCTCTTTATATCATAGACTTGATTTGAATAAGTTGACACCTACTGAAATATCTTTGCAAATGGCTGATAAATCAACCGCTACTTATTTGTGAGGATGTGCCTGTTGTGGTAGCAAACGTTACTATTTTAACGGACTCTCTTATTCTTGATATTCCCGAGGACGATAGTATGTCTATTATTCTTGGAAGACCCTTTTTGAATACTACAGGGGCTATTATTGATTGCAACAAAGGCAATGTCACTTTTCATGTTAATGGTAATAAGCATACGGTACACTTTCCAAGGAAACAACCTCAACTCCACGGTATCAATTCTATTGGAAAAATTCCATCGATTATTATTGGAGGTTTTGAATTTCCTCTTCCTACTGTCAAGAAGAGATATGATATTCTTATTGTTGGGGATGTGCATATCCCTGTTGAGGTAACATATTGTTATTCGAAATTTCTCTGGTTTCATGTTATTCGAAATGAGTTTGTTAACAAGACCTGATCAACCTTATTAGTGGATTCCTTTTGATGAGCATGAGATGGATGAAGTTAGAAAGCACAACCTTCTGTACCCTCCTTTTACTTTCTGTAATTTAGATTAAATAAAGCAAAAATAGTATTTTCTGTCAGTTTTTGAATTATCCGTGAAATAAAAAAATACCCCGAAAATAAAAGTTCTCCAAATGCCCCGAAATTGAAATATGATTATTCTGGAATATTTGAGAATATCTGGCACTGAGAACACATCAGGGGGAGCAAGCACCTGGCCACGAGGGTCCAGGGCGCGCCCACCCCCCTGGGCGCGCCCCTTGCCTCGTGGGCCCATGGTGGCTCCCCTCCACTTATTCCAGCCACCACACACTCCTTCTTCCTCCCAAAAAATTCACCAACCAGCTCAAGCACGAGTTCTAGCTCATTTTGCTGTGATTTTCGATCTCCTAGCTTAAAGCTCCACTCACAAAACTGCTTTGGAGGATTGTTCTTCAGTATGTGACTCCTCCAATGGTCCAATTAGTTTTTGTTCTAGTGCTTTATTCATTGCAAATTTTTGCTGCTTAGGTGACCCTGTTCTTGAGCTTGCATGTCAAATTTATATGGTCCCAAGTAGTTCTAATGCATGATATAGTCTCTAGGCACTTGTGGGAGTAGTTACTATTAATTTTGTCGAGTTTGTTTCACTTTTATTTTGAGTTACTAAAAATTTCAGAAATTTTCAGAAAATGATAAAGAGATTTTTGAGGGGTTCTTCGAGCCGAAGCTCGAAGGATAAGCAAAGTGAAGAGGAAGAGAGGCCCAAATATAATCTCCCTCGCACCACGGAAGTTCGGCCGTGTGAATGGCCTTGTGATGATTTCTTGCAAGCAGCTGGGATTTATGATGATTTTTATGAGTTGGCCGAGAATGCAGGCCTCACCGACTTCCTCCGCGACCAGCGCGAACAGTATCTCTTACTCACTAATATTTTCGTGCAAAAATTTCATTTCCATGCTAGGAGATCACCACCTTCAGTGGAAGTTTATTTATAGGATGAGCATAAGGAGATGTCCCTTTCTGATTTCTGCCGGGTTTGTAAGATACCCCTTACTGGTAGCATAGAGGAACCACATCGCAGTGATGTGGAAGGGTTTATTGATATGATTGTTGTAGGGGAAACAAGGAAAATTTCCAACGCAAGAATTAGCATACATTTTCCATTTCTACATTACTTTGCAATATTTGCTAGTAGATGCTTAATTGGTCGCGGAAACTGTGGCAACCTTAGTGCCCCTGATATTGTTATTTTGTGCCATGCCTTGTTCCATGATGACACATTTAGTATGGGCTCTATTGTTGCAAAGTGTTTAAATCTTAACCGTACTAAGGGCCCCATTTTGGGAGGTATCTTCGCCTCGCGCCTCGCTGCACATTTTAACATACCTATTAGGCATTATGAGAAAGAAGAAAAGTTTTTGCCTCCTGTTTTTCTAGACTATAAGAGTATGGTAGCACATGATTTTATCGTTAAGAATAGAGAAAAGACGCTTAAGTACAAATTGATACTTGATAAAATTCGCCCCGAGATTATTACTTTGCGTGCTCCTTCCTTGTTTGACTTATCTGCAGGCAAGTACCTTGTTCCGCCGGAGGCCATTCACGCCTACCAAAACCCCACACCAACTACAGAGCCAGAGCCGGAACCATAATTTGTTCCTTCACAATAGTCTGTTTACCAGTGGGATCTGGAGGAGATTGCCAACCAGTGGCAACCCGAGGCTCCATTACAGTACGACCCCAACTACAACTTTGGATATCCGCCAGGCCAGCCGTCGCCATAGAACAACTTTGGCCAAAAGCCTAAGCTTGGGGGAGTACGTATTTCTCACCAACGTTACATTCATGTCCACACACTCATGCTAGTTGTCGGTGCTCATACCTTTTTCATTGTATTATCCATGCTAGTTTATTTTCTTTTTCTCGCTTTCTTCTTGTGTGTATGATAAACCTTAAGAAAAACCAAAAAATTAGTTGTAGCTTTCAGCTAGTTTACTTTTCATGCTGTAGTAGTAATAATTAAAAAGAAAACCCAAAAAGATTTCTCGTTCTTTTTTTGCTTGTTGGGAGCTTTCCCGTGTAAATAGTTTTATTTCTTCTCTTTTCTTTGGGGGTCGAGGAGAAGACTATAATGAAAATGTTGAGGTGGCTCTTATATGCATTATTGTCGATTTAACCAAGAGCCCATATTGCCTTGTCTTCTCCTTTGTATCAGATGCTTGCAGATTCTAGCTCAGTCCAATGCACGTGCACTATTATTATTCACAGGTTCGGTCGTGCAAGTGAAAGGCAATTATGACGATATATGATGGACTGATTGAGATGAGAAAAGCTGGTATGAACTCGACCTCTCTTGTTTTTGTAAATATGATTAGTTCATCATTCTTGATTCAGCCTATTATGAATAAACATGTTTGCAATGACAATTAGAGATTATAGTTGCTTATGCCATGCTTATTTAGCTAGGAGTTTATAATGGTCTATCTTGCATGCCAACATGCTATTAAAATGGTTGTGATGTGGTATGATAGGGTGGTATCCTCCTTTGAATGATTCAAGTGAATTGACTTGGCACATGTTCACGCATGTAGTTGAAACAAAATCAACATAGCCTTCATGATATTTATGTTCATGGTGGATTATATCCTACTCATGCTTGCACTCAATGTTTATTAATTTTAATGCATGTTCATGACTGTTGTCGCTCTCTAGTTGGTCGCTTCCCAGTCTTTTTCTAGCCTTCACTTGTACTAAGCGGGAATACTGCTTGTGCATCCACTTCCATAAACCCCAAAGTTATTCCATATGACTCCACTATACCTTCCTATATGCGGTATCTACCTGCCGTTCCCAGTAAATTTGTATGTGCCAAACTCTAAACCTTCAAATAAAATTCTGTTTTGCATGCTCAAATAGCTCATGTATCAACTAGGGTTGTCTGTATCTTCCATGCTAGGCGGGTTATTCTCAAGAGGAGTGGACTCCGCTCCTCACTCACGAGAAAATGGCTGGTCACCGGGATGCCCAGTCCCATGCTTTATGCAAATCAAATCAAAATAATTGCAAACAAAACTCCCCCGGGACTCTTTTTAGTTGGAGGCACTCGTTGTTTCGAGCAAGCCATGGATTGATGCTTGTTGGTGGAGGGGGAGTATAAACTTTACCATTCTGTTTGGGAACCGCCTATAATGTGTGTAGCATGGAAGATATCGAGATCTCTCGGTTGTTATGTTGACAATGAAAGTATGCCGCTCAAAATATTATTTATCTCTATTTCAAAACCGAGCTCTGGCACCTCTACAAATCCCTGCTTCCCTCTGTGAAGGGCCTATCTATTTACTTTTATGTTGAGTGATACGTCTCCAACGTATCTATAATTTTTGATTGCTCCATGCTACTTTATCTACTATTTTGGACTATATTGGGCTTTTTTTCCACTTTTATATTATTTTTGGGACTAACCTATTAACCGGAGGCCCAACCCAAAATTGTTGTTTTTTGCCTATTTCAGTGTTTCGAAGAAACAAATTATCAAACGGAGTCCAAACGGAATGAAACCTTCGGAAACGTGATTTTCTCACCGAACGTGATCCAGGAGACTTGGACCCTACTCCAAGAAGTAAAAGAGGCGGTCAAGAGGGTGGGGGGCGCCCCCCAAGGGCGCGCCCCCTGCCTCGTGGGCCCCCTGTTGCTCCACCGACGTACTCCTTCCTCCTATATATACCTACGTACCCCCAAACGATCAGAACAGGAGCGAAAAACCTAATTCCACCACCGCAACTTCCTGTATCCACGAGATCCCATCTTGGGGCATGTTCCGGAGCTCCACCGGAGGGGGCATCCACCACGGAGGGCTTCTACATCAACACCATAGCCCGTCCGATGAAGTGTGAGTAGTTTACTTCAGACCTTCGGGTCCATAGCTAGTAGCTAGATGGCTTCTTCTCTCTTTTCGGATCTCGATACAATGTTCTCCCCCTCTCTCGTGGAGATCTATTCAATGTAATCTTCTTTTTGCGGTGTGTTTGTTGAGACCGATGAATTGTGGGTTTATGATCCAGATTATCTATGAATAATATTTGAATCTTCTCTGAATTCTTTTATGTATGATTGTTTATCTTTGCAAGTCTCTTCGAATTATCCGTTTGGTTTGGCCAACTAGATTGGTAGTTCTTGTAATGGGAGAAGTGCTTAGCTTTGGGTTCAATCTTGCGTGTCCTTACCCAAAGGATGTAAAGGGTTGCAAGGCACGTATTGTATTGTTGCCATCGAGGATAACAAGATGGGGTATTTATCATATTGCATGAATTTATTCCTCTACATCATGTCATCTTGCTTAATGCGTTACTCTGTTTTAACTTAATACTCTAGATGCATGCTGGATAGCGGTCGATGAGTGGAGTAATAGTAGTAGATGCAGGGCGAGTCGGTCTACTAGTCTCGGACGTGATGCCTATATACATGATCATACCTAGATATACTCATAACTATGCTCAATTCTATCAATTGCTCAACAGTAATTTGTTCACCCACCATAGAATACTTATGCTCTTGAGAGAAGCCACTAGTGAAACCTATGGCCCCTGGGTCTATTCTCATCATATCAAACTCCATCACTTTAATACTTGCTTTGTTTTTACTTTACCTTTTACTTTTCACTTTGCATCTCTATATCAAAAATACCAAAAACATTATCTATCATCTCTATCGAGATCTCACTCTAAATAAGTGACCGTGAAGGATTGACAACCCCTAATCGCGTTGGTTGCGAGGAGCTATCGCTTTGTGCAGGTACGAGGGACTTGTGCGTGGCCTCCTCTTGGATTGATACCTTGGTTCTCAAAACTGAGGGAAATACTTACGCTACTTTGCTGCATCATCCTCTCCTCTTGGGAAATCCAACGCAGTGCTCAAGAGGTAGCAAGAAGAATTTCTGGCGCCGTTGCCGGGGAGGTCTTCGCTCAAGTCAAGACATACCAAGTACCCATCACAAACCCATCTCCCTCGCATTTACATTATTTGCCATTTGCATCTCGTTTTCCTCTCCCCCACTTCACCCTTGCCGTTTTATTCGCCCTTCCTCCGTTCAATCTTGTTTTACCATGTGCCTTCTTTTTGCTTGCATCTTCGCTTGCTAAAATTTTATGAATCCTCATCCGCTTGCTAATCTTTTTAAGAGATCCAATTATGTTGAACCAATTGCTAGTGAGTTTTGTGCACTAGATTATCTTTATGAAGTTTTGCTTGAAATTCGTGAATCTGAAAATTACGATGAAGAAATTTATGAAGAGATTCACGATAACTCCTTGAATAAAAAGCATGATTGCAATGATTTTCCTATAAATTCTATTGATGTCAATTGTGCTAAAAATATGCAAAACCCTAAGATTGGGGATGCTAGTTTTGCTATGTCCTCTACTTGTTGCAATGATCATGATTGGGGTGATTCTTCTTATGATCTTGAAAATTTATTTAATCCCCATGATGAATATGATATTGGTAATAGTGTTTGCAATAATATTGAAAGTGGGTTTGGAAGAGTGTCAACTTTAGATCCCACATATTTGGATAATGTTCAATCTTATGAAGTTTTTGATAAAAGTGGGTTTGGAGAGGTCATGACTTTAGTTAATATTAATCCCACTATCTTGGAAGAGTGTCAACTTTGCATGCATGTGGATCGTGTTGAGAATATGTTATGTGATAGCTATATTGTTGAATTTTCTTATGATCCTACATGTAATTATTATGAGAGAGGAAAATATGGTTATAGAAATTTTCATGTTACTAAATTACCACTCGTTATGTTAAGATTGCTATTGTTCCTTTCCGCTTCCTTGCATATGCTAGTTTTTGCTTGCTACGATAATTTGTTTGCCTATAATATGCCTATGCATAGGAAGTATGTTAGACTTAAGTGTCGGGGAAGCTGATCGTGACCCACGAACACCTATGGGACCGGGCGGACCGAGTCCCTTGTGGTTCGGTGGGGGGCGGAGATTGCACGAAGAGCAGATCGAGGCTATGCACACGAGCAGTTTACCCAGCTTCGGAGCTCTCCGGAGAGATAATACTCCTACTGCTGCTTGGTTGATTGTATTGTTGCTAGGGAGCAATGAGAGCTACAAAGACCTAGCCTGAGTGAGTGTGAAAAGATGTCGAATGAGTCGAACGAACCGAACCCTTTCTACGTTGCACATGGGCCTCCTTTTATAGGCTCAAGGGGTCACCACAGGTGGCAACGTAGATGAGGGCACAAATGGAAAAACAGTAGTTGGTACACCAACTTGTACAGTGTACTCTACCTAACTCTGACGGCAAGGGACAAGAACATTAAATGCCCGTCCACATCGCCTAAACAAAGGCAACAGGACCGTCGGTGTGCCACCGCTTGCCACGATGGCCTTCATCAGTGCCGCTTATCGCTGCTCTCCGCTGGCTGCACAGCCCTTGACACGCTGCGTTCGAATAGCCCCACGGCAACACGTTGGCGGATGAGCTGGAGCGGAGATGAAGAGAGGTTGCCTGCCGCCGCAAGCGCCTTGTCGCACTCGGAAGCTTGTCGCTCACCGAGCCTTTCCGGCAAGCTCCTCTTGCCGGGGTCTTGTTTCCTTCGTGCCTTGAGTGGCCTTCCCGGCAAGCTCCTCTTGCCGGGGCCTTGGATACTTTATTCTTGAATGGCTCCAGAGGAGCCACAGGGGACCTTGGCGGTCACCAGGTAAGCCTTGCCGCGGGGTGCTGCAACTACCCGTGCACGAGTTCGGGATACTAGGGTACCCCTACTCTAGTACACCGACAGGAGCCCCCGGGCCTGGGCCACACACGGCGCCGAGCTCTGTTGGGCCAGGCCCAAAATAGTGCACGGGCACGCGCGGCCTAGATCGCGCAGTTACTCGCTCCGGACCCACCACGTCTCCCACGAACAGCACGCGTCGACTGCGGCGTCGTGGAAAGAGATCGTGGGGGTTTCTTTAATTGGAAAGGCGGAACGTCCGCCCCCTCTCCCTCCTTATAAGCAGAGGAAACAGGGGCCAGACGCCCACCTTGCCATTGCTGTCACATCTCAAAAACCACCGCCGCTCCCCCCTTCTTGCCAAGTCCAAAGAGAGCGACGCCCCGCCCCCCATTGCCACCGGCGCCACCAACGCCGTCGGACTCCTCCACCACCTCCGCCATGGCTCCGAAAGCCGACAAGGGGAAAGGCGTGAAGTCGGCCGAGGCACAGCTGCTCATGGCGCTGCGGAAGGAGGGGCCACCTTGACCCCGCCGACGCGAAGGAGCTGCGGAGGGTACTACCTCTTCGTCGACGGAGACGCAGGCGCACCCAGCACGAGGGTGATCTCCGCCACGATCCGAGAAGGTTTCTGCTGTATCCCTTCTTGGCGCTTTTCTTCTACTGCGGGCTCTGCCCGCCCTTTTCCGAATTCTTTTGCGACATCATGAACACCTACGGCCTCCGCCTCCTTGATTTCACCCCCAACGCTGTCCTGACAATGGCGGTTTTCGCACATCTCTGTGAGAACTTTGTCGGAGTCCACCCAAATGTAGCCCTTTTCCGCCACTACTTCATGCCCCGCGTTGAGAGAGGAGAGCCACTTGCCGGAGGGATTGCATGGATCTCCAGGATCGGCAAGAAAGAAGCATATCTGGAAGGAGAGCTTCGTAGCAAGTGGGAGGAGTGGAGAGCCGATTGGTGTTGGATTATAGAGGAGAACCCGCAGCCTTTCACTGCCCTACGCCAAACTCCCATAGTGCGCGGCAACGATTGGAGTAACTTGGCGCCGGAGGATGCTAAGTTGAAGATTGCCGTGACCCGAATCTTGCGCCTCAGGCATGCCGGGCTCACTGTAGGCGCTGTTGGCGCGGATTTCCTTCGCCGCCGCATCGCTCCCTTGCAGGAGAGGAGGAGACCTGCCTGGGAGTTCCAAAATGCGGCGGACATCATGAGGCCGCGCCCGGGCCTCAACTGGAACTTCACCGTCTTGGAGCTGGATGCAATGCTGCTGGAGATGTTCAAGCATGACGCTGATCACCCCGAGTGGTTCATGTTGCCGAGGGAGGTCATCCCTTTGTGCAACAACTCTTCGCTTGACCGCATCCGCGCGATGATGCCGTTGTGCGATTCCCATGGAATCGTTCCAACTTGGCAAGAGCCCGCCGACGACGTCGTGCAGCAGTTCTTCGACAGCTTGGAAGAAGTGCCGATCCGCGCCGACGAGCAGAAGTGGCTCACCCGCGACACCACCGACGCCGAGCTGCAGCGCATCGCCACCAGGCTGGAGGAGGCGGCGTAAGCTGCTGCCGCTGGTGAATTTGGGTTTACCGTGGAGGAGGCAGAGGCAGCCGAGGCGGCAAGCCTTGCCGATCGAGAGGAGCTTGCCGGTGCGGAGGAGCAGGCCGAGCTTGAAGCTGAGCCCAACGAGCCTGCCGGGGGCGCCTCCCCTCCACCTTCAGGTAGCTTGCCGCGGGAGGAGCCCGCGGCCCCGCCAAGAAGGCGCCTCCGCAAAACCGGGGAAGTGGCGGGCGGCAAGCGGGCCAACAGCCGCTCTCGCATGCGCGCGCTTCCACCATGACAAGCTCATTGCAGCTGGAGCGCCTCACGCCACCACAAAGAATCTGAGCGGGGCCTTCGGGACCACGGCTCCCGTGACTCGCCAAGCGTCCGAGGGAGCCTACTCTTCCAGCTTATCGCACCGGAGGCGGAGCGGAATTCGATTTCTCCGCTCTCAGCTCCGAGGAAGAAGAAGAAGAGTAAGATCTTGTCGTTGTACTTGTAATTCTTCAATTCGATGTTTTGTCTTGTATCTGATTTGCTTCATTCTGAACCCCTTCCTTTGTCAGGACGTTGGCTCAGAGGGCGTCGAAGAGAGCCAAGACCCCGGTGGTTGTCATCGAAGACGATCCCCGTGGCGGCTGTGGAGGCGCGTCGAGACTCCCTTGCCGGACCGGCAACCCTTCCTCGAGCAGCCCCCAAAGACAGCCCCAGTGTAAGTAATTGGTTTATTTCTTACGGTTAGGTGTGCATGGGTGCTCCTTCTTTACTGATATCTGACTTGTTGATTTGTGTAGGAGCAGAGCAGCCTCATCAGGAGGCCCCGGAAGTCACTCCCGAAGTTCTGTCTGCTTCAACTACGCCGCCAAGGGAGAATTCTCCGGCAAGGGAGCGCTCTCCGGCAAGGGAGGCTTCTCCGACAAGGGGAGCTTCTCCGACAAGGGGCAGCGCCGACGACCCTCCGGTGGTGGAGACCGCGGCTACAGATCCCATTGCAGGTAATCTTCTTACTTGAAAATTTCCCTTGGATTCCTTTTCTTTTGTTCTTCTTTTCAAACATTTGCTTGACTGTTCTTTCTTTCTCTGATCATCAGATCCAGCTGCCGGAGAGCCGATGGAGACTGAGGTTGCCGATGAGGAGGACGCGCGCGGCAACAATGACGACGCCGCCAACATGGAGGAGGAGGCCGGCGCCGATGGGTCCGCCGGCGAGGAGGCTGCCAAGGCCGCTGGCGCAAAGGCTGGGAGGGTCAGTGATCGTCTTCGACGACCCGGAGGCCGCAGGAGCGCCAGGCGCTACGCCGACCGCCGATCCCTCCGCCACCGATGCAGCACCAGGCTCCGAAGAGCCCCAGCCCGGTGCCTACTTGAAGGCCGGCGACGGCGTCTTCATCAAGCTTCCATGGGCGTCGAGCTCTGTGGCGCCACGAGGAGAGACCTTGACGAGGAGCTGCTCGCCTCCATTGGGCTGTCGCTGGTTGACGCGCCAAGCAGCAGCAATGGGCGAGTCTGAGGAGGAGCAGCTGCTGAAGAAGCTGTTGTCGCTCTACCGCGCCCGACAAGCTAAGCTGGAGTCGCGGGAAGCACTTGTCGCGAGGGCGGGAGCTGACATGGAGAAACGCGCAGAAGAGCTCCGGCGCGCCAACAAAGAAGCCCTCCGGGACGTAGCAGAAGCACGGGAGCAACTCTCCGAAGAGCGCACGGCCTTCATCCTGGAGAAGGCCCAGGTCGAGGAGCAGCAAAGGCTTGCCGGCGAGAAGATATCTGTGCAAGAAGGCGAGCTGGCGCAGCGGAAGATCAACCTTGACAGCTATGAGGAAGATCTTGCCGTGCGCGAGCAATCACTTGGCGGAGCACTCAAGGAGGCAAAGGACGCTGCCGCAGCTGCCGAGGCCGCCAAGAAGGAGTTAGAGACGAGGTGGCGCAGCCGAGGCCACCCTCCGTAAGAGCGGCGAGGAGGTCACCGCTTGAAGCACGAGCGCGAGAAGGACGCCTACACTCTTGGCGAGCTGCAGGGCCGTCTCGCTGAGAGGATCAAGGAGCTCGACGCCGCCAAGGACTCCAAGGCGGATCTTGAGCTGAAGCTGTCCACCTTGAGGGAGACGCTGGACGGCGCCAAGGAGCGGCAAGTGGGTTTGTTGGAGAAGATCAAGGCCAACAAAGAGCTGTTGGAAAATGCCACGACCGCCCACAACACCCTTAGGGAGAACGTGATGCTCTGGACCGAGGGTCTTGTAAACACAGCCACCGCCATCGACAAGGAGTTGATGGAGCTGGGGATGGTGCATCTCGGGTACCCCACCGACGAGCATCTCCAACCCAGCGCCAAGCTCAGCCTGTTCTTCAAGGGCGTGGTGGCGGCTCTCGAGCGGCTCCGGGAAGAGATCCCAAAGTAGCTGGCCGACGAGTCACGCCAAATCTATGCAGGGGCTCTTCAGAAGGTGTTGATGAAGGTGGCCTTCCGCAACCCAGGCGTCAGCTTCGCCAACGTCCTCAAGTCCCTGCCGCCGACTGCTGACGTTGAAGCGCTCAAGGCCCTTGTCGCACCCATCGTGGACAGGGTGAGTGGAGTCAAGAGGGTTGATGGCGACCGCGTGGACTAGGCCGCCAAGTTTATCTTTCCCTTGTCGCTGCTGATCATGTTTAGGAGAACAATTTATTAGATCCGCGACAAGTTATTTTTGTAATATACTCTATCTTAGGCAACGATTGCAATGTTATTTCCTTTACTCGATTCCTTCCTTTATATGTTTGTGCCCTATGCTTTTAGGGAACTTGTCGGCGCGGGCACCTTTGTCATGAAGCGCTGAGTCGGAACGTCGGCAGACCTTCTTTGGCGATGCCGCCTCCGACAAGCAACCTCGTCAGAATCTGGTTGCAGCTCACTTAAGTTGTTGAGCGGACTCGAAACAAAGTAAGGGCGCAAACCAGCCGCGAGTTGGTTCCTTCGCGCACAGGTTTTCCATATAAAGTACTATCATTCGAGGAAGATAACTTAAAAATTTAAAAACTGATTGCCCAAGCTTAGGTAACTTAGCTTTTCTGTCGTTCGCTTCCCGGCAAGGCGATACTTCCTCGAGCGACACTTGGTGGCCCACACCATTATCTTCTCCTTCCCCCGGCTAACTTGTGGGCGAAGGAACCTTCCTTTCTTATGAGAAGAAAGAAGAGAAAATAAAGTTATGGAGCTTAGTGGCTCGTTATCGCTTACCGAGTGTAGATGCTGCACAAAGTGTCAGACAAAGCATGCAACAACATTATGAAAGCATGAAATTGACAAATTGTGCGCAACGCATGAGCTTTACTGATGCATGGGGTCTGCGCTTGGCTTTGTACAAAGGATTACATGCAACATCGGCAAGACTTGTACAAAAGGGTGGTCGCCGGAACGGGTTCCGGCAACCGCGCCCTATGGGTAAAACTTACGAAGATGCTCTATATTCCAGGAGTTGCTCATCGAACGCCATCTTCAGTCTCAAAGCGGACAGCGCCAGCCTAGTGACTCGTTTCACCCGATCACGGCCTTCTCACTTCAAGGCCAACTTGTTGGAATTCTTGGCGGACTGAACGCGCCAAGAACAAGGTCGCCTTCCTCGAAGCTTCTGGCACTAACTTTGCGGCTATGGTAGCGGCGCAAAGCTTGCTGGTAACGAGCAGCTCGTACAGCGGCCTGAAGACGATCCTCCTCAAGGAGCAGCGCGTCATCTTGTCGCAGCTGCTCTTGCTCGAGCTCATCATAAGCGAGCACTCGAGGTGACCCGTATACGAGTTCCGTGGGGAGAACTGCCTCTGCTCCATAGACTAGAGCGAAGGTGTCCGCCGGGGCTCGATTTGGCGTCGTCTGATCGACCAAAGAACCACCGGCAGCTCCTCAATCCAGTTCCTTCCGCACTTGTGCAGCCTGTCAAAGTTCTGGTCTTGAGTCCTCGCAGCACTTCAGCGTTTGCCCTCTCTGCTTGACCGTTGCTCCTCGGATGAGCAATAGAAGCAAAGCAGACCTTGGCGCCAAGATCTTGGACGTACTGCATGAAGGTGCGACTCGTGAATTGTGTGCCGTTGTCGGTAATGATCCGTTAGGGACCCCAAAGCGGCAAACAATTGACTGAAGAACTTGATCGCGATCGTCTGTCACCTTCCTCACTACTTCCACTTCCGCCACTTTGTGAACTTGTCGATTCGCGACGTATAAGTACTCAAAGCCCCGACAGCTTCGGGAAAGGGGCCGAGGATGTCGAGCCCCTGCATCAAAAATGGCCAGGATAAAGGGATCGTCGGAGAGCTTGAGCTGGCTGGTGTATCTGCTTTGAATGGAACTGGCACGCTTCACACTTGGTTACTTGTGCAGTTGCATCCTGGAGGGCTGTCGACCAGAAGAAACCTTGCCGGAAAGCCTTGCCAGCAAGTGCTCTTGCGCCAATGTGGTGACCACATACGCCTCCGTGTATCTCTGCCAACAGTTTCTGTCCATCCTCCCGATGAATACACTTCAATTTCACTCCGTTGAGTCTTCTTCTGTACAGTGTGCTGTCAACAAACTGGTACATACTTGACTGCCGGGCTACTCTTTCCGCTTCTTCTTGCTCTTCGGGAAGTTCTCCTGTCTGAAGGAAATGGACGATCTGCTGCGCCCATGTTGGAGCTTGCGGCTCGACAACAAGGACTAAAGGCACATCTGCTGCTGCGGGAACATCAGCTTCGATGGCAAGAACTTGCGGCTCGGCCGGAGCTTGATGTCCCCCGACAAGCTTGCCGGAGCAAAACTTGTCGGGAGCGTCTGCTTCAACGAAACAAACCCTAGGGCTTGTCGGAGCAGACTGCTCCTCAGCACTCTTGGTGTTGATCTTGGGGACCTTCGCGGCGGCGGCCTCGGGGAGCTCAGTTGGGAAGTAGTCACCGGAAATCAACTTCCTCTTCTTGCTCTGTCCGGTTGATGGTGTTACAGTTGGTTGAGTCAGCTTAAGCACAAAAATTCCCGGTTCCACAGGTAACTTGAGTGCAGCACACTTTGACAGGCCATCAGCAATATCATTCTGAGCTCTTGGAACATGTTCCATTTGCAGGCCTTCAAAGTGCTCTTCTAGCTTTCTCACTTCATCAACGTAGGCTTCCATCAACGGACTCTGATAATCTTTGTTCACTTGGCGGACGACAAGCTGCGAGTCACCCCTGACAATGAGTTTCTTGATCCCAAGGTCGACTGCAATTCTGAGACCGGCAAGCAAACCTTCGTACTCTGTAGTATTATTTGTTGCTTGCTCCTTGGGAAAGTGCATTTGGACTATGTACTTGAGGTGCTCTCCGGTGGGCGCGACAAGCAGCACGCCGGCACCGGCGCCTTGCAACGAAAAGGCACCATCAAAGTACATCAGCCACTCTTTATTTGCCTCCTTGACGGGGATGCTCGTCTCTGGAATTTCTTCATCTTGCGTTGGCGTCCATTCTGCTATGAACTCTGCCAATGCTCTGCTTTGGATAGTTGAAGTGCTTTCAAACTTGAGGCCAAAGCTTGACAGTTCCAGTGCCCACTCGACAATCCTGCCTGTTGCCTCTGGATTTTGCAATATCCTCTTCAGCGGAAAGCGAGTGACGACTGTTATCTCATGTGCTTGGAAGTAATGGCGCAGCTTTCTCGAGGCCATGAGGAGGCCGAAAAGCAATTTCGCACACCGAGTACCTGACCTAGCCCCTGCAGAAGGGAACCGACAAAAGTAGATCAGGCGCTGCACCATCCTTTTCTTCACCTTCTCGCAATCCTCGCGAGATCCGTCCTTGTCGGGACGAGCTTGTCGGTGAAGCCCCCGCTTGTCGCCGGATGCATCTGCCTCGGTTGCGGCTCATAATCTCCTCCCTTTCCGCTACTAACGCAGCACTAACCACTTGATTGGTTGCCGCTATATACAGCAGCAACTTCTCTTGTGGCCTAGGTGCGACAAGTATTGGAGTGGAGGAAAGGTACCTCTTTAAGTCTGCATCGCAGCCTCCGCTTCGAGTCCATTTCATTGGACCTGCCTTTTCAAAATCTTGAAAATGGCGGTATGCCAAAGAACCTAGAAATAAACCTGCTGAGAGCAGCCACGCAACCGCAAGTCTTCTTACATCCTTGACGCGCTTTGGTGCTTCAATCTGCTCAATGGCCTTGATCTTGTCGGGATTGGCTTCAATTCCCCTCACGAGACACGAAGAACCCGCTGCTTGCGGAAGGACTCGAACACGCACTTCTCGGGGTTGAGCTTGAGGTTAATCTTGCGCAGGTTTGCAAAGGTCTCATCTAAATCTTGAACCAGGGTTGCTTTGTCCTTGCTCTTGACCACTATGTCATCCATGTAGGCTTCTACATTTCTGTGCATTTGCGGCTCAAAAGCGTCATGGACTACTCTTGCAAACGTTGAACCAACATTCTTCAAACCAAAAGGCATCTGTATGAAACAGTATGTGCCACATGGGGTGATGAATGCGGTTTTCTCCTCATCTTCTTCTGCCATGAAGATCTGATGATATCCTGAGTATGCATCAAGAAATGAAAGCAAGTCACATCCAGCCGTGGATTCAACAATCTGGTCGATACGTGGCAAGGGGAATGGGTCTTTGGGACAAGCTTTATTAACATCTGTGAAGTCAATACAAAGTCTCCATTTCCCATTTTCCTTGCGTACAACCACCGGATTGGCCAACCACGTGGGATGGAGCACTCCTCTGACAAGGCCTACTGCTTCCAACTTCTTGATCTCTTCTGCTATGAATTCTTGGCGCTCCACTGCCTGCTTCCTGACTTTTTGCTTGACGGGCCGCGCATGAGGACAGACAGCTAAGTGGTGCTCAATTACTTTCCTGGGAACACCGGGGATGTTAGACGGTTGCCATGCAAACACATCGACATTCGCCCGCAGGAAAGCAACGAGCGCGCCTTCCTATTTAGGGTCAAGCGTGGCACTAATGGTGAAGGTACCACCAGTGCCGTCCTCCTTGGCGGGCACCTTCTTGGTCTTCAGTGGAGCTTCCATCATCTTCTTGCACTTGCCGGTGGAGCTCGATGGTGCGTCCTCGACGGTAGCGCAGCACTCCGAAGAGGTGCGCTTGCCGGAGTGGGCATCAGAGCTCTTGCCGGACAAAGTGGTCTTCTTCTTCCCCCCGGGAGCTTCAGCGGCAAGTGATTTGCTATCTGTCGCGGCTGCTGCATCCTGGTAAATGTTGTCGGCGCAGATAAGCGCATCTTTCTTGTCGCCATGGACAGAAATGACACTTATCGGGCCTGGCATCTTGAGTAGGTTGTACGCATAATGAGAGGCTGCCATGAACTTGGCGAGTGCTGGACGGCTAAGTATCCCATTGTAGGGCAATGGAAAATCAGCGACGTCGAACGTGACCCTCTCAGTCCTGAAGTTTAGTTCACTGCCAAATGTTACTGGCAACGTGATCTTCCCTTTCGGCTTGCTCCTTCCTGGGTTGATTCCTTGAACGTGCTGCCTCTTCGAGCTCGCCGTCGGGGATCCGCTTCTAGAGCACTGCGGATGAGATCAGGTTTAAGCCGGCCCCGCCGTCAACTAGCATCTTTGTGACCTTGAGGTTGCGGATAGTTGGTGGGACCAACATCGGCAAGCACCCGACCGCAGTTACGCGATCAGGGTGGTCCTCAATATCAAAAATGATAGGCGTGCTGGACCACTTCAGAGGCCTGCGTGACTCTACAGATGGTTCTGCTGCATTAACCTCCCGCATCCATTGCTTGAGTTGGCGGTGTGAGGTATGCAGAGAAGCACCGCCGTCAACACAGAGGACCTCTGTTGCTTTCTGAAACTCCTGCTCATCAGCCTCATCATCTTCCATATCTTCATCATCATCGTCGTCTTCATCCTTGTCGCGGCCACGGGGAGGTCTGTCTCCTTGCCGCTGCTTGGCCTTGCCGCGGCGTCCTCCCCGGCCGGGTCGCTTCTTGCTAGCTGCCCCAGCACCTTCCTGGACCTTCTCCTTGTCTCGCCGCTCGTACTCAGCCTTCCATGAGTTCTACAAGCTGCTCGACCTTCTTGCAGCTCGAGGTCGTGGCCCTTGGTGCGGTGAATCTTACAAGATCGTTTGTTGAACTGTCACCTTGTCGGCGGCCGCCACAGCTTGGCGGTCGGCGTCAGTGGCAACCTCCTTGCCGGAGCCACCAACCTTGGCCTTCTTGGCGCCACCTCTGTTACCGGACTGCTCGACAACTAGTACCTCTTTGCTTTTCTTCTTTTTGTTGTTCCGCCACTGGCTCTTCTTTGCCGGGGCGGCTTCCTCACTGTCAGATCCTGCTTCAACATTCTCTCCTGGGAGTCTTCTTCCTTCCTCAGCACGTGCACACTTATCGGCCAAGGCATACAGCTCACTGACGTCCTTGACTTTGCACATCGCCATCTCTTCCCTCATCCTGCGGTTCCGCACGTTCTGATGAAACGCGCTAATCACCGCGGCAGGGTGGACATCTGGGATGTTGTAGTGCACACGGCTGAATCTCTGGATAAACTTGCGCAGGGACTCTCCTTCCTTCTGGGCGAGCAGGTGAAGGTCACTCTCTTGGCCATGAGGCCTGTGGCCGCCCGTAAAGGCGCCGACAAACTGATGGCACAAATCTGCCCAAGAGGATATGGAACTGTCCGGCAAGTGCATGAGCCAAGATCTGACATTAGGCTTGAGTACCAGCGGGAAGTAGTTGGCGAGGATCTTGTCGTCTCGTCCCCCTGCAGCTTGCACCGCGATGGTGTAGATGCTGAGGAACTCCGATGGATGCGTCCTGCCATCATACTTCTCGCACATCCGCTTGAAGTTTTTCTTGTCAGACCATGGACTTGCCGCAGCCCACGAGTGAACGCAGGGCAACCTACCGCGTCGGCAAGTCACCTGGTTCCCCAGGCGCATGCACGCCAACAAGGGCCCAGCGCGCTGGTCGGATTGACGCCGCTTCTCTTGGCGCTTCGATCGAGTTCGAGCGTCTTCTTGTTGTCGTTCTTGGAGAACTTGGCGCTGATCACGGCGAGCTCGTGGATCCGACGACGCGGTGGAGTCGCTGTCGAGGTGGATCCGAGGAGCTGGTGATCTCGGCCTTCGGGATGGAGAGTGCATGGTGGTTGCACCCCCGCATGTCTCGTTGCCACCGGCTCGTGCCTTGTCGTCGCGCCGCGGCAAGGACGCAGTTGGTTGCCGCGGAGTATCGCCGTTGGCAAAGCCGATGAGACTCTGGATGGTGGCCCTCCATTCGTCGACCTTGTCAGCCGTTGGAGGGTAGTCTAGAAGCAGTTGAGCTCTCGCCAAGGCTTCTGCTGGAGTGGTGGGTGGCAATGGCGTATAGTGCGAGGAACGGGACGTGCTCGGACTTCTAACCAAGTTAGAAGGAGCAGCATCCCGTCCAGGCGATCGTACTCCGCTCGTACCAGCATGCTGGCGTGCATGCTGGCCTCGAGGGCTTCGCGATCCTCCAGCTTGGCCTTGATCCAACAAGCGTATGGCGCTGCGAGCACCATGACGCTGTCGGTCTCGCGCCTCTTGAGATGGACGCGGTACGTACTCGGACGCCGAAGCCTGCGCCGCCTTGTCCTTGGACTTGGCAGCGTTGTGGGCTCCCTCGACGACGCCCGTTCCTCCGCCAACGTCTTCCCCACCACTCGTCAGCTCCGGTGGTGGTGGGTTTGACGCGGACGGCTCTGCTGCCGCCGAAGCCTTCTTCTTTGGTGGCATTTTGATGAAGATGATGAAGATTGTTGCTCGTGTGAACGTCGGATCAGGTTCACACAGCCTCGACGCCCCCTACCTGGCGCGCCAAAGATGTCGGGGAAGCTGATCGTGACCCACGAACACCTATGGGACCGGGCGGACTGAGTCCCTTGTGGTTCGGTGGGGGGCGGAGATTGCACGAAGAGCAGATCGAGGCTATGCACACGAGCAGTTTACCCAGCTTCGGAGCTCTCCGGAGAGATAATACTCCTACTGCTGCTTGGTTGATTGTATTGTTGCTAGGGAGCAATGAGAGCTACAAAGACCTAGCCTGAGTGAGTGTGAAAAGATGTCGAATGAGTCGAACGAACCGAACCCTTTCTACGTTGCACATGGCCCTCCTTTTATAGGCTCAAGGGGTCACCACAGGTGGCAACGTAGATGAGGGCACAAATGGAAAAACAGTAGTTGGTACACCGACTTGTACAGTGTACTCTACCTAACTCTGACGACAAGGGACAAGAACATTAAATGCCCGTCCCTGTCGCCTAAACAGTGCAACAGGGACCGTCAGGTGTGCCACCGTTTGCCACGATGGCCTTCTGTCAGCGCCGCTTATCGCTGCTCTCCGCTGGCTGCACAGCCCCTTGACACGCGTGCCTGGAATAGCCCCACGGCGACACGTTGGCGGATGAGCTGGAGCGGAGATGAAGAGAGGTTGCCTGCCGCGGCAAGTGCCTTGTCGCACTCGGAAGCTTGTCGCTCACCGAGCCTTCCCGGCAAGCTCCTCTTGCCGGGGTCTTGTTTCCTTCGTGCCTTGAGTGGCCTTCCCGGCAAGCTCCTCTTGCCGGGGCCTTGGATACTTTATTCTTGAATGGCTCCAGAGGAGCCGCGGGGGACCTTGGCGGTCACCAGGTAAGCCTTGCCGAGGGGTGCTGCAACTGCCCGTGCACGAGTTCGGGATACTAGGGTACCCCTACTCTAGTACACCGACATTAAGTCTGTTTGTCACATGTTTTATGATGCTCTCTTGTGCCTCAATTCTTGTCTTTCTGGTGAGCATCATTGAAATCTCAATGCCTAGCTAAGGGCGTTAAACGATAGCGCTAGTTGGGAGGAAACCCAATTTTCTTTATGTTTTTTTTGTTTTTGTTTCTGTTTAGGAATAAATAATCCATCTACCTTCTATTTATATGTGGTTTTATGTTTTAATTAGTGTTTGTGCCAAGTAGAACCTATAGGATCTTCATGGATGATAGTTATTTGATCTTGCTGTAATTTCAAGAAACTTTCGGCTCACGAAAACAATTGTTAAAAATCACCAGAACGTGATAAAATAGTGATTCCAATTGCTGCTGATCAATAAACAAATTGTCTAGGTCTTCTAATTTTTGTAGATTTTGTGGAGTTCCAGAAGTTTGCGTTAGTTATAGATTACTACATACTGTTCTGTTTTTGACAGGTTCTGTTTTACGTGTGTTGTTTGCTTATTTTGATGAATCTATGGCTAGTAAAATAGTTTATAATCCATAGAGAAGTTGGAATACAGTAGGTTTAAAACCAATATAAATAAAGAATGAGTTCATTACAGTACCTTAAAGTAGTCTTTTGTTTTCTTTCTCTAACGGAGCTCACGAGATTTCTATTGAGTTTTGTGTTGTGAAGTTTTCAAGTTTTGGGTGAATTCTTTTGATGGATTATGGAACAAGGAGTGGCAAGAGCCTAAGCTTGGGGATGCCCATGGCACCCCCAAGATAATCCAAGGACACCAAAATTTGAAAGCTTGGGGATGCCCGGAAGGCATCCCCTCTTTCGTCTACTTCCATCGGTAATTAACTTGGAGCTATATTTTTATTCACCACATGATATGTGTTTTCCTTGGAGCGTCTTGTATTATTTGCATCTTTTCTTGTTATTTTACCACAATCATTCTTGCTGTACACACCTTTTGAGAGAGCCATACATAAATTGGAATTTGATAGAATACTCTATGTGCTTCACTTATTCACTTATATCTTTTGAGCTTGATAGTTTTGCTCATAGTGCTTCACTTACATCTTTTCAGCGTGATAATTTTTGCTCTAATGCTTCACTTAGATCTTTTATAGCACTGTGGTGGATTTGTTTTAAAGAAACTATTGATCTCTCATGCTTCACTTAGATTATTTTGGGAGTCGTTAATAGCATGGTAATTTGCTTAATGTTAATATACTTGGTATTCAAGATATGTGAAACTTTCTTTTGAGTGCGTTGAATACTAAGAAAAGTTTGATGCTTGATAATTGTTTTGAGATATGAAGATGGTGATATTAGAGTCATGCTAGTTGAGTAGTTGTGAATTTAAATAATACTTGTGTTGAAGTTTGTGATTCCTGTAGCATGCACGTATGGTGAACCGTTATGTGATGAACTCGGAGCATGATTTATTTATTGATTGTCTTCCTTATGAGTGGCGGTCGGGGACGAGCGATGGTCTTTTCCTACCAATCTATCCCCCTAGGAGCATGCGCGTAATACTTTGCTTTGATAACTTCTATATTTTTACAATAAGTATATGAGTTCTTTATGATTAATGTTGAGTCCATGGATTATACGCACTTTTTCCCATCCTTCCACCATTGCTAGCCTCTCTAATACCGCGCACTTTTCGCCGGTATCATACACCCACCATATATCTTCCTCAAAACAGCCACCATACCTACCTATCATGGCATTTCCATAGCCATTCTGAGATATATTGACATGCAACTTTCCACCGTTCCGTTTATTATGACACGCTCCATCATTGCCATATTGCTAGCATGATCATGTAGTTGACATCGTATTTGTGGCAAAGCCACCTTTCATAATTCTTTCATACATGTCACTCTTGAATCATTGCATATCCCGGTACACCGCCGGAGGCATACACATAGATTCATATTTTGTTCTAAGTATCGAGTTGTAATTGTTGAGTTGTAAGTAAATAAAAGTGTGATGATCATCATTATTAGAGCATTGTCCCAGTGAGGAAAGGATGATGGAGACTATGATTCCCCCATAAGTCGGGATGAGACTCCGGACGAAAAATAAAAAAAAAGAAAAGAAAGAGGCCATAAAAAAGAGAAAAGGCCCAAATAAAAAAATGAGAGAAAAAGAGAGAAGGGACAATGCTACTATCCTTTTACCACACTTGTGCTTCAAAGTAGCACCAAGATCTTCATGATAGAGAGTCTCTCATTTTGTCACTTTCATATACTAGTGGGAAGTTTCATTATAGAACTTGGCTTATATATTCCAATGATGGGCTTCCTCAAATTCCCTAGGTCTTCGTGAGCAAGCGAGTTGGTTGCACACCCACTTAGTTTCTTTTGTTGAGCTTTC
Organism: Aegilops longissima; assembly: GCA_021605205.1. NCBI lineage: Eukaryota > Viridiplantae > Streptophyta > Magnoliopsida > Poales > Poaceae > Aegilops > Aegilops longissima. The sequence continues at coordinate 122,153,309 of CM038678.1, forward strand.
ATATACTTATAGCTCTAGTGCATCCGTTGCATGGCAATCCCTACTAACTCACATTGATATCTATTGATGGGCATTTCCATAGCCCGTTGATACGCCTAGTTGATGTGAGACTATCTTCTCCCTTTTTGTCTTCTCCACAACCACCATTATATTCCACATGTAGTGCTATATCCATGGCTCACGCTCATGTATTGCGTGAAGATTGAAAAAGTTTTGAAAATGTTAAAGTATGAAACAATTGCTTGGCTTGTCATCGGGTTGTGCATGATTTAAATATTTTGTGTGGGAAGATGGAGCATAGCCGCACTATATGATTTTGTAGGGATAACTTTCTTTGGCCATGTTATTTTGAGAAGACATAATTGCTTAGTTAGTATGCTTGAAGTATTATTATTTTTATGTCAATATGAACTTTTGTCTTGAATCTTTCGGATCTGAATATTCATACCACAATTAAGAAGATTTACATTGAAATTATGCCAAAGTATCACTCCGCATAAAAAATTCTCTTTTTATCATTTACCTACTCGAGGACGAGCAGGAATTAAGCTTGGGGATGCCTGATACGTCTCCAACGTATCTATAATTTTTGATTGCTCCATGCTACTTTATCTATTGTTTTCGACTATATTGGGCTTTATTTTCCACTTTTATATTATTTTTGGGACTAACCTATTAACCGGAGGCCCAACCCAGAATTGTTGTTTTTTGCCTATTTCAGCGTTTCGAAGAAACAGATTATCAAACGGAGTCCAAACGGAATGAAACCTTCGGAAACGTGATTTTCTCACCGGACGTGATCCAGGAGACTTGGACCCTACTCCAAGAAGTAACAGAGGCGGTCACGAGGTGGGCGCGCCCCGCCTCGTGGGCCCCTATTGCTCCACCGACGCATTCTTCCTCCTATATATACCTATGTACCCCCAAACGATCAGAATAGGAGCCAAAAACCTAATTCCACCGCCGCAACTTTCTGTATCCACGAGATCCCGTCTTGGGGCCTGTTCCGGAGCTCCGCCGGAGGGGGCATCCACCATGGAGGGCTTCTACATCAACACCATAGCCCCTCCGATGAAGTGTGAGTAGTTTACTTCGGACCTTCGGGTCCATAGCTAGTAGCTAGATGGCTTCTTCTCTCTTTTTGGATCTCAATACAATGTTCTCCCCCTCTCTTGTGGATATCTATTCGATGTAATCTTCTTTTTGCGGTGTGTTTGTTGAGACTGATGAATTGTGGGTTTATCATCCAGATTATCTATGAATAATTTTTGAATCTTCTCTGAATTCTTTTTATGTATGATTGGTTATATTTGCAAGTCTCTTCGAATTATCCATTTGGTTTTGGCCAACTAGATTGGTAGTTCTTGCAATGGGAGAAGTGCTTAGCTTTGGGTTCAATCTTGCGTTGTCCTTACCCAGTGACAGAAAGGGTTGCAAGGCACGTATTGTATTGTTGCCATCGAGGATAACAAGATGGGGTATTTATCATATTGCATGAATATATTCCTCTACATCATGTCATCTTGCTTAAGGCGTTACTCTGTTTTTAACTTAATACTCTAGATGCATGCTGGATAGCGGTCGATGAGTGGAGTAATAGTAGTAGATGCAGGCAGGAGTCGGCCTACTTGTCTCGGACGTGATGCCTATATACATGATCATACCTAGATATACTCATAACTATGCTCAATTATGTCAATTGCTCAACAGTAATTTGTTCACCCACCATAGAATACTTATGCTCTTGAGAGAAGCCACTAGTGAAACCTATGGCCCCCGGGTCTATTCTCATCATATCAATCTCCATCACTTTAATACTTCCTTTGTTTTTACTTTACCTTTTACTTTTCACTTTGCATCTCTATATCAAAAATACCAAAAACATTATCTATCATCTCTATCAGATCTCACTCTCTTAAGTGACTGTGAAGGGATTGACAACCCCTAATCGCGTTGGTTGTGGGGAGCTATCATTTTGTGCAGGTACGAGGGACTTGTGCGTGGCCTCCTACTGGATTGATACCTTGGTTCCCAAAAACTAAGGGAAATACTTACGCTACTTTGCTGCATCATCCTCTCCTCTTCGGGGAAATCCAACACAGTGCTCAAGAGGTAGCATTGAGTCATCACCCTCTTATTAAAAAGCACCAGCTGGAGAGCACCGCTGTCATTTGCATCCATTACTATTAATTCATGTTGAGTATAACTATGACTGGATCTCTTTTACCATGAATTACAATGTTTAGTCGGTCCTTGATCTTTAAAGGTGCTCTGCATTTATGTTTTGCGGTCTAGAAAGGGCTAGCGAGATACCATCTTGTTATATCATATAGGTAATTGCCCATGCGTTGCAAGGGGAACTTACATATTTATATGGTTCAACAATAATCATGACTAATACTACATACTTTTCAGATCCTCATGCACATCAATATATATTCCATTATAGCTATATCAATCCGTGGCAACACAAGATCGACTTATTTTTGCTATTATTAATCACAATTCTCCTCCTCCTCCTCCTCCTCCTCATCATCATCATCATCATTATATTCTTCTCCACGTCCTCTTTCTTCCTCCTCTCCCACTCTCTCCAACCTCAAACTGCCACCGCTTCATTCCCCCGCATGCATATTCACATAGATGTCCTATGCCCTTGCTCTCAGATCTACCAACACAAGCTAAAAATGCCAGATTTCTACATTCTCTAGAGTTGGATGACCTCCCAAGTTATTGTTTTTTAAGATCTTTGCGGACAACAGCTTTGTAGATGCCATCGCCGCCCTGCGACCTCAAGCAGCAAGACATACACATCCTGCAACACCACCATCCTGCCACGTTAATCCACTGACGTCAGCCTCTCAATCGTTGCATCCAGGCCTCCAGCGTGCTCCCTCGACCAGCCACTCTTTCATTCTTGTGCCTTGCTTATGAATTACGAGTCATGTTTTGTGTCATTTAGTCAACGGGGAAAAATCCTAACAATAGTTCATAATCTCGTAACGTTTTTATTAAGATTACTTACACACCAAATTGCTTAGCACGTACTACTTGATTGGTGTTATGCTCTCAGGAACTGAAGCTGGTCGATGAAATTCTTAGCATGTGTACTTACTTACGAGTTGTGGATTGCTCTACGTAACTAAAGAGTACATGCTATGAGGGAAGTAGTACAACTACCTCATGCTGGTAGGCTGCTGGACACGCTGGTCATCTCAGGCTCAACCCGCAGACGGCTTGTTCGTCGAGGGTGATAGTAACCACCGCGTTGGCTCGGTGTTGGCGGCTGGCAGGCACCTACCCGCTGGTATCCCCTCTTCGTCTACGGCGCGGCTTCGTGCCTGCACGCCAGCGCGGGCATGATGCATGCATACGCGTGGCATCCTGCCACCGGCACTTCGCCGAACAAGCTGCAGCGCGGACAGCAGGCCGGCTGTGACCGGTTTTTCGCTGGTTCAAGGGGAAACAACGCAAGATGGGAAACTTGGGAGGCAAGGCGCGTCCGGCGCCCGTGGCCGGCACGAGTCTTGACCGCTACAGTAGCCGCAGTTGCCTCGTCCTGGACTCAATCCCGTCAACGCCTAGGAGACTGTCTGTGTGAAGGATCTCTAGAGCACCACGCGAGGAAAATGGATAGATGAACCAGCCTTTGGAGGAGAGACCAGGAGGATCTTGCCAGTGGATTTATGGAATTTTAGTAGGGAGGGGAAAGCGAGGGGCAGATGGGGATCGCACCAGAGCCGTGCGTGCACGGGTTTTGCCGTGATCTACGTTTGATTCGATCGGAAACGATGATGCGGGCGGGAGACCTTCCGGTTTTAAGATGGGTGGGGTTTGATTCGATCGGAAATGATGATGCGGGAGGGAGACCTTCCGGTTTTAAGATGGGTGGGGTCATGGGAGTGAAAAATCGGACGAGAGGGGAGGGAGCGTACGTCGAGGGTGGGACGAAGAGGCGGACGAAACGTAAGAGGGGAAACGGAACACTCCGTTTCTTTTAGATAGTAGAGATTATGATTGTTTTGAGAAAGTGTTGTCATCCGAGATTTATTATTATTACTCGCTAGTTGATTATGCCATTGACATGAGTAAACATGAGACCTAAGTGTTATTGTGAATATGGTTAGTTCATAATCTTTGCTGAAAACTTGAATGCTGGCTTTACATATTTACAACAAAAAGAGCCAACAGAGTTTGTAAAAGTTTTTCTTTATCACTTTCAGTTTATCAACAGAATTGCTTGAGGACAAGCAAAGGTTTAAGCTTGGGGGAGTTGATACGTCTCCATCGTATCTATTTTTCCAAACACTTTTGCCCTTGTTTTGGACTCTAACTTGCATGATTTGAATGGAACTAACCCGGATTGACGCTGTTTTCAGCAGTATTTCCATGATGTTATTTTTGTGCAGAAATAAAAGTTCTCGGAATGACCTGAAACTTCACAGAGATTATTTTTGGAAATAATAAAAAATACTGGCGAAAGAATCAAGGCCAGGGGGCCCACACCCTGTCCATGAGGGTGGGGGCGCGCCTGCCCCCCTGGGCGTGCCCCCTGCCTCGTGGGCCCCCTGGTACTCCACCGACCTCAACTCCAACTATATATATTCACGTTGGGGGAGAAAAAACCAGAGAGAAGGATTCATCACGTTTTACGATACGGAGCCGCCGCCAAGCCCTAATCTCTCTCGGAAAGGGGAATCCGTCGCCATCGTCATCATCAACCATCCTCCATCACCAATTTCATGATGCTCACCGCCGTGCGTGAGTAATTCCATCGTAGGCTTGCTGGACGGTGATGGGTTGGATGAGATTTATCATGTAATCGAGTTAGTTTTGTTAGGGTTTGATCCCTAGTATCCACTATGTTCTGAGATTGATGTTTCTATGACTATGATATGCTTAATGCTTGTCACTAGGGCCCGAGTGCCATGATTTCAGATCTGAACCTATGATGTTTTCATGAATATATGTGAGTTCTTGATCCTATCTTACAAGTCTATAGTCACATACTATGTGTTATGATCCGGCAACCCCGAAGTGTCAATAATCGGGACCACTCCCGCTGATGACCTTAGTTTGAGGAGTTCATGTATTCACTATGTGTTAATGCTTTGGTCCGGTAATCTATTAAAAGGAGGCCTTAATATACCTTAGTTTCCATTAGGACCCCGCTGCCACGGGAGGGTAGGACAAAAGATGTCATGGAAGTTCTTTTCCACAAGCACGTATGACTATATTCGGAATACATGCCTACATTACATTGATGAATTGGAGCTAGTTCTGTGTCACCCTATGTTATAACTGTTGCATGAATAATCGCATCGGGCATAATTCTCCATCACCGATCCAATGCCTACGAGCTTTTCACATATTGTTCTTCGCTTATTTACTTTACCGTTGCCACTGTTACAATCACTACAAAACTACTACTGTTACTTTTGCCACCATTACCGTTACTATCATACCCTCTGTTCCTAAATATAGGGTGTATAGTTTTTGGCACGAGAATTAAAGAACGCACGTGGAGGGAAAATTTCACAAGTTTTGGGCGAGATTTCACCTGACTAATTGACATGAGAAAATAGAGGAGCTCGCCTGATATAAGGAAATGTAATCAAATACCTAAAAAAAGTATTCAAACTAGTGGTGCAACGCAATACACCTAATATTTCGGATTTTTTCTCAAAAATCTATACACCTTATATCAAGGAAGGGAGGGAGTACTACTTTGCTACTAAGTACTTTGCTGCAGATATTAAGTTATCCAGCTGTGGTTGAATTGACAACTCAACTGCTAATACTTGAGAATATTTTTTGGCTCCCCTTGTGTCGAATCAATAAATTTGGGTTGAATAATCTACCCTCAAAAACTGTTGCGATCCCTATATTTGTGGGTTATCAACTAGCAAGCAAAGATAGAAGTGATATCGAGGGTAATGGTCATCTTGCCTGAAATCCTGCTACGAAGAAGAACGAGTCCATAAAGAAGACAAACAGGCGTAGACGAACGAATCCTCACAATCGTAACTTAACCGGAACTATCAAGAAGAAGCGCAACCGGAAAGAAGCAAACGACATAGTAAACAACCATCACATAAACATGGCATGATGCACAATCAAGAATGATGCATGTCCGATTTAATGAGCATGACAAGGCAAAGTGCAACAAACAACACTATAAATTAAGTGGAGCTCAATATACAACGAGTTGCATATTGATGAAGCACCAGATTCAAGTTATTTAGTTCGCTCTCGTTTATTTACACAACAATGTTAAATGTTGATTAACATGGCAAGAGGTGAAGCATAAGTAAACTAACTATTTAGGCAAGCTTAAATGAGGCCGAAAATAACAAACAACAATTCCGGAAAATCCCCATATGCATATTTCGAATGTGGTACTGTTCTGTCCTAAAACATATTTTAATGTTGTTAAACAGTAAAAAAAAGTGAACCAATTTAATCTATGCATTATTCCATCCCATTTACATATAAATTTTATTAAATTCGGAGCTACGGTTAATTAGTTATGAAATAAATCATTTTAACATGGCATATAAGCAAAGTTAAACAAACAGCAAGTTTAAACATTTTAAACATGGATGAGAGTTGGAAAATATGAAACTAGATGAAATTATAAACATTTTACATATATAAATTATTTATATATAATGCATGGTTAATTAGTTATTAGATGCATGAACATGAGGATTTTTCTGTAAAACTGGAGTCTCTGGAATAATAGACAAATTCATCCAGAGCAGGAAAAAAACATGGCAGGCCGAATCAGCTGGCTGGCCCAACAGGAGGGAAAACAAAGGAGGGGCGTTGGGGCGCTCACCATGGGCCAAGGCCTAGTCGGTGGTGGCAGCAGGCCGCGAGGCTGTCCTAGCGAAGTGGTGGCTGGGCCTTTGGAGTTGTGGTGGCCCGCGAGGATGACATGGCGGTCAACGAGGCTGGACGAGGCGAGCACTCGCTGGATGCGTTGTCCTCTGCTCGACATGAAGGGCGGCGGCCGCGTGGGACTTGCAGCGACGACTGGACGGGCCTTGGCGCACGGAGGAGGTCAAGGCTGGCGCCGGGGCGTCAGGGCCGAGCAGGGCTCAGGGACGAGCGCACCCCTCGGTCATGAGGCGGCGGCGGCTCTGCTTGTTGCAGGGGAAGCAGATGGCAGCGAGAGGGACGCCGGTGGCCGGGAGCAGAGCGAAGGGGCGGTGAGGTCTTGGGCATGGGGAATCTCGGATCGACCGGATCCGGGGCGCGGACGAGGGGAATGGACGGATCTGGTGAGGCAGGGCATCCATGGCGCAGACGGAGCTCCTTCTGTGAGAACGACGAGGGAGGGAGGTTACACGGAGAGGCAGGGGTCAACGAGAAGAACCAGGCGAATAAGGGAAGAGCTGCGACGGGACCTGGCTTCGGCCATCGACGGTGGCAAGGCTCACGGAGCTACAGGGTGGCCAGGGTGGGCTGCAGCCCACCCTGGGATTTGGGGTCCGCTTATATACCTATGAATTTTTAACTGGGCCAGAGAAAATCAATTGGCCCGATAAAACTTTGCCTGATGACCCACGGACAAACGCATCCCAAGCCAGGCCCTGTCCACAATGAGCGAGGGCACAGTCGCCTCGTCCCGACGCCCTCCCAGAGCCGCGCGGTCGTGCCCTGCCTCGCCCTCGCCAGTCACCGGCCGGAGCCCAGCCACCGAGGAGGATCCCACCTCTCCTTCAGTCTTTCCGCCTCCCTATGAAAGAGAGCCGTGTGCGCCCCTACCCTTGCCCTACGTCGCTGCGCCCTTGCCGGCTGCGTGGCTGCACAGCTGGCGGCGGCCGCCGAGTGCCCCAAGTGCCCCATTCCGGCGGCAGCAAGTCAACAAGTCAGCCCAATTGAAGTTATCAAATACTAAATTTCTGCTTCCCCAATTTCTAATTTAGGGTTTGAGTTTTTGTTGTGCTATCCTATCCTGTGGATGAACTGAAAACATGCATTACTTGGCACATAATTTTGGCTCCACATAGTGTTAATGATATAAATTCTTATTGCAGAACTATTGATGAATGAAGAGGACCGGAGACATTGTTTCTCTTTTTCAAAGAGAAGCTATGAAGATAGGGAAGAAAAAGGCAGGGGCTATACCAGATTTGGCCAAAGAATTATTGGAAGAACTTCTCAAGGTATGTATGGTCCATGTAGTATGTACTATGTAGCCATGTTTATAAAAAAATTTAGACTTAATTGAGAATTTTTGTGTGTTTGAAAGACCATATTGATCTATTTCTTTGTGATATTTTTTAGTTAGAACATTCACATGTGATATTTGTGAATTTTTTTTGGGCGCGGACCACCCTGATCTCAAACTCTAGCTCCACCACTGGGCTCACCAGAGCAGACAAGAGTGGCGAGGTCGAGCGACTGCTACGGGGACGACAAAGAGGAGCTGCTCTTCTCATGGAGCTCCTAGACGATGGGGCTGCAGGACGAGGCTTGGCACGGGTGCTGCTGCCGGCAGCGGAGCCGATGAGGCAGCGACGCGAGGTGGTTGAGGAGGCGGGGCGCGGCTGAGGAGGTTGTGCCCGTGGTCGCCGGCGTGGAGAACGGCAGCGCAAGGAGACGTGGCCGAGCGCTCCTGTAACATCCCAAAATTCTAAATTTTGGAATGTTATAACAAATAGATAGTTTTGAATGTGGTTTGATTGATTGAGTGAAGTTGAGTGAAATTTGAAACTTTTGAAAGTTAAATGAGAGGGAATAAAAGGACTTTCCCAAACTTTCATATTTCTTTTGTTGTTTCCGCGAATTCAAATACTTTTCATCACAAAACCCTGGAGAGAAGTTGACATGACTTCTTCCATTTATTTAAATGACAAGGGGTGTTGAAAATATTTGAATTTCATTTGGAAAATATTTCCAACCCAGGAACTTTATGCAACTCAATGATTTTCACGAGCGAAGATAAAATGAATTTTTCAAAACATATGAAATATGAGTTGGGAGTTTCAAAGAATTAAATTCAAACTTCTTTTGAATTTATTTTTTCAATTTGGAGTTATTTGAGTTTTATTCGAATTATTTTTCTCCAAAAATAAAATATATGGAAAATAGGGTAACATGATTCCCTACATCGAAAATTGGAGAGAAATAAATTTGAATTAATTTTGGTATTTTTAAAATGATTTTTGTTGGATTTTACTAGGCCAGAAGTACTCTTTTTTTATTTGAATTTTTGTGTATTTTATTTGAAGCTAGAATAATGTTCATCTTGTAGGAAATCTTTTTCTGAAAATTTTGATATATTATATGCCTAGGTTGTATTTTTATTTTATAAGTTTTTGTTTATTTTATTAAATCGAAAATGTAAAAAACCTCGTCTCCTCGATTGGGCGGCCAGTACCGAGCCAAAGCACAGCCCAGCCCACGATCGCCGCCCGAGCTCCCCGAAGGGACTCCCGCCAAGACGACTCACCGGCCACCGCCGTGGCCGAGTCGGCCTCCCGCGCCGCCTTGCCCTGCCAGACGCCTCCCGAGGCCGCCTCCATAAATAGCACCCGCCGCCTCCTCCTCCCTCGCACCACCGCCACCTCGCCCGCCTCGCCACAAGATCCGAGACCCCGAGCACCGCCAATGACCACGCCTGACGCCGGACTCGCTGGAGTTGACCGCCACCGCTGGTTTATTTTCCCGAACCGTATAACCGCAACCGCCCAGTTTTTCTTTGATTAGATCGGTTTTCCTAGAAAACCTAGTTCTATTTTTTTAGGGTTTAGTTATTTCAAACATTCTCTGTTTAGGTGTGTTTAGCAAACATGTTCGTTTCATATAGTTCTAATCTAACGCTCGATCGTTAGGTTTTCTGTCTTAGTCAGGGACCTCTGTGTAGATTTTTTTTTTTACAGATCAGCCCCTGGTTTTCAAACGACCATAACTTTTTACTCGTTTATCCAAATCCAACGAAACCAACGCCCACTTCTTCGTTACGATCTCCTCTATCCAGTGATCCAACTCAAACATGTTTTTTGAAAGTTTAAAATTTGAATTATATCAGATTTGAATTTGAACTTCGTTTGATCATAACTTGAGTTTCGTAACTCCGATTTAGTTGATTCTTTTTGCAAATTAAAGCTCTTGACATAAACTTTCTGATAAGGCCAAATACACATAGTTTTGGTACTGTTAGAAATTGTTTTGTGTTGCAAGAGTTATTTGCTTGGTTTTGATGTTTTCTGAATCGTTTTCTTCGTTCGGTCCGATGTTTTGAGTGATTGCTTATGTGTGGCTACTATTGCTTGCTTACGATAGATTGACCGGAGTGTGACGAGTAGACCTATCAAGAGTTTTGAGTGCGAATCATCTTCATCAACATTGCAGGCAAGTAACACTTTGATCATATACTTTTCATACCCAGTTTTTATGCATTAGATCTATCCTCAAACATTGCATGATTAGGATCTAATTTAATTGTGGGTTTTGGGAAGTAGTTGAGGTAGTACCTATTACCTGATTTATATTCAAACCCTTGGGAGTTACTTCTACGTTGCTTATTATGCCATGCTATGCTAGTAGACGTGGATTGGGTGAGTGTATTCCATGACAGATGTGAGATTGTTAAATTAATGGTTTATTTAAGGTGGCAACTTAAACACACATCCGGGTGGATTGAGGCACCTGGTTTCTATCAGACTTGCTCAGATTTCTTCTGGACCGCCACCCAGTGCTCAAAGGGATCATGAGATTATTCATGCTAGAAACTTCCGTGTGCAGCCACATGCTACTATGGGCTCTAGCATAGTTGACTAAGTTGTGCGAACTCTTACGGGTGGACTAGCTGGTGTAGGGGTTGTAGGTTGGTACGGTCTACCCACATGTAAGGTGCTAGCACTTCTGAAAGACTATGTCTCGGTCATCCGTTTCTCAAACACCATGTAGTGCGAGAAATCAAATGGAGAGATCGAGTCTTGTGGGGAAAAGTGCACAAACCTCTGCAGAGTGTATAAACTAATCATGATTAGCCGTGTCCCCGGTTATGGACATCTTGAGTATCTAGTTCTTGGATTATCCTGTTGATCTCATCATGTTACTCTAATTAATATTGTTGGGTTGTTAATGAGTACTTTTAATTGGGATTGAGGATGCTGTCAACCATTCTCAATGTTCAACAACCACCATGATAGTTAAATAAATTTATTCCTTTGCAGTAGGGAAAAACTGGCTTTACGCAAAACTGTAACCATAGAGCTTTCCACCAGCCATATATGCATATATTATAGGCTTATTCTGTCATTACTCTCTATGTGTTACATTGCCAGCATATTCCATGTGTTGACCCGTTTTCGGGCTGTAACTTTTCATGTTGCAGATTTTTCAGAACGACGAGTAAGTGATACGTTAGGGTTACGATTTCTACACTCAACTTTGCCGTTGGTGTTGATGGGAATCCACAACCTTGTTACTTCCGCTATTTTGGATTGAGGTAATCATGTTTACGTTACTTTATACATGTGATTTACCTCTGTTATAAATCCTCGAGTACTGTGTGTGTCAGCATACCGATCCAGGGATGACACTTAAGCACAGAGACTTGATCCATTCGGGTCGGGTCGCTACAAGATGGTATCAGAGCACATGTTGACTGTAGGACGTGACTCTAGAAACTGACAAGCCCATAGGAAAGATTTTTCTCTACAACTTCATTTTCAAAAAGATCTTTTACCTCTCTTCTCTTCTGAGCTTATTCAAATGTCCCCTTTTAGAGAGACCATACCCCTTTTCCCTTTTGACCACTCGAAGATTTGATCGATGGTACCACTCCAAGGAGACAAGATATCGTACAACTAAGACCATTTGGAATGAATAGGATTTTACCGCGTAAATGGAAACTACAACTGTTAAATACTCTGAAGACTAGGAGAATTGGAGGCTCCGAAGAATTTCCGGATTTGTATGACCTAGGAAGGCACCCCTTATGGAACTTGGCAGACTATGGAAGCTGTCAATACCCGAGTTCAAGGTGTATCGGAGAAAGACCGGAACATGAAGCATATAACTCAAAGTTCTGTCAAGGAAAACCCTAAGGCAGGAGATATCAACTATGGAGAGATAGCTCATGGAAATGACAAGAGCATAAAGACGGCTATCCATGATGTTATCGTCCATTTATGCTATTATCACCGTGCTGGGTTAAGCACGCATATGCATGGAAGGATTGGATAGTAGAAGTCTGATGGAGCACCAATCAGTAAAAGATGAAGTTTTAACCTTAGCCAGTGTATCACCAGGATCTGGAGTGTTACATCAGGAAGTTAAGATGGACCTACAAGAAGCAATGTTTTGACAAGAAGGCAATTCGTGAAGAACCCAGGTCCCAGAAGATGAAAATAGCCAAGCAGGAGGAGCTAAACCACGAGATACAGGAGATTCGTCAGGAACGGAAGGACCGTAATGCCATGGTTCATGCCTACGATGTTGAAACCCAGAAGTTTGGAATGCAACTCCAGAAATATTAAAGGATGTCACGAGAGATTTCACGTCAACAGAGATGATCTGGCAAAAGGACAAACACGATTGGAAGAAGCCATTGGAGACATGAACAAGACTTGAAGAGTTTGACGACATTGACCTTTAGAAGACCAAACCCCAGTTATATACCCTTACGTTAGATGCGACATTTGTGAGCTGTCATTTGTTTGATGTTTTTCCGACAGCCACAATAAAATCTGCCTTTTCAAAACTTTTGTTTGTATTGTGTGCATCCCTCTCTATCTCTCTTGTCCCACCCCAAAACCCATGGGCCCAATAGAGGATGAATGGAGATGAGCTTGTATTTTCTAGACCAATGAGTCAATTGGAGACAGGCTGATGGATTCAGAACATGGAGGATCACATGGAGAATAACCCTATAGTCAGAAAAGATATGACCCAGCATGCTCTTCAGTGCTTTGAAAGAGGTGCTGCTATTTGGTGGAGGATGAACCAAACCATCAATGGATTGCAAGGAGCAACCACTTGGAAAGAAATTAAGTTGACTTTGTCAAAGTCTAGGCTTGTGTCCCGGAAGTTGAGGCCTTATGGAAAGGATATGAAGAAACCTTGTGCATACAAGCTTTGTGGAGAAATAGGACACAACCATAAAGAAAATAAGGACGAATACCCCCATAAGCAGAGGATTATCAAAGGAGTTAGCCGATGATTTTTAGGGAACTTCGATTGGAGATTGTTCCCAAAGGTTTTGTTGCAGCAATGGAAGTTCAGTCTACATTGTTGGGAAAGATCCGTGAAGCTCAGAAGGATGACAAAGAGATTGCTGAGGTAAAAGAGAGGATGAGTAAAGGAAAGGCCAAAGGTTTTCGTAAGGATGAGCACGACACCTTATGGTTCGAGGACCGTGTATATGTGCCCAATAATGCAAAGAGCAGTAATTTAATGCTTCAGGAGGCTCATGACTCACCATACTCGATTCGCCCTGGAAACACCAAGATGTATTTGGATTTGAAGGAGTGTTTTTGGTGGACTGGTATGAAGAAGGATATTACGGAGTATGTAGTCGTAGGTGATGTATGCCAGAGAGAGTAAAAGCAGAGCATCAGAAGCCAGCAGGATTACTACAGCCTATGCCGATACCCGAATGGAAGCAGGATAAGTTTGGCATGGATTTCATTACCGGATTTCCCAGAACCCGAACGGGACATGATTCTATCTAGGTAGTAGTTGATTCGCTTGACCAAAATGGCTCACTCTATCCCAGTGAAAACCACCTATACAAGTGAGAAGTTGGCCAATATATATTTGACCAGGATCGTATGTCTGCATGGAGTTCCGAGGACCATTGTATCAGATAGAGGAACCCAGTTTACTTCAAAGTTTTGGAATCAGTTGCATGAAACTTTGGGAACCAGGCTAGAGTTCAGTACAACCTTTCATCCACAGACAGATGGATAAATCGAGAGAGTCAATCAGATTCTGGAGGACATGTTGAGAGCGTGTGCGCTAGATTATGGATCTAGTAGGGATGATAATCTACCTTACGCTGAGTCCTCATACAACAACAGTTACCAAACCAGTTTGAAGATGGCCCCTTTTGAAGCTTTGTATGGGAGAAGGAGCCAGACACCGTTGATGTGGGATGAAGTTGGAGACTGTCAGTTGTTTGGACCAAATGTGATCAAGGAGTCAGAAGAGAATGTTAAGCTGATTCGAGATAGACTGAAGGTAGCTCAGTACAGGCAGAAGAGTTATGCAGACTCAAAAACGCAAGGAGGTAGTCTACGAAATTGGAGACAGAGAATATCTTTGTGTGTCCCCTCTGCGAGGAGTTAAACTATTTGGAGTTAAGGGAAAGTTAGCCCCGAGATTTGTAGGACCATACCGAGTTTTGGAGCGTATGGGAGAAGTGGCCAACAAGTTGGAGTCACCTGAAGGACTATCAGGAGTTCATGATGTGTTTCGCGTTTCCTAGTTGAAGAAGTGCCATGCAGAGATGGCCAATATTCCCCTGTAAGGACGCTTGACCCTGGAAAAGATAATGATGTTCCACGAAGTGGAGTATGGACTTCATAAGTCTAAGTTTTTATCTCGGTATGTGGGACATCCCACGAGGATGAAGAGATGAATTACTATTGGATATAAATGAGGTATGATGTTGGAAATATGGATCAATGGAAATTCCATGATGAGTCTGAGTAATCATGTCCTAGTTTGGTGCCAATAGAAGGAAGGAAGACATTACAACTGGATGGATTTAAGAATACTAGGAAGTTGGAAGTTGGAATAATGATCAGAAGCCCGAGGATAAGTTCAAGGTTTACAAGTGATGAGATGGGCCATAACCCAGAGGCCCCAGGACCTGCCAAGAAGCAAGCACATTCTTGCTGAAGGAAAAACCCTGGAAGAAGTTACGATTTTATCGATCGACGATTCTATAGGAGTTTACGCAAAACCTGAGAGTTGTTAAGGAACGATAAATGTTTGTTTGGCTTGCAGAATCAATGGATTTATCCGAACTTGGTTCGTCGACAAGAGAAATTCTGCAATGCTTGTGAGGGTGACCGAGTGTTAGAATGCGAGATTCGCTAACCATGTACAAGGTAATGATTTGAGTGCGGGATGGATTGATCACCATACCGACTTACTCTTATTATTCGCTTTGCTATATGGGATGGTAAATCTGAGTGACTTACCTATAGTAGAGAGACGACGATCAAAACCCTGTTTAAACCTTAGAGTGGTATAAGTATTTTCCCTTGTACACGGCAGCTGTTGCCAATCATAGGATATATGGTGAGGTTCAACCCAGACCCGTTTTCTGCAGGAGAAACCATAAATTGTTGACCACCATGAGATATCGATATCTGATTAGTATTGGCGCCAGACGCGTCAGCTAAGAAGACCCAGTCTCGGAATAATCGTACCAAGATGAAAGGACAGAAGAATTGCAGTAAAGGTTATGCCACTACCAAAAGAGCCCAGAGAAGTATTTATCCAGAGGATCTGAGAAGACCGACCCTGCCAACAATAAGGATGGAGTATATGAGTTTTGATGGAACCATAACCATGCTTATAAGGGTGGTAGCACCCGAGACCCCGGAGACGATCGATGGATTTTGAGAAGACCCCCTACCCTAACCTTTTTCTTTCTACTCTCTCCGAATCTCGAGGACGAGATTCATTTTAAGGGTGGTAGTTTTGTAACATCCCAAAATTCTAAATTTTGGAATGTTATAAAAAATAGATAGTTTCGATTGTTGTTTGATTGATTGAGTGAAGTTGAGTGAAATTTGAAACTTTTGAAAGTTAAATGAGAGGGAATAAAAGGACTTTCCCAAACTTTCATCTTGCTTTTGTTGTTTGCGTGAATTCAAATACTTTTCATCACAAAACCCTGGAGAGAAGTTGACATGACTTCTTTCATTTATTTAAATGACAAGGGGTGTTGAAAATATTTGAATTTCATTTGGAAAATATTTCCAACCCAGGAACTTTATGCAACTCAATGATTTTCACGAGCGAAGATAAAATGACTTTTTCAAAACATATGAAATACGAGTTGGGAGTTTCAAAGAATTAAATTCAAAGTTCTTTTGAATTTATTTTTTCAATTTGGAGTTATTTGAGTTTTATTCAAATTATATTTCTCCAAAAATAAAATATATGGAAAATAGGGTAACATGATTCCCTACATCAGAAATTTGGAGAAATAAATTTGAATTTATTTTGGTATTTTTAAAATGATTTTTGTTGGATTTTACTAGGCAGAAGCACTCTTTGTTTTATTTAAATTTGTGTGTATTTTATTTGAAGCTAGAATAATGTTCATCTTGTAGGAAATCTTTTTTCTGAAAATTTTGATATATTATATGCCTAGGTTGTATTTTTATTTTATAAGTTTTTGTTTATTATATTCGTCTGGAAAATGTTTTAAAAAAAACCTCGTCTCCTCGACTGGGCCGGCCCAGCGCCCGAGCCAGGCCACAGCCCAGCCCACGCGCTGCCGCCCCCGAGCTCCCGAGTGGGAGTCCCGCCATGATGACTCGCCGGCCACCGCCGTGGCCGAGTCGGCCTCCCGCCGCTTGCCCTGCCAAGACGCCTCCCGAGGCCGCCTCCATAAATAGCACCCGCCGCCGCCTCTCTACCCCTCGCGCCACCGCCGCCACCTCGCCGCCCGCCCCTCGCCGGATCCGCCACCGCCTCCGTTGCCAACGCCACCCCCGCCGCCGTTCTGCGCCTCCACCCCTCGCGCCACCGCCGCCACCTCGCCGCCCGCCCTCGCCGTGCATCCGAGAACCCGAGCACCGCCAAGCGACCACGCCCGACGCTGAGACTCGCGGAGTTGACCGCCACCGCGGTTTATTTTCCCTGAACCGGTATAACCGCAACCGCCCCGGTTTTTCTTTGATTAGATCGGTTTTTCCTAGAAAACCTAGTTCTGTTTTTTAGGGTTTAGTTATTTCGCGAACATTCTCTTTTTAGGTGTGTTTAGCGAACATGTTTGTTTCATATAGTTCTGTAACGAACGTTCGATCGTTAGGTTTTCTGTCTTAGTCAGGGACCTCTGTGTAGATTTTTTTTACAGATCAGCCCCTGGTTTTCAAACGACCATAACTTTTTACTCGTTTATCCAAATCCAACGAAACCAATGCCCACTTCTTCGTTGCGATCTCCTATATCCAATGATCCAACTCAAACATGTTTTTTGAAAGTTTAAAATTTGAATTTGATCAGATTTGAATTTGAACTTCGTTTGACCATAACTTGAGTTTCGTAAGTCCGATTTAGTTGATTCTTTTTGCAAATTAAAGCTCTTGACATAAACTTTATGATAAGGCCAAATACACATAATTTTGGTACTGTTAGAAATTGTTTTGTGTTGCAAGAGTTATTTGCTTGGTTTTGATGTTTTCTGAATTGTTCTCTTTGTTCGGTACGATGTTTTGAGTGATTGCTTATGTGTGGCTACTATTGCTTGCTTACGATAGATTGACCGGAGTGTGACGAGTAGACCTATCAAGAGTTTTGAGTGCAAATCATCTTAATCAACATTGCAGGCAAGTAAATCTTTGATCATATACTTTTCATACCCAGTTTTTATGCATTAGATCTATCCTCAAACATTGCATGATTAGGATCTAATTAAATTGTGGGTTTTGGGAAGTAGTTGAGGTAGTACCTATTACCTGATTTATATTCAAACCCTTGGGAGTTACTTCTACGTTGCTTATTATGCCATGCTATGCTAGTAGACGTGGATTGGGTGAGTGTATTCCATGACAGATGTGAGATTGTTAAATTAATGGTTTATTTAAGGTGGCAACTTAAACACACATCTGGGTGGATTGAGGCACCTGGTTTCTATCAGGACTTGCCTGTATTTCTTCGGACCGCCACCCAGGCTCAAAGGGATCATGAGATTATTCATGCTAGAAACTTCCGTGTGCAGCCACATGCTACTATGGGCTCTAGCATAGTTGACTAAGTTGTGCGAACTCTTACGGGTGGACTAGCTGATGTAGGGGTTGTAGGTTGGTACGGTCTACCCACATGTAAGGTGCTAGCTCTTCTGAATGACTATGTCTCGGTCATCCGTTTCTCAAACACCATGTAGTGCGAGAAATCAAACGGAGGAGATCGAGTCTTGTGGGGAAAAGTGCACAAACCTCTGCAGAGTGTATAAACTAATCATGATTAGCCGTGTCCCCGGTTATGGACATCTTGAGTATCTAGTTCTTGGATTATCCTGTTGATCTCATCATGTTACTCTAATTAATATTGTTGGGTTGTTAATGAGTACTTTTAATTGGGATTGAGGATGCTGTCAACCATTCTCAATGTTCAACAACCACCATGATAGTTAAATAAATTTATTACTTTGCAGTTGGGAAAAATTGGCTTTACACAAAACTGTAACCATAGAGCTTTCCACCAGCCATATATGCATATAGTATAGGCTTATTCTTTCATTACTCTCTATGTGTTACATTGCCAGCATATTCCATGTGCTGACCCGTTTTCGGACTGCAACGTTTCATGTTGCAGATTTTTCAGAACGACGAGTAAGTGATACGTTAGGGTTACGATTTCTACACTCAACTTTGCCGTTGGTGTTGATGGGAATCCACAACCTTGTTACTTCCGCTATTTTGGATTGAGGTAATCATATTTACGTTACTTTATACATGTGATTTACCTCTGTTATAAATCCTAGAGTACTGTGTGTGTCAGCATACCGATCCAGGGATGACACTTAAGCACAGAGACTTGATCCATTCAGGTCGGGCCGCTACAGCTCCTGCTCGGGCACGAGCGAGGAGGCGGCCGCGGGCAGAGGAGCTCGGGTTCCTGCAGGATTTGGGCGGCGGCAGTGGTTGAACAAGAGGGGAAACCGAGAAGGTGGAGGCTGCGATTGGTCTCGGGTGGAACTGGATCGGGAGGATCCCGAGGGGGATTCGGTGGAGTGGCGGCGACGGGTGGATGGGACAAGGTCCCTAAAACGTTGGTCTTTATATAGCAAGTGAATTTTGGGTAGGGAGGTATTTGGTCCCTCCGATTAAATCGGATGGTTCTGGATAAATAGGCTATGGAGATCAAATAAAGAACCGAAGATATTTTAGGGATGTTTGAAGATGACCCGGACCCATCGGTAACCATAGCCCGGTTCGGGTTTGGGAAAGTTTTCGGATGCGCGTGATGGGGCCTGAGAGAGGTCGACAAAGACAAAGGGGCCTCACAAAGGTGAACGGAAACAAAGCGAGAAGCGGCAACTACAAACGACTACGAGTTTTTATGAAAACATGCAGAGGCAATGCGGATGATGCGATGA
The DNA here is from genome assembly GCA_021605205.1 of Aegilops longissima. NCBI lineage: Eukaryota > Viridiplantae > Streptophyta > Magnoliopsida > Poales > Poaceae > Aegilops > Aegilops longissima. Next base: position 122,172,615 of record CM038678.1, read on the forward strand.
TGAATGCAACAAACAAATAAAACACATGGCGACAACGAAAAACATGGAAGGCGTTTGAAGCGTCGGTCTCGGGGCGTCACAACACTCCTCCACTTACAAGAGATCTCGTCCCGAGATCTAAGGATGGCACCGAAGAGAAACGAAAGAAAGAAGAGGTATAACTAAGTTGCTTCTTGACAAAAGAGTGAAACCAAAGACCCTTGAGAGTTTGAACAAATTGAAATAAATAATACAATGGAGATGAACGAGATTGCAAACATTCCGTTAGCAAAGAGGAACAAGGAATACAACAAGAACCTTGAAGAATGCAAAGACATGCAGAATGACACAAGGGGCAAGAAAGAATTGAAACCACTCCGATTGAAACGAGATAGACAAGGAAGAGAAAGAATGACTTTGTGCAGCACACCGGTTGAAAAGAGGAGCAAAACTTGATAAGATGAAAAGAACTCGAAGAGATGATACAACACTCTGGTTAAATGGATAAGCAAGGAAAAAGAACATGATCTTGGAAAAACGAAACTATTGGACGAAGAGAGCAACATCACAATGACTCCGGAATGAAAGAATAGAAGCTAGATTGTTGGGATAAAGGGATGTAGAAGAAAATGACAACTTCTGCCACAAATGAACTTGGAAAGCATCCTTGTAAAGAAGGATTAAACATAGTTGTTGGTAAATCAACAACGAAAAGCACAAGCTTGTTGTGGGCTTATGGGAAGCATCTCAAAATTTGAGGTGAAATTCTGCCACTAACGGAATCAATTAATTTGATTGAGAACACCAAAGAGATGAAAAACTTCTTCCACCAAGATGATAAATAGATAACTTGGATCATTGATAAGCACCACAATTGGCAACATTCCTTAGGAAAGGCTTTAGATGAAATCTCTACCAAGATAACTCCAACGAAGATATTGATGGATTTAAAATACCTCATTCTTGACAACATGTGAATCATGAAACATGAATGGAAATTGTCAAGAAGGACATAACACCACCTTGAAGGATAAGATAGAAAGAATTGTACTTGAATGCAAGATGAAGAATGCTTGGACTCCTCAAAACAAAACATGTGTTGAGCACCATGTTTATTTTAGAGTATAGCTTGGCGGATCTGAACTTCAAGAGAAATCTTGAAGAACAATTGAAGAATGAAAGGAATCCTTACGAACCACCATGTAGGGCCTTCATGAGAACTTCGGTAAAAAGAGAATGATAGAAAGAAAAGAGAAGCTGAAAGAACAAGGTGAAGTCTTGCAATGATTTTAGATGGAGCTTCAGGACGATATAATGAGAAAACTTTGAACTCCGAAAAAGAAATATGAACAACTAGAAACCGAGAATCGATATCATGAACGAACTCCGGAAGAAAAGAATTGAATCACCTAGAGGAAAACAAGAATAAGATTTATTGTATGTTTATCCTTCATCAACTTAAATTGATGACACACACTGGATTTGGCATACTACTTATTCTCATTGAAAAAGGATTGAAGAAACATATTGCTCAACTTGGGAAGGTCTTCAACGAACCACCGTAAGAGTTGAAAATGAAAGTAGCAAAGGCACAATTCACCAGGAAGAATTGGAAAATGAATGAAAATACTTGAGGGAATTTAGATACAAGTGAGCGAAGAGATCCCGAGCTGATTAGAGAATACTTGAATGATGCCTCGGTAAGATTTGGAGAATGAGAGCTGAAAGCTGGAACGAATAATTCTGAGATGATGGGCTCCGAAGAATCAAACTGAAAAGACTACTGAATTGCTCCGGATGGGTGAAAATAATTCTTACAATCGAAAACAATTATGAGAGGATGGCATCCAGCTTGAACTACGCATCTTTAAGAGAACGGAGCAAAACTTAGGAGAAATCCTTCTTCGGTCTTCAAATGTTGAGAATGATGATGAGAACCACCATGAATTGTTGAGGCACTCCGGAATGAAGAATAGAAAGGTTGAACCAGTGATGAAAAGAATATGAAAGCGAACTTGGAGGATACATTTGACTGATGAGAAATCATTCTTATGTCAAACCTTGAAAGAATTTTAGAATCGCTCCGGATAAATTAGAAGAGTCGGGTAAGATCCTGGGAAAAGACTTGTGGGTTAGGGCCCACTAAAAAGAAAACACCGTTGAACGATTGCTTAGGAAGAGATAATGCACCAGTTGATTTGAACGTCTTGAATGAGGTAAGAACCTCGAAATAGCTTGGAAGGAATAAGAATAGAAACCTGAATCTTCTGGGATATCTGCGGCACTTCGGATATGAATAGAGAGAGGTGAGCAATTAAGAGGTGCACCGGCATAAGAAAAGGTATGATCAACATCGAAAGCTTGAATTTAGCCCAACGAAGAAGAAAGAACGAAGAATGATAAACTTGTAGAGCATCTTCATGAGAACCACCGGGTAAGAACATTGATTGAAAAGAATGAAGAGACTTCACATGAATAAACTGGATACTTGATTAAGAAATATGATTCCTTGAAGGAAAAGGGTGGGAGGGCGGGAAAAACCAAGGGGAACGGATGAAACGGGCACCAGTTGGAAAAGAATTGATAATTGATCTAGCAGAAATTGAAAGGATATGATCAACTTGAAGAGAAGCACATCGGTTGAAAAGGATTGACATGACAATCTCGATGATCAAGAAGGATTAGTATTCACATAGACATATGAGAAGACCGCTTAGGAAAAGGTATGGAATCAACACTTGACTTGAAGCAACACGAATACCACAACTCAAATCAAAACAAAGGATTGGCTTGCAGAAATAAGCCGGAAACAAACATATGATAGATCCCATATCGTATCATGTGTCTGTTGGAAAGATATCCTACGCGATACTTGAATTCCCACCTAAAAACTCCCGAAACTTTCTGGTTATGCAATCTGGTGTTGGGGATATAGGGGAAGCCATATATCTCACCCAACTAAACAATCTCTACATCCAGCTGTATCCATCCGTCAACGCATAACCAAGAAAACTCCGGAAATCGCGTACCTCAACCTTCGAAAAGCATTTGTTATACGAGCTATGGAAATACTCCTGAACTCCCGCCCCAGTACTGGGTGGCGTCGAGGTTATCTCACCAACAACTGCATAAAAGAGATTTTTCAAGTCAGCGATCTCAGGTATTCCAGAACTGCAACGATAAAATTGTGACGACAACACCTCGGAGCTCAACTCCCCAGGACACCGCCACAACCCCTAAATGTCAGGAGGCACCAAGAACAATGTTCTCGTCACAAGAATATCGGAACGATCCCAAGATACCCGCGTGATCCTAAAAAAATAGTGAAATTTGAGGAGAGGAAAGACAAAACATCTATGTCAGGAGGCCTCACGAGAGCGTCGAAGGGACTGAGGAGTAAAAAGAATCCTACTCTCCGATATATATAATCCTAAGACTCAAAAGATTTTTGTTCTAGACTCAACAACGTCAGCGATTCGGGGCTCCTAAGTCGGGGATGGCTCTGATTACCAACTTGTAACGCCCACTAGGCGGCTATATCTCCCACGTGACGAGGCACGACTTAGAGGCATAACCGCATTGTGGTTTTGTCGCAAGAAGGGTCATCTTCACACAATCCCATGTAATGAACAAGAATGGGATAAAGAGAGTTGGCTTACAATTGCCACTTCACAGAATACTTAAATAATTCATACATCATCCAAAAATACACATAGACCGACTATGGACAAATCCAAATGAAAAGAAGATAACCCCAAATGCTAGATCCCCGATCGTCCCAACTGGGCACCACTACTGATCATCGAGAAAAGACACATAGTAATGACCAAGGTCCTCGTCGAACTCCCACTTGAGTTCGGTAGCATCACCTGCACTGGTATCATCGGCACCTGCAACTGTTTTGGTAGTATATGTGAGTCACGAGGACTCAGCAATCTCAAAACCCGCAAGATCATGACTATTTTAGCTTATGGGTAGGATAAGGTAATGAGGTGGAGTTGCAGCAAGCGCTAAGCAAATATGGTGGCTAACATACGCAAATAAGAGTAAGATGAGAAGCTACGCAACAGTCGTGAAGCTAGAAGTGATCAAGAAGTGATCCTGAAACTACTTACGTTCAAACATAACCCCGTGTTCACTTCCCGGACTCCGCTGAAAAGAGACCATCACATCTACACACGCGGCTGATGCATTTTAATTAAGTCAAGTGTCAAGTTCTCTACAACCGGATATTAACAAATTCCCATCTGCCACATAACCGTGGGCATGGCTCTCGAAAGTTTATACCCTGCAGGGGTGTCCCAACTTAGCCCATCACAAGCTCTCACGGTCAACGAAGGATATTCCTTCTCCCGGGAAGACCTGACCAGTCTCGGAATCCCGGTTACAAGACATTTCGGCAATGGTAAAACAAGACCAGCAAGACCGCCCGAATGTGCCAACAAATCCCGATAGAAGCTGCACATATCTCGTTCCCAGGGCACACCGGATAGGTCAAGCTATGAGTAAAACCAGCCCTCAAGTTTCCCTGAGGTGGCCCCGCAGGCTGCTCGGTTCGAACTAACACTCAAAGGAGCACTGGCCCCGGGTGGGGGGTTAAAATAAAGATGACCCTCGGGTCTGCAGAACCCAAGGGAAAAGTTATAGGTTGTTAGGCAAATGTAAAACCAAGGTTGAGCCTTGCAGGAGGAGTTTTATTCAAAGCGAACTGTCAAGGGGGTCCCATAACCCCAACCGTGTAAGGAACGCAAAATCAAAGAACATAACACCAGTACGACGGAAACTAAGGCGGCAAGAGTGGAACAAAACACCAGGCATAAGGCCGAGCCTTCCACCCTTTACCAAGTATATAGATGCATTAATTAAATAAGAGATATTGTGATATCCCAACATAATCATGTTCAAACATGGAGCAATCTTCAACTTCACCTGCAACTAACAACGCTATAAGAGGGGCTGAGCAAAAGCGGTAACATAGCCAAACAACGGTTTGCTAGGAAGGTGGGTTAGAGGCTTGACATGGCAATATGGGAGGCATGATAAACAAGTGGTAGGTAGCGCGACATAGCGATAGAGCGAACAACTAGCAAGCAAAGATAGAAGTGATATCGAGGGTAATGGTCATCTTGCCTAAAATCCCGCTAGGAGGAAGAACGTGTCAATGAAGAAGACGAACGGGCATAGACGAACGAATCCTCACAATCGTAACATAACCGGGACTATCAAGGAGAAGCGCAACCAGAAAGAAGCAAACAACATAGTAAACAACCATCAATAAACATGGCATGATGCACAATCAAGTATGATGCATGTCCGATTTAATGAGCATGGCATGGCAAAGTGCAACAAACAACACTACAAATTAAGTGGAGCTCAATATGCAACGAGTTGCATATTGACGAGACACCACATTCAAGTTATTTAGTTCGCTCTCGTTTATGTACCCAACAATGTTAAATGTTGATTAACATGGAAAGAGGTGAAACATAAGTAAACTAACTATTTAGGCAAGCTTAAATGAGGCCGGAAATAACAAATAACAATTCCGGAAAATCCCCTTATGCATATTTCGAATTTGGTACTGTTCTACCCTAAAACATATTTTAATGTTGTTAAATAGTAAAACAAAGTGCACCAAGTTAATCTCTGCATTATTCCACCCCATTTACATATAAAGATTATGAAATTCGGAGCTACGATTAATTAGTTATGAAATAAATCATTTTAACATGGCATATAAGCAAAGTTAAACAAACAGCAAGTTTAAACATTTTAAACATGGATGAGAGTTGGAAAATATGAAACTAGATGAAATTCTAAGCATTTTACATATATAAATTATTTACATATGATGCATGGTTAATTAGTTATTAAATGCATGAGATGCATGGATGAGACTTGCAGCGGCGACTGGACGGTACTTGGCGCACGGAGGAGGTCGAGGCTGGTGCGCGGGGCGTCAGGGCCGAACGGGTCTCAGGGGCGAGCGCGCCCCTCGGGCACGAGGCGGCGGCGGCTCTACTCGTTGTAGGGGAAGCAGATGGCATCGGCAGGGACGCCGGTGGCCGGGAGCAGAGCGAAGGGGCGGCGAGGTCTTGGGCATTGGGAAGCTCGGATCGACCGGATCCAGGGCGCGGGATGAGGGGAATGGACGGATCAGGCAAGGCAGGGCATCCATGGCGCAGACGGAGCTCCTTCTGTGAAAACGATGAGAGAGGGATGTTACATGGAGAGGCAGGGGTTAACGAGAAGAACCAGGGGAAGAAGGGAAGAGCAGCGACGGGACCTGGCTTCAGCCGTCGATGGTGGCAAGGCTCACCAGAGCAGACGAGAGTGGCGAGGTCGAGCGACTGCTGCAGGGACGACAAAGAGGAGCTCCTCTTCTCGTGGAGCTCTTGACGAGGGGGCTGCAGGACGAGGCTTGGCACGGGTGCTGCTGCCGGCGGCGTAGCTGATGAGGTAGCGACGCGAGGTGGTTAAGGAGGCGGGGCGCGGCTGAGGAGGTTGTGCCCGTGGTCACCAGCGTGGCGAACGACGGCGCAAGGAGACGAGGCCGAGCGCTCCTGCTCGGGCACGAGCGAGGAGGGGGCCGCGGGCAAAGGAGCTCAGGCTCCTGCAGGATTTGGGCGGCGGCGGTGGTTGGACAAGAGGGGAAACCGAGAAGGTGGAGGCTGCGATTGGTCTCGGGTGGAACTGGATCGGGAGGATCCCGAGGGGGATTCGGTGGAGTGGCGGCGACGATGACGGGTGGATGGGACAAGGTCCCTAGGTTTTAGGGTTGGTCTTTATATATCAAGTGAATTTTGGGTAGGGGGGTATTTGGTCCCTCCGATTAAATCGGTCGGTTCCGGATAAATAGGCTAGGGAGACCAAACAAAGAACCGAAGATATTTTAGGGATGTTTGAAGATGAACCAAACCAATCGGTAACCACAGCCCGGTTCGAGTTCGGAGAAGTTTTCGGACGCGCGTGATGGGGTCTGACAGAGGTCGACAAAGACAAAGGGGCCTGACAAAGGTGAGCGGAAACGAAGCGAGAAACGGCAACTACAAACGACTAGGAGTTTTTATGAAAACATGCGGATGCAATGCGGATGATGCGATGATGAATGCAACAAACAAATAAAACACACGGCGACAACGAAAAACATGGAAGCCGTCTGAAGCGTCGGTCTCGGGGCGTCACACTTTACTTGGCACAAACACTAATTAGAACATAAAAGCACAATCATAACAGTAGCATAATTGTGCAAACACTCAAGAACATAAAGAAAAAGACAAAAATAAATTTTATTCATTGGGTTGCCTCCCAACAAGCATTATCGTTTTACGCCCCTAGCTAGGCATAACACAAAGATCTAAGTTTTCTCGTCTTTAAGTTTATTTATCTCAGAGATGTTTTAGTCAGGAGGTTTTGAAAAAACAACATAAAACACATTATTCATAGAAAATTTAGCACTATCAAGTTGCTTATCATAATATCCCCTTTGATTTCCAGCTACAATCCAAGAATAGTGTTGATTAACATCGTTGAAAACTTGTTGGATTACATCTAAAACAAGGGGTTCCTTTTTTAAGATTCTCATCAAAGATATGATTATCCCCAGGCAAATGTCTTAGCACATAATCACTATTATATAGAATTTCATATATGACCAGTTTTTCACGATTCATGCCATAGAAATAAACTAGCTTCCCATATTATATAATCAAATGCATTCATAAGAATAAGGGTAGCCAACTTTCTAGCTTTGGGATTCTATATAATGGGTAGCTCATAAAACAATCTTTGCAAGGTAGGATGGGTACGGATAAATTTATTTTCAAGTTTCAGAACTAATGTGGAAATAGCTTCCGCATAAGATTTAGTCTTTTGGAGTATAGGAACATCGTCAAGACTTAAATTTCCAACACAATTAAAAAAATTCTTGGATGCGTTCTTTTCCTATAACATTCCCTTGCCCCAAAACAAAAGTTTTAGCATCCAGATTGCCAGATCGTCCAATTTTAGGAGTTAGGACATCATTTGTTTCTGCCATACCAAAGTCACTCATGGTGACAAATCTAGCAAGCACAAGTTCCAACGAGAAACGCGAAAGAAAAAGAGGGCGAATAAAACGGCAAATTTTTGTGAAGTGGGGGAGATGAAAATGAGAGGCAAATGGCAAATAATGTAAATTGCAAGGAGATGAGATTTGTGATTAGGAACCTGGTAGATGTTGATGATGTCTCCCCGGCAACGGCGCCACAAATTCCTTTTGATGCGGCTTGAACTACGTCGGTATTTACCCAAAGAGGAAGGGATGATGCAGCACAGCTATGGTAGGTATTTCCATTAGTGATGAGACCAAGTTTATCGAACCAGTAGGAGAATCACGCAACATTACATGTACGGTACCTTCACACAAAGAACAAATACATGCAACCCGGCATAAAGATGGGTTGTCAATCCCTCCCGGGTAAAAGATAGGTAAAATTTGTAGTAGATTGGATAAATAGATTTCGCGGGAACACGAGATAAATTAAATAAATAAAAATTGCAGCAAGGTATTTTTGGGTTTTTGGATTTATAGATCTTAAAATAAAAGCAAACAAAAATAGATCGCGAAGGCAAATATGATAAAGAAGAGACCCGGGGGCAATAGGTTTCACTAGTGGCTTCTCTCGAGAAAAATAGCATACGATGGGTAAACAAATTACTGTTGGGCAATTGATAGAACCTCAAATAATCATGACGATATCCAAGCAATGATCATTATGTAGGCATCACGTCCAAGATTAGTAGAACGACTCCTGCCTACATCTAACTACTATTACTCCACACATCGACCGCTATCCAGCATGCATCTAGTGTATTAAGTTCATGGAGAAACAGAGTAATGCAATAAGAATGATGACACGATGTAGACAAGATCTATTTATGTAGAAATAGACCCATCTTGGTATCCTTAATAGCAAGGATACATACGTGTCGGTTCCCCTTCTGTCACTGGGATCAAGAACCATAAGATCGAACCCATCACAAAGCACCTCTTCCCATGGCAAGAAAAATCGATCTAGTTGCCCTAACTAAACCAAAGATTCGAAGAAGAAATACGAGGCTATAAGTAATCATGTAATCATGCATATAAGAGATCAAAAGAAACTCAAATAACTTTCATGGATAAAACATAGATCTGATCATAAACTCAGAGTTCATCGGATCCCAACAAACACACCTCAAAAGGAGTTACATCAAATAGATCTCCAAGAGACCATTGTATTGACAATCAAAAGAGAGAGAGAGGAAGCCATCTAACTACTAACTACAGACCCATAGGTCTACAATGAACTACTCACGCATCATCGGAGAGGCACCATTGAGGATGATGAACCCCTTCGTGATGGTGTTTAGATTGGATCTAGTGGTTCTAGAACTTGTGGCGGCTGGAATTGATTTTCGTTGACCCGCCTAAAGTTTCTGGAATATTTGGGTATTTATAGAGCGAAGAGGCGATGCGGGAGGCAGCCGAGGTGGGCACAACCCACTTGGGTGCGCCTGGGCCCCCATGCGCGCCCTGGTGGGTTGTGCTCCCCTCGGAGCCCCCTCTAGTACTTCTTTGGGCCAACAGGTGTCTTCTGGTCCAAAAAAATCTCCAAAAAATTTCTCTGTGTTTGGACTCCGTTTGGTATTGATTTCCTGCGAAGTAAAAAACAAGCAAAAAACAACAACTCGCACCGGGCACTATGTTAATAGGTAGTCCCAAAAAATGATATAAAGTTGCTATAAGATGATTGTAAAACATCCAAGAATGATAATATAACAGCATGGAACAATCTAAATTTATAGATACGTTGGAGACGTATCAGACCGCTTCGAATGATGCTCTAGGCTATGGAGGAGGGGGCCTCCGATGACCCCAAGTAGGCAAGAAAGTGGAGGGAGTTCAGATCCAGGCGCTCGACCCCGACGGGCGTGATGTCTACTATGCAACTTTATTCTTGTAGACTCGTGTTGGGCCTCCAAGCGCAGATTTTAGTAGGACAGTAGCAATTTTCCCTCAAGTGGATGACCTAAGGTTTATCAATCCGTGGGAGGCGTAGGATGAAGATGGTCTCTCTCAAACAACCTTGCAACCGAATACAAGAAATCTCTTGTGTCCCCAACACACCCAATACAATGGCAAATTGCATAGATGCACTAGTTCGGCGAAGAGATGGTTATAAAAGTGTAATATTGATGGTAGGAATATATTTTTATAATCTGAATAAATAAAAACAGCAAGGTAGCGAATAGTAAACATGCACAAAAACGGAATTGCAATGCTTGAAAATGAGGCCTAGGGTCTGTACTTTCGCTAGTGCAATCTCTCAACAGTGCTAATATAATTGGATCATATAACCACCCCTCAAAGTGATACGAAGAATCACTCCAAAGTTCCTATCTAGCGGAGAACATAGAATAAATTGTTTGTAGGGTACGAAACCACCTCAAAGCTATTATTTTTGTTCGATCTATTTAAGAGTTCGTACTAAAATAACACAAAGCTATTCTTTCCGTTTGATCTATCCTAGAGTTCATACTAAAATAACACCAAAGCAAATTCATATTCATAATAATCAATCCAACACAAAGAACTTCAAAGAGTGCCCCACGATTTCTACTGGAGAAACAAAGACAAGAATGTGCATCAACCCCTATGCATAGATTACCCCAATGTCACCTAGGGAATCCGCGAGTTGAGTGCCAAAACATATATCAAGTGAATCAATACGATACTAAATTGTCACCACAAGTATTCAATTGCAAGACATATGTCAAGTGTTCTCAAATCCATAAAACTATTTAATCAGATAACAACAAAATCTCAAAGGGAAAACCTCAATTCATCACAACAAGATAGAGAGGGGAAAACACCATATGATCTGACTATATTAGCAAAGCCCGCGATACATCAAGATTGTGGCATCTCAAGAACACGAGAGAGAGAGATATTAAACACATAGCTATTGGTACAAACCCTCAGCCCCGAGGGTGGACTACTCCCTCCTCATCGTGGTGGCCGCTGGGTTGATGAAGATGGTCACTGGAAGTGTAATATTAAATGATCAATCCCTAGGTAGGTATGGTGTACTCTTGAAAACAAGATTTGGATTTAAGGGTTTTTGGATGCACAAGTAGTATCTCTACTTGGTGCAGAATTTTTGGCTAGCAAAGATGGGGGCAAGCACCACATGTTGAAGGATCTATGAAAATATAACTTCTATGTGAATATGAAAAAACATAAACCATTACGTTGTCTTCCTTGTCCAACTTCGACAATTTTGGCATATAATATTTTGATGGGGGCTCACAATCACAAAAGATTTCCAGGATAGTATATTTGCATGTGAAAGTTCTCTTCCTTCTACTAATTATGCATGAATTGCTTGTATGACCAATATTGTGATTGTCAAGCTTCAAAAGTTTTCACTTTCTAAAACCAATTTGATGCTACCACTAGGCATGATATAATTTCAACTTCATGATATTCAATTCATTCAACAATTTACTCATAGGATATAAGTGATGCACAAGAGTAAATGACAATCTACTCCAAAAAGATATAAGTGAAGATCATGAGAATAATACTTCTTTCTCTCAAATTAATTTAAGTGAAGCAAGAGAGAATTTCTTCAAAAATACTAAAGCACACCGTGCTCAAAAAGATATAAGTGAAGCACTAGAGAAATTCCACAGAAAAGAGCTTTGTTCACGGGATGTGCATGCCGCTTACCTGGCCTCCCTGGCAACTATTTGAGGACTCTATTTTATATAAAAACTTTCAAATCTAAGTACTTTATTAAAACAGCAAGAAAAAATAAAATGACATTCCAAGGATAGCACAACTCGTGTGAAGAAGCAAAAACTTAGGCTCAACCGATACTAATCGATAATTGTTGAAGAAGAAAGATGGGATGCCTACCGGGGCATCCCCAAGCTTAGATGATTGAGACTTCTTGGATATTATCTTGGGATGCCTTGGGCATCCCCAAGATTGAGCTTTTGTATCTCCTTAGTTCTTCTCATATCACGGTTTTCCTAAATCTCAAAAGCTTCCTCCACACAAAACTCAACAAGAACTCGTGAGATAAGTTAGTATAAACTAATGCAAAAACCTTATCATTCTCTACTGTAGCAAATCACTAAATTTATTATTCAACATTGCATACTAAATTCCTCTGCATATTTAATACTCCTATCCTCAAATAGAATCATTAAACAAGCAAACATATGCAAACAATGCAAACATAACAGCAATCTGCCAAAACAGTACAATATGTAAAGAATGCAAGAGTATCAATACTTATTCAAATGAAAAAATTATGAAAAATTTACCACACTGTAGAAAATTTATCAGAGCTTATTTTGCAAAACGTTTCAACATTTTATCACATTCTTACTTTTCTAGGGAATTTTTGCAACATCGGTAAACTTTCTGTTTTCAAACAGCAACATGTAGACTTCTAATATAAGCATAGTAAAGGCTATCAACGCCACTTTTATTGAAATAAAAGGTGCAAAACATTATTCTAAATAACAGCAAGCAAATCCTAAAAAATATATTGACGCTCCAAGCAAAAAACATATCATGTGACGAATGAAAACATAGCTCCAAGTGAGGCTACCGATAATGTTGGAGACGAAAGAGGGGATGCCTTCCGTGGCATCCCCAAGCCTAGTTGCTTGGATCTTCTTTGAATATCACCTTAAGGTGCCTTGGTCATCCCCAAGCTTAGGGTCTTGTCACTCCTTATTCTCCTCATATCGACATCTCACCCAAAACTTGAAAACTTCAATCACACAAAACTTAACGGAACTTCGTGAGATAGGTTAGTATGATAAAGAGCAAACCATTTCACTTTGGTACTGTCAAAGACAAGATTCATAATTGTTTCCACAAAATGACTACTTTAGCATATCATTTCCACAATTTATATTGAGCAATATAATCCATAGAAACTAGAAAACAAGCAAACTATGCATTGAAAACAGAATCTGTCAAAAACATAACAGTGTGTAGTAATCTGTACTCAAACCATACTTTTGCTACTACAAAAATTATGAAAAATTAGCACCACGTGATAAATTTTTATATTAATCTTATGCAAAAATAATAAAATAAAAATCACTCTTTTGTTAAAAACGAGAATTATTTTCGTGAGGGCAAAAGTTTCTGTTTTTCAGCAAGATCAAATCAACTATCACCCAACATGATCCCAAAGGCTTTACTTGGAACTTTATTGAAAAAAAGCAATAAAACATGATTAATACAGTAGTATAATCATGTGAACACAAAAAAAAGTAGGTAAAAGTGTTGGGTTGTCTCCCAACAAGCGCTTTTCTTTAATGTCTTTTAGCTAGGCATGATGATTTCAATGATGCTCGTGTGTGGCCCAGGCCCCCGGAAGCTGATCGCGACCCACGAACACCTATGGGACCGAGTCCCTTGTGGTTCGGAGGGGGGCGGAGACAGCACAAAGAGCGGATCGAGGCGATACACACGAGCAGATTTACCCAGCTTCGAAGCTCTCCGGAGAGATAACACTCCTACTGCTGCTTGGTTGATTGTATTGTGATCTTGCTAGGGAGCAATGGGAGCTACAAAACCTAGCCTGAGTGAGTGTGGTCTCGAATGAGTCGAATGAACCGAACCAGCCGAACCCTTTCTACGTTGCACATGGGCCTCCTTTTATAGGTTCAAGGGGTCACCACAGGTGGCAAGTAGACAAGGGCAAAATAGGAAAAACAGTGGTTGGTACACCGCTTTGTACAGTGTACAGTGATCTTGTAACACCCTCGATGCGGCTATATCTCCCACGTGTCGAAGCACGACTTAGAGGCATAACCGCATTGAAAGCAATGTCGCAAGTGAGGTAATCTTCACACAACCCATGTAATACATAAGGGAAAGAGATACATAGTTGGCTTACAATCGCCACTTCACACAATACATGAGTAAAACATTACATCATACAGATACAATCAAGGTCCGACTATGGAACCAAAATAAAAGAAGACTACCCCAAATGCTACACAGATCCCGATCGTCCCAACTGGGCTCCACTCTTGATCAACTGAAATGAAACAACACAATGAACAAGATCTTCATCGAGCTCCTCCTTGAGCTCGGGTTAAATCACCTGCACGTTACATCGGCACACGCAAACTGGTTTTGAAGTATCTCGTGAGTCACGGGACTCAGCAATCTCACACCCGCGAGATCAAGACTATTTAAGCTTAAAGGTAGGGCAGGGTAGTGAGGTGGAGCTGCAGCAAGCGACTAGCATATATGGTGGCTACAATCGCAAAAGAGAGCGAGAAGAGAAAGCAAGGCACGGTCGAACAACTATGATCAAGAAGTGATCTTAGAACAACCTACGTCAAACATAACTCCAACACGTGTTCACTTCCGGACTCCGCCGAAGAGACCATCACGGTTACACACGCGTTGATGTATTTTAATTAAGGTCAACTTCGGGTTTTCTACAACCGACATTAACAAATTCCCATCTGCCTCATAACCGTGGGCACGGCTTTGAAAGATAATACCTGCAGGGTGTCCCAACTTAGCCCATTATAAGCTCTCACGGTCAACGAAGGATATTCCTTCTACCGGAAGACCCGATCAGTCTCGGAATCCCGGACTACAAGACATTTCGACAGCAATAAAACAAGACCAGCAAAGCCGCCGGATGTGCCGACAAATCCTGATAGGAGCTGCACATATCTCGGTCTCGGGCACACCGGATTGTCCAAACTTCCGATAGGCGAACCCAGAGTTGCCCTGGTAGCCACCGTGGTCGACGGTTTGGACCAACACTCGAAGGAGCACTGGCCCGGGGGTTAAAATAAAGATGACCCTTGAGTCTGCAGAACCCAAGGGAAAAAGGCTTAGGTGGCAAATGGTAAAACCAAAGTTGGGCCTTGCTGGAGGAGTCTTATTCAAAGCGAACTGTCAAGGGGGTCCCATAAATCACCCAACCGTGTAAGGAACGCAAAATCCGGGAACATAAAACCGATATGACGGAAACTAGGGCGGCAAGAGTGGAACAAAACACCAAGCATAAGGCCGAGCCTTCCACCCTTTACCAAGTATATAGATGCATTAATTAAATAAGATATATTGTGATATCCCAACAAGTAAACATGTTCCAACAAGGAACAACATCTCCATGTTCAACAAGGAACAAACTTCATCTTCACCGCAACTAACAACGCTATAAGAGGGGCTGAGCAAAGCGGTAACATAGCCAAACAACGGTTTGCTAGGAAAGGATGGTTAGGGGCTTGACATGGCAACATGGGAGGCATGATAAGCAAGTGATAGGCATCGTAGCATAGGCATAGCAAAAGAGCGAGCAACTAGCAAGCAAAGATAGAAGTGATTTCGAGGGTATGGTCATCTTGCCGAAAATCCATAAGGAAGAAGAACGAGTCCATGAAGAAGACAAGCGGATGAAGTCGAGCGAATCCTCACAACTCGGAGCGAATCCGAAGCTAACGAGAGAAGCAACCGGAAAGAAACAAACAACATAGTAAACAACCATCACATAAACATGGCATGATGCGCAAACAAGTATGATGCCTGTCCGGTTTAATGAGGCATGGCATGGCAATATGCACAAACAAAACTACAAGTTAAATGGAGCTCAATATGCAATGGGTTGCATATTGACAAAACACCACATCACTTATTTAGTTCTCTCTCGGTTATGTACCCAACAATATTAAATGTTGATTATCATGGCAAGGGGTGAAGCACAACAAAACTACCTAACTAGGCAAGTTTAAATGAGGCTGGAAACAACAACAACAATTCCGGAAAAATCCTCATATGCATATTTCGAATTTGCTACTGTTCTGCCCTAAACACAATTTTAATGTTGTTAAACATGCCAAACAAGTACACCATGTTAAACTAGGCATTTTTCTACCCCATTTACATATATAATTTATTTAAATCCGAGCTACGGTTATTTAGTTATGAAATAAATCATTTTAGCATGGCATATAAGCAAATTAATGCAAACAACAATTATAAACATTTAAATGTTGTTATCATGATGCGGATGACATGTGCAAGTATTAAGCAATTTTATGAAAATGTTGACAAGAGCATTATGAAGCATTTGGTCACCATGGCGGAGCGAAAGGGTGCCACGGCGTGCGAACGAAAAATGGTGCCACGACAACATTTCGGTTCCGTAGCTCATGGAGATATCGGTGCAAAAGAAAGTGTGACGAAGCGAGTTGAGCAAGATGGTGGGGTGTTCCGGTTACGGGTTCCCACGAGACGATGGCATGGCAAGAGGAGGAACAAGCGGCGACAATTTGAACACGGTGCAAGCGGGCATCTCATACGACATATGCATTCGTTCACGGCGGTCGTTCCGCGGGTATACCTTAGAAGCGTGCGTTTGAAGCGGTGCAAAATCGTCGAGGAAGTAGTCGGTCACGGTCGTAGGGGAAGTAGTCGTTCTCGCGACGGTAGTGGAAGTAGTGGTTCACGGACGTCGTGGAAGTAGTCGTTCACGTTCGATGGTAGTGGTACATCTCGTAGTGGAAGTAGTTATTCATGTCCGTGGATGTTCGGGGTCCACGGGGTCTTGAGGGTCGACGGTAGTGGTACACACGCCATCGGGTACTTGTCGGATCCGAGAGGTACTTGGCGAAAAGCATGTCAGCGGTAGTTGTACTCATTTTAAATAGATGAACTTGGCATGCACGGGTCGACGGTAGAGGTACTTGACACATCACGGGTGTAGTCGTACATGAGGGTCTTGCGAATCCGAAGGGGTACTTGACGAAATCCACCTCGGATGTAGTCGTACCGTGTAGTCGGACTTGACAAAAAACACACCGGCTGCGATCACGGTACTTGGAGAATCCGGAGGCGGCACTTGGCGAATTCCACGCTCGGAGGAGGAGGCAAGAAGGCGACGCGATCTCCAGCGAATGGCAACACGGCGCCCGAGGGGTCACCAGCAGGCGAAACAACATCAAGCAACACTGCTATTGCGAGGCGGAGGTCGGGGCGGAGCTAAACAACGCTAGCAGGGCGGATGGGTCGAGGAGGCGGGAGGCGGCGCTCGGCACCGGTTGGCGCGAGCGGGAGGCGGAGCTCCTGCTCGGAGAGGTGCGGCGTGGGAACGCGTGGGCGCGAAGGATGGCGGCGGCGACAAATCGGTCGAGCGAGCACGAGATGGCATCGGGAAGGTGCAGCTGTAGTTGCTGCCGGCTCGACAGAGGCGACATCCGGCGGAGGAGCTGGCGAGGCGGCGACGCGTAGATGAGGTGGCGGGCGAGGATAAGTTGGGGAGGAGAAGGGGTGTGGGGAAGGCGGCAAGGCGGTCAGAGGGGTCGCCGGCGTGGCGGAGCTTGCAGCGGGAGAAGCATAGGGAGGGCGGCGCGAGGCTCTGCTCCTCTCTCTCCTGTGAGTGGCGGCGCCAGGAGGAGAACGAAGGGAAAAGGGATCGAGAGGAGGGGTTTGAGCGAGAGGAAGGAGATGGGATCGTGCGTTGCGCGCTGGAGGGAGATGGGGATCGAGCAGGGGAGAGGGGATCGAGAGAGAGCGCTGGGTGCGGCTAGGGTTAGGCGCGGCTGGGCCTTGGGCCGGCTTAGATGGTCGGGCCTAAGTGGCCTGGCTGGGCTCTCTCTCTCTCATCTTAAAGAATAAAAAAAGAAAAACAGAACAGAGAAAAAATAACGAGAGATTAGGGGAAAGATTTGCGCATGGGGATAATTTTCCCGAACTCGCAAAAATGAGCCCGATCCAGGAAAATAAAAGAGGCATGATTGGAAGTTTAAATTCAAACTCATTTGATTTAAATTCAAATGATTTGAATAGGAAGTGAGGTTTGGGAAGGTCCAAAAATGTTCAGATTTTTGGTGGAGCTCCGGAATATGATGAAAGAAATATTGGCAAGGTTTTGAGGTCAACTCGGAGCAGAAAAGGCATGGGATTTATTATGCAAGTGGGTTATGGTGATTCCAAAACAATGGAATATTTTATAATATCTCCCTAAATATCGGGAGGGTATGTTATAAAGAGAAGTCACAAGTGAATTCCCTTGATTTAAATAGATCAAAAGATCTATGCAATTTATTAAGATGAGTTTTAAAATTAATGATATGATGGCATGATGACATGATGCAATGCAAAAATAAAAGGGTAGGCACAGATGAAACACACGGCGAAACCCGGAATATATGGAAGTCTTCTGGAGCGTCGGTCTCGGGGCGTTACAACACTCCACCACTACGAGAGGATCTCGTCCCGAGATCTAGGATGGCACCGGATAGAAAAACGGAAGAAGAAAGAGGTAAAACTAAGGTTGCTTATTTGACAAAAGAGTGAAACCAACGAACCTTGAGAGGTTGAGCAATTTAAAGGAAAGAGTACAACAGAGAAGAACGAGATTGCAAACAATCCTTAGAAAAGAGGAACAAGGAACATTACG
Organism: Aegilops longissima; assembly: GCA_021605205.1. Taxonomy (NCBI): domain Eukaryota; kingdom Viridiplantae; phylum Streptophyta; class Magnoliopsida; order Poales; family Poaceae; genus Aegilops; species Aegilops longissima. The sequence continues at coordinate 122,191,076 of CM038678.1, forward strand.
AGAACTAAGAGGTTAAGTGACAATATATATATGTAAACCACTTCGGTTAAAACAAGATAGGGAAGGAAAATAAGATCGATATAATTTGGACAGCACTCCGACTGAAAATGGAAGGAATTGAATATGAACTTTAGAAGATGGGATGATACTTGATGAAATCAACAACACACTGCCTCCGGAACTATTGAAAAATGGCACAAGGGGTAAGAAAGATTTCAGACAGCTCTCCGGTTGAGGAAGCAGGCAAACTTGATAAGATGAGAGAACTCGAATGAAAACATGACACTCCGGTTAAAAGGATAATGCAAGAAAAAGAACATGATCTTGACAAAACGAGACGATGGGTCGAAGAGAGCAACATCACTATGCCTTCGGAACGAAAGGATAGAATCTAGATTGTTGGGATAAAGGGACGGAGAAGAAAATGACAACTTCTACCACAAATGAATTTGAAAGAAAACATCCTTACGAGGAAGGCTAGAACGTAGTTGTTGAAAAATCAACAATTAAAAGAATAAACTTGTAGTGGGCTTATGGAAACAACTCAAAATTATGAGGTGAAATTCTGCCACTAACGAAAACAATTGCTTGCTTGAGATCAACGAAGAGATGAAAACTGCTTTCGCCGAGAGGATAGTTAAAAACTTGGATCATTGATAAGCACCACAATATCAACATTCCTTAGGGAAGGATTTAGGTGAAATCTATACCAAGATAACTCCAACGAAGAGATTGATGGATTTAAAAATACCTCGTTCTTGACAACATGTGAATCATGAAGCATGAAGGAAAATTGTCAAGAATGACATAAGACCACCTCAAAAGATAAGGTAGAAAGAATTGCACTTCGGAATGCAAGATGAAGAATGCTTGAACTCCTCAAAACAAAACATGTGTTGAGCACCATGTTTATTTTGAAGTATGGCAGCGGATCTTAACTCCGAGAAATCTTGATGAACAATTGAAGAATGGAAAGAATCCTTGAGGAAGGACCATGTAGAGCCTCCATGATGAACTCCGGTAAACAAAAGGGTGATAGAAAGAAAGAGAAGTTGAAAACACAAGGTGAAGCCTTGCAGTGATAAGAAGAAGCTTTGAAATGATATAACCGAGAAAAACTTTGAACTCCGAAAAGAAAGATAAACAAATGAAATCAAATTTTTTTGATGAACCTCCGGAATAAGGAATTGAACATACTCGATGAACAAGAATAAGAATTACATTATGCTGATCCTTCACCAATTAAATTGATGGCAAGCAATGGATTTTGCATACTACTTATTCTCATTGAAAAATGATTACAGATAGAGATATAGCGCAAACTTGAGAAGGTATTCATTGAATCACCGGTGGGATTGAAAGAACGAATGAATCTATATGATAACGAAGGAAGAGAACTCTTGAACAAACCACCGGTAGGGTTGAAACAACGAATAAATTAATATGAGAACATAGGAAGAGGAATCTCAAACAAACCGCCGTAATAATTGAAAATGAAAGTAGCAAAGGCACAAATCACCGGGAAGAATTGGAAAATGAACGAAGATACTTGAGAGGATTTAGATACAAATGAGCGAGAGATCCCGAGCTGATTAGATAATACTTGAATGATGCACGGTAAGATTTGGAGAACGAGAGCTGAAAGCTGGAATGAATAAATCTGAGATGATGGGCTCCGAAGAATCAAACTGAAAAGACTCCTGAATTGCTCCGGATGGGTGAAAAGAATTCTCACAATCTAAAACAATTATGAGGATGGCACGAAGCTAGAACCATGAATCTTGAAGAGAATGGAGCAAGATTTAAGAGAAACTCTTCTTCGGTCTTCAAATGTTGAGAATGACGATGAGAAACACCAGCATGAATTGTTGAGGCATTCCGGAATGAAAATTAGAAAGGTTGAACCAACGATGAAAATAATTTGAAAGATCTTGGAGAAAGACATTTGACTGATGATAATTCATCCTTACATCAAACTTTGCAAAGAATTTGAGAATAACTCCGAAAATTAGAAGAGTAAGGTAAGATCACTGGAAAAGACCTGTGGGTTAGGGCCCACTCAAAAGAACCACCGTTGAACAATTGTTTGAAATAGATATTGCACGGTAGAATTAAATGGCTTGAATGAGATAGCATCCTCAAAAGAACTTGAGTGAATTGAGAATGGAAACTAGAATCTTCCGAGATATCTTCAACACTCGGAACAATTGAATAGCGAGAAGTGGATGATTAAGAGATGCACCGACATGAGAAAGCATTTGAAGCGATGAAAAGAATAATGATCAACACTGAAAACTTGACTTAAATCCACGGAGAAGAAAATTAGAATGGAACAATGATAAGGTTAAAGCTTCCTTAGCGTCTTCATGAGAAATCACCGGATAAAACATTTAAAGGAAAAGAATGAAGAAACTTCCCTCAATAAAATGGATACTTGATTAAGAAATATGAGTCCTTGAAGAAAAAGGGTGGGAGGCGGAAAACAAAGGCAACTTAGGTCGGATGAAACGAACACCGTTGAGAAAAAGCTTAGAATTGATCTTGCGAATGTTGGAATGATCGGATCCACTTGAAGAAAGCACGCGGTTGAGAAAAGAATTGACATGACAAGCTCGGTGATCAAGAAGGATTAGTATTCACATAGCAATATGAGAACACCATTTAGGAAAGGTATGGAATCAACACTTGGCATTGAAGCAACTTGAATACCACAAAACGGAACAAAAACAAAGGATTTGGCTTGCAGAATAAGCCGGAACAAATACATATGATAGATCCCATATCATATCATGTGTGTGTTGGAAAGATATCCTACGAGATACTTGAATTCCCACCTATAAACTCCCGAAACTTTCTGGTTATGCAATCTGGTGTTGGGGATACAGGGACACAAAATATATCACCCAAACTAACAATACCTAGATCCATTGTATCCATCCTTCAACACATAACCAAGAAACCTTCGAAATCGTTTACCTCGACCTTCGAAAAGCATCCGTTATACGAGTCATGGCAATACTCTCGAGCTCGCCCCAGTACTGGGTTATCGAGGTTATCTCACCAACAACTGCACAATAGAGATTTTCGATGTCGGCAAAACTCAGGTATTCGAATCTGCAGCGATAAAATTGTGGCGACAACACCTCGGAGCTCAACTCCCGGGACACTGCCACAACCCCTAAATGTCAGGAGGCACCAAGAACAATGTTCTCGTCACAAAACCATCGGAACGATTCCAAGATACCCGCGTGATCCTAAAATTTTTTTAGTGAAATTTGAGGAGAGGAAAGTCAAAACATCTACGTCGGGATGCCTCACCAGAGGCGATTTAGGGACCGAGGAGTAAAAGAATCCTACTCTCCGATATATATAATCCTAAGACTCAAAACATTTTCCGTTCTAGACTCAACAAGCATGACAAACAATCAAGTAGGGGCTCCTAAGTCGGGAAGGCTCGATTACCAACTTGTAACACCCTCGATGCGGCTATATCTCCCGTGTCGAAGCACGACTTAGAGGCATAACCGCATTGAAAGCAATGTCGCAAGTGAGGTAATCTTCACACAACCCATGTAATACATAAGGGAAAGAGATACATAGTTGGCTTACAATCGCCACTTCACACAATACATGAGTAAAACATTACATCATACAGATACAATCAAGGTCCGACTACGGAACCAAAATAAAAGAAGACTACCCCAAATGCTACACAGATCCACGATCCTCCCAACTGGGCTCCACTACTGATCAACTGAAACGAAACAACACAATGAACAAGATCTTCATCGAACTCCTCCTTGAGCTCGGGTGCGTCACCTGCACGGTTACATCGGCACCTGCAAACTGGTTTTGGAAGTATCTGTGAGTCACGGGGACTCAGCAATCTCACACCCGCGAGATCAAGACTATTTAAGCTTAAAGGTAGGACAGGGTAGTGAGGTGGAGCTGCAGCAAGCGACTAGCATATATGGTGGCTACAATCGCAAAAGAGAGCGAGAAGAGAAAGCAAGGCACGGTCGAACAACTATGATCAAGAAGTGATCCTAGAACAACCTACGTCAAACATAACTCCAACACCGTGTTCACTTCCCGGACTCCGCCGAGAAGAGACCATCACAGTTACACCTTGATTGATGTATTTTAATTAAGGTCAACTTCGGGTTTTCTACAACGGACATTAACAAATTCCCATCTGCCTCATAACCGTGGGCACGGCTTTGAAAGATAATACCTGCGGGGTGTCCCAACAGCCCATTATAAGCTCTCACGGTCAACGAAGGATATTCCTTCTACCGGGAAGACCCGATCGATCTCGGAATCCCGGACTACAAGACATTTCGACAGCAATAAAACAAGACCAGCAAAGCCGCCGGATGTGCCGACAAATCCTGATAGGAGCTGCACATATCTCGGTCTCGGGGCACACGGATTGTCCAAACTTCCGATAAGCGAACCCAGAGTTGCCCTGGTAGCCACCGGCGGTGACGGTTTGGACCAACACTCGAAGGAGCACTGCCCGGGGTTAAAATAAAGATGACCCTTGAGTCTGCAGAACCCAAGGGAAAAAGGCTTAGGTGGCAAATGGTAAAACCAAAGTTGGGCCTTCTTTGGAGGAGTCTTATTCAAAGCGAACTGTCAAGGGGTCCCATAAATCACCCAACCGTGTAAGGAGCATAAAATCCGGGAACATAAAACCGATATGACGGAAACTAGGGCGGCAAGAGTGGAACAAAACACCGGGCATAAGGCCGAGCCTTCCACCCTTTACCAAGTATATAGATGCATTAATTAAATAAGATATATTGTGATATCCCAACAAGTAAACATGTTCCAACAAGGAACAACATCTCCATGTTCAACAAGGAACAAACTTCATCTTCACCGCAACTAACAACGCTATAAGAGGGCTGAGCAAAGCGGTAACATAGCCAAACAACGGTTTGCTAGGAAAGGATTGTTAGGGGCTTGACATGGCAACATGGGAGGCATGATAAGCAAGTGATAGGCATCGTAGCATAGGCATAGCAAAAGAGCGAGCAACTAGCAAGCAAAGATAGAAGTGATTTCGAGGGTATGGTCATCTTGCACGAAAATCCATAAGGAAGAAGAACGAGTCCATGAAGAAGACAAACGGATGAAGTCGAACGAATCCTCACAACTCCGGAACGAAACCGAAGCTAACGAGATAAGCAACCCGGAAAGAAACAAACAACATAGTAAACAACCATCACATAAACATGGCATGATGCGCAAACAAGTATGATGCCTGTCCGGTTTAATGAGGCATGGCATGGCAATATGCACAAACAAAACTACAAGTTAAATGGAGCTCAATATGCAACGGGTTGCATATTGACAAAACACCACATCACTTATTTAGTTCTCTCTCGGTTATGTACCCAACAATATTAAATGTTGATTATCATGGCAAGGGTGAAGCACAACAAAACTACCTAACTAGGCAAGTTTAAATGAGGCGGAAACAACAACAACAATTCGGAAAAATCCTCATATGCATATTTCGAATTTGCTACTGTTCTGCCCTAAACACAATTTTAATGTTGTTAAACATGCCAAACAAGTACACCATGTTAAACTAGGCATTTTCTACCCCATTTACATATATAATTTATTTAAATCCGAGCTACGGTTATTTAGTTATGAAATAAATCATTTTAGCATGGCATATAAGCAAATTAATGCAAACAACAATTATAAACATTTAAATGTTGTTATCATGATCACGGATGACATGTGCAAGTATTAAGCAATTTTATGAAAATGTTGACAAGAGCATTATGAAGCATTTGGTCACCATGGCGGAGCGAAAGGGTGCCACGGCGGCGAAACGAAAATGGTGCCACGGCAACATTTGGTTCCGATAGCTCATGGAATATCGGTGCAAAAGAAAGTGTGACGGAGCGAGTTGAGCAAGATGGTGGGGTGTTCCGGTTACGGGTTCCCACGAGACGATGGCATGGCAACGAGGAGGAACAAGCGGCGACAATTTGGACACGGTGCAAGCGGGCATCTCATACGAATATGCATTCGTTCACGGCGGTCGTTCCGTGGGTATACCTTAAGCGTGCGTTTTGGGGCGGTGCAAAATCGTCGAGGAAGTAGTCGGTCACGGTCGTAGGGGAAGTAGTCGTTCTCGCGACGGTAGTGGAAGTAGTGGTTCACGGACGTCGTGGAAGTAGTCGTTCACGTTCGATGGTAGTGGTACATCTCATAGTGGAAGTAGTTATTCATGTCCCGTGGATGTTCGGGGTCCACAGGGTCTTCGAGGGTCGACGGTAGTGGTACACACGTCATCGGGGTACTTGTCGGATCCGAGAGGTACTTGGCGAAAAGCATGTCAGCGGTAGTTGCACTCATTTTCAATGAGATGAACTTGACGCCCACGGGTCGGCGGTAGAGGTACTTGACGCATCACGGGTGTAGTCGTACATGAGGGTCTTAGCGAATCCGAAGGGGTACTTGACGAAATCCACCTCGGATGTAGTCGCACCGTGTAGTCGGACTTGACAAAAGAAAACACACGGCTGCAGTCACGGTACTTGGAGAATCCGGAGACGGCACTTGGCGAATTCCACGCTCGGAGGAGGAGCCAAGAAGGCGACGCGATCTCCAGCGAATGGCAACACGGCGGCCCGAGGGGTCACCGGCCGCGGGCGAAACAGCAGCAAGCAACACTGCTATTGCGAGGCGGAGGTCGGGGCGGAGCTAAGCAACGCTAGCAGGGCGGATGGGTGCGAGGAGGCGGGAGGAGCGGCGCTCGGCACGGTTGGCGCGGAGCGGGGAGGCGGAGCTCCTGCTCGGAGAGGTGCGGCGTGGGGAACTGCGTGGAGGCGCGAAGGATGGCGGCGGCGACAGATCGGTCGGCGAGCACGAGATAGCATCGGGAAGGTGCAGCTGTAGTTGCTGCAGCTCTGACAGAGGCGACATCTGGCGGAGGAGCTGGCGAGGCGGCGACGGTAGATGAGGTGGCGAGCGAGGATAAGTCGGGAGGAGAAGGGGTGTGGGGAAGGCGGCAAGGCGGTCGGAGGGTCGCCAAGGCGTGGCGGAGCTTGCAGCGGGAGAAGCATAGGGAGGGGCGGCGCGAGGCTGCTCCTCTCTCTCCCCAATGAGTGGCGGCGCCAGGAGGAGAACGAAGGGAAAAGGGATCGAGAGGAGGGGGTTCGGCGAGAGTGTAACACCCCGAGTAACTTTCCATATTTGTAACTCCAACTCTTGCCATTTTCGGCATTGTGATATGATATTCCCTCCGTGGTTGGGTTTTCTTCTTTTGCATTTTGTCCATGTCATGCATTTTATATCATGTCATCATGTGCATCGCATTTGCATACGTGTTAGTCTCATGATTCGAGCATTTTTCCGTTGTCCGTTTTGCAATCCGGCACTCCTATCTCCCCGGCGGCCCTTTTACGTTTTTCCGTGTGCGGTACTAAACCTTCTCGGAATGGACCGAGGTTTGTCTAGTGGCCTTGGTATACCACCGTAGACCACCGGTCAAGTTTCGGTCATTTGGAGCTCGTTTGGTACTCCAGCGGTTAACCGCACTCTCGCAAAGGCCTCTTTTAAGTTGCAGCCCAACACCCCTTCAAAACAGCCCAATAACCCATCTAAGTCACTTCCATGCTCTCCGTCGTTCGATCACGATCGTGTGGTAAAAACTACACCTCATTTGGACTCTCCTAGCTCCTCTATGCCTATTTAAGCAACCCCATTCCAAATCCGGATCATCCCGAAACCCTAATTTTTCCCATCCGCGCCGCGGGCGTGTCCGATCGGGCGGACCGTCCGCCGCCGCCGCCCGGCCAACCGGGCGTGCCGCGTGGCAGCCCCGGTCCCGATTCGCCGCCATGCGCCGCTGCCAGCTGGGGCCAGGCAAGCCCTCCGGCCCGGTCGCCGCGCCTCCATCCAGCGCCCGCCGCCTCTCCTTCGCGGCCGCCGCCGCACCGCGCCGCCTCCACGCCGTCGCGCCGCCACCGGCCGCCTCGCCGCCGCCCGCCGCTCCGGCCACCTCCCGCCGCCCGATCCGCCGGCCCGCCCCCGCCGGCGCGCGCGCCCGCCCGCCGCCCCTGCCCGGCAACCTCTCCGCCGCCCGACCGCGCCTTCCTCCTCCTCGCCCGGCTCCGGCGAGCCCGAGCCGCCGTCGCCCCGATCCGGCCTCGGGTCGCGCGCCGCGGTTGACTTCTCCCCCTCCATTTTTCCTCTAAGTTTTTCATCTCAGTGATTTTTTGTTGCATTTTCAACGTAGTGTAACTTTGCATCTGTAGGTCCATTTTGCGCGTATAATATATCAAAATGTTCGCCTCGAAGAGTAGATCATTTCATCTCATTGCATCATTTTCATTTGAGCTCATATTGATGCCCGAAATGCTGTTGGAAGAGGGCTAGGTGATGTTAGTTTCTGTTTCTTAACAGAACTTGCACTTTTGTTATTTTTGCTATGATTGATGTGTGCATCCTATGAATTTGAGTCCTACATGTGTTTGGTAAAATGCCATGCCATCTTTCCAGGGGTATATTCCATGTATTTTTGTGATCTATGTGGTGACTAGCACAAGCATGCAAAGTAGGTGTCCTAATGTTGCTGTTTTCAGCCCTGTTTAGCTGATATTTTGATGCCATGTTAACTTGATGATACCGAGAGATCTATGCATATTTTGAGATACTTCATTAAGGATGTTTTGTAAAACATGTCTTGCTATATCCATCCATGCCTTTTTTTGCAATTATGGAGTGCCATAGCTTGAGTCAATCGAGCTCTACTTTTGCTATCAAATGTTTCCTGGCAGATTGTTTACATGTTATTCAATTTTGCCTAGGTTGTTGTGGTTGATCCATGTATGCTATGTTATTGTTCTTGCCATGTATGTCTTCTATGTCATGGCTTCTTGATGTATGTATGCTTATTTTATCATATAAGGCTCTGTAGTGAGTGCATTGAGCTTGTAAACATGCCTACTTGTTATCAGTTTTTGACATGTCATGTTGCTGAATCGGTTAACGAAACTTTCAATATTGATATGGGTGTTACTATATTTTCTGATCCTTTTTGGCTTATGGTTAGTAAGGGACTTTTGTTCTATGCTTTGAGTAGATTCATGCCATGCCATGTTTTGCTATTTTAAGTTCCTGTAGCATGTAGTTTTCTTGCTCTGAACATTGCAACCTGATGCTGTTTTTGCCATGTCCAGCCTGATATTTTGTGCACTTTTGCCATGCTTGTTTGAACCGGTTATGATGTGATTTAGCCGTAGCTCAGTGCTCATCTTTTGTCAAGCATCTTGTGTAGATCACTGCCATGTGCTTTGTTGATACGTTTGGGTGCAGTAGCTTAATTAATTATTGCTTGCTAAGTGGCATCATGCTGTTAATGACAGATTTGCGCCATCCTTGTTTTGCTTGTCATTTGCAAACCGTGCATCCGATTCCGGTGATCTTTATATCGATTTCAACCGAAATCATCTCATCTTTCCATTGGCATACTTCGTTTGCCAAGTTGATGCCTGGTTCATCTTTTCCCTTCCGGAGCGCACATACGCATTGCATATCACATCCCGCATATCGTGTCATGTTTTGCATCATGTTGCTTGTGCATTGCACCGTGATTTATTGTGGGTCCTTTGTTTGTGTTGTTGCTTTGGGTAGAGCCGGAGGCGAGTGCGTGAGCGAGGAACCTGTTGAGAATGCTTACGAGGATCAAGCTTTCGACAACTCGAGAACATTGCAGGCAAGATGACCATACCCTCGAAATCACTTCTATCTTTGCTATGCTAGATGCTCGCTCTTTTGCTATGCCTATGCTGCGATGCCTACCACTTGCTATATCATGCAACCCATATTGCCATGTCAGCCCCTAACCATCCTTTCCTAGCAAACCGTTGATTGGCTATGTTACCGCTTTGCTCAGCCCTCTTATAGCGTTGCTAGTTGCGGTGAAGCTGAAGTTTGTTCCTTGTTGGAACATGGAGATGTTGTTCCTTTTGGAACATGTTTACTTGTTGGGGATATCACAATATATATCTGCTATAATTTAATACATCTATATATTTGGTAAAGGGTGGAAGGCTCGGCCTTATGCAGTGTTTTGTTCCACTCTTGCCACCCTAGTTTCGTCATACCGTGTTATGTTCCTTGATTTAGCGTTCCTTACGGTTGGGTGATTTATGGGACCCCTTGACAGTTCGCTTTGAATAAGACTCGTCCAGCAAGGCCCAACATTGGTTTTACCATTTGCCACCTAAGCCTTTTCCCCGGGTTTTCGCGAGCCCGAGGGTCATCTTTATTTTAACCCCGGACGGTGCTCCTTCGAGTGCTGGCCCGAACTGAGCTACTGCGGGGCCACCAGGGAAACTCGAGGCTTGGTTTTACTCGTAGCTAGTCTCATCCGGATGTGCCACGAGAACGAGATATGTGCAGCTCCTATCGGGACTTGTCGGCTGTCAATCGGGCGGCTTTGCTGGTCATGTTTTATTCTTTGTCGAAATGTCTTGTAGTCCGGGATTCGAGATTGATCGGGTCTTCCGTAGAAGGAATATCCTTCGTTGACCGTGAGAGCTTATTATGGGCTAAGTTGGGACACCCTGCAGGTAATATCTTTCAAAGCCGTGCCCATGTTATGAGGCAGATGGGAATTTGTTAATGTCGGTTGTAGAAAACCGAAGTTGACCTCAATTAAAATACACATCAACGCGTGTGTAACCGTGATGGTCTCTTCTCGTGGAGTCCGGAAGTGAACACGTGTTGGAGTTATGTCGGCGTAAGTAGTTCAGGATCACTTCTTGATCGCTACTAGCTTCACGACCGTGCTTTGCTCCTCTTCTCGCTCTCTTTTGCGATGTAGCCACCATATATGCTAGTCGCTTGCTGCAGCTCCACTTTACTACCCTGTCCTTCCTATAAGCTTAAATAGTCTTGATCTCGGGGTGTGAGATTGCTGAGTCCCGTGACTCACAGATTTTACCAAAACAGTTGCAGGTGCCGGCGATGCGGTCAGGTGGCGATCCGAGCTCAAGTGGGAGTTCGACGAGGAACGTGGTCGTTACTATGTGTCTTTTCCTGATGATCGTAGTGGTGCCCAGTTGGGACGATCGGGGATCATGTAGCATTTGGGGTATCTTCTTTTATTTTGGTTCCGTAGTCGGACCTTGAGTGTACTCGAATGATGGATGTTTATTTATGTCTTGTGTGAAGTGGCATCGTAAGCCAACTATGTATCTCTTTCCTTATTTATTACATGGGTTGTGTGAAGATTACCTCACTTGCGACATTGCTTTCAATGCGGTTATGCCTCTAAGTCGTGCCCGACACGTGGGAGATATAGCCGCATCGAGGCGTTACTAAGTTGGTAATCGAGCCTTCCCGACTTAGGAGCCCCTACTTGATTGTTTCTTGGCGTTGTTGAGTCTAGAATGGAAAATGTTTTGAGTCTTAGGATTATATATATCGAGAGTAGGATTCTTTTTACTCCCGGTCCTTCTGTCGCTCTGTGAGGTCTCCCGACGTAGAGTTTTGACTCTTCTCTCCTCAAATTTCACTAAAAAATTTTAGGATCACGTGGGTATCTTGGAATCGTTCCGATGGTTTTGTGGCGAGAACATTGTTCTTGGTGCCTCGACATTTAGGGGTTGTGGCGGTGTCCGGGGAGTTGAGCTCCGAGGTGTTGTCGTCACAATTTTATCGTTGCAGATTCGGAATACCGAGTTTTGCCGACATCGAAATCTCTTTTGTGCAGTTGTTGGTGAGATAACCCGATAGCCCGATCTTGAGGCGAGTCTGGGAGTATTGCCATGACTTGTATAACGGATGTTTTTGAAGGTCGAGGTACACGATTTCGAGGATTTCTTGGTTATGTGTTGACGGATGGATACAGGTGGATCTAGGTATTGTTAGTTTGGGTGATATATTTTGTGTCCCTGTATCCCCAACACCAGATTGCATAACCGAGAAAGTTTCGGGAGTTTATAGGTGGGAATTCTAGTAGCTTACGGGATATTCTTTCCGACGGATGTATGATTTGAGATTGGGGTTCAACGTCTAGTGGTCCGCCCATTCACGGTCGATTCTGATGGTCGCGAGGCGTCTTAAAGAATCCTTGGCTATGCTGATTCGGGGCGTCTTGTTTGTCATTCGTGACGTCCGCTATCGTCGTGTCGTGTAGGGCCCCACCACTAACACTTTGGGCGTAAATCTCTATCATGTGTTTGTTCGGCTCATTCTAGAAGCCAATCTTTTGTTTTCAATTGTGATATTCGATTTGTTTCTAAGATGATGTTGTTTCCATATCCTTTATCTAAGTGGCTTCTCACCTTAATGGGCGTGTGATGATTAACTTTGGAATTCATTCGCTCATTCTTGTTGAATGTTTATTGTGAAGACTATATGTTGCAATTTCTATCCGTTGATTCTACTTGACTATTTGTCTATCAAAGGACTAACGGATGTCACCCTCTTGAGATGGCTCCGCCAACGCTCGAATCCGGATCGCAATGATGGGGATCGATCAACCCTCCACCTCCACCTCCGCCTCCGAGGCACGGCAAGCTATCATGGCAGCCACCAATGCCAATGCTCGATGATTTTGCAGCTCTTGCAAGAACGTGCTTAGGGCAAGGCAATCAAGGAAATCAAGGTCAAGGCAACAATCAGCCGCACTTTGCTACTCTCGATCGGTTCCTCGCTAATCGGCGAAGTCTTTCGGTTTACGTGTCGAGGCCACGAGGCAATGACGATTGGCTTGTGGACATCTGCAAGCATTTTGATTGTAGCAATGTCGACCTAAGGATTTTGTCAAGTTTGCATCGTTTCAACTCAAGGATCAAGCTGCTTTGAGTGGTACCAGCAATACAAAGATTCGAGAGGAGGTCGTGTCATTACAGGATGAGTTCCGCCGAGATTTGAGCTCACCATATTCCAAAAGTGTTGTTGAGAGCAAGCGTGAGGAGTTCCGCAATCTCAAGCAGGGCAACATGTCTGCTCTATCAATACAATATCCAGTTCGAAGCTCGCTCGTTTTGCTAAGCAAGACGCACTGATGAAAAGAGTATGATCTATCAATTCAGAGGTGGTGCGAGAGAAGATCTGCAATTAGCTCTTGTGCTTTTGAGCGAGATAAGTATGATGATTTCTACAACATGGCATTTGAAGCAAGAAGCTGCCCAGCTCAAATGTGAGGCTTCTAAGAAGAGAATCGAGGATGCAGTTCAGTCTTCTTCTTCCTCTCAAGTGGCAGCTAAGCAGCAGAAGTTCTACCTTCCTCCTCCTCCGTTCCGTCGGCCTTATCGTGAGAAGAACTCAGGTGGTCGTGGATCTTCCCACCCACCCAACCCAAGCTATCGAGAACAAGTCAAATTCTCAAGCTCCAAGGTCAGTGCTCCATACCACCGTCCGCTCTCGAGGTGACTTGCAACAAATGTCGTGAGAAGGTCACTATGCGAACAAGTGCTTCAACCAGAGGCGCCTTCCGCCTCCTCCTCCTGTGAAATCTTCCAGCAACACGGTGGTCAAGCATAATCCCAAGTCTGCAAAGGTCAATATGATGAATGCAGCTCAAGCGGAGAATCTTGATGTGATTATGGGTAATCTTCGATTAATGATATTCTGCAAAAGTCTTATTTGATCTTGGTGCATCGCATTCTTTCATGTCATATCCTTTTGCATGAAGCACAATTTTGATCTGAGGAATTACCTAAAGCATTGCAAGTTATTTCTCCGGCTAAGCGTTTGAGCTCTAGCATGATGGTTCGAATGTCGGTATCAAGATGGGCGATTATAGATTTCGGCTAAACCTATTGTCCTTGGTGACTCGGATATTGATCTTATTCTCGGAATGGATGGCTTTCTCAGCACAAAGCTCAGCTTGATTGTGCTGCGGGGAAATTCAATTGACTCACTCTTCTAATGATGTGATCATCTATGCGCTCGTGATGAAACCATTGGTTGTTTTCTCTCAATGAGAAGGGTGAATTGGATGCTATCTCTCGATTCCATCGTTTGTGAGTACCAAGATGTCTTTTCGGAAGAGCTTCCGGTATGCCTCCTCATCGGCCGATTGAGTTCGTTATCGATCTTGAGCACCGCATCGAACCCGTTTGCAAGCGCCCATACAAGCTTGGACTGATGAGCTGAAGGAATTGAAGAAGCAGCTCGATGAACAAGAGCGTCTGGGTTTGATCGGACCGAGTTCATCTCCTTGGGGTTGTGGTGTTCTTTTTGTCCGAAGAAGAAGGATGGCACGGACCGACTTTTGCGTCGATTACCGTCCATTGAATACGAAGACAATCAAGAACAAGTATCCACTTCCCAACATCAATGAGCTTTTCGAGCAACTCAAAGGTGCTAAAGTGTTCTCCAAGCTTGACCTTCGTATGGGGTATCATCAGATTCGCATTCGTGAACAAGATATTCCCAAGACAGCTTTCAGAACAAGCTTTGGTTCTTATGAATACACTGTCATGTCTTTCGGCCTTGTCAATGCTCCTCCAACATTTTCTCGGATGACGAACTTCATCTTCAACCCCTACACCAATGAATTCGTTTTGGTCTATCTTGATGATATTTTGGTCTTCTCCAAGAATAAGAAGGATCATGCCAAACATTTGCGATTGGTGCTAGACAAGCTCAGAGAGTATCAATTCTATGCTAAGTTCTCCAAATGTGAATTTTGGCTTGATGAAGTGCTTTATCTTGGTCATATCATCTCCGCCAAGGGCATCGCTGTTAATCCCGAGAAGGTGTCCGCAATTGTGAATTGGGAACCTCCTCGTAATGTCAAGCAGCTCCATGATTTTCTTGGTCTTGCAAGCTATTGCGAAGATTCGTTGAGAACTTCTCCAAGATTGCAAAGCCTCTTTCCAACCTTCTCCGAAGCATGTGAAGTATGTCCGGTCTCCCGAGTGTGGCGTTGCTTTCAATACTCTCAAAGAGAAACTCGTCACAGCTCTGTCTTGACTCCTCTGATGAATCCAAGCCATTTGAAGTTTTACGTGATGCTTCTCTTCAAGGTCTCGGTGCTGTGTTAATGCAAGAGAAGAGAGTTGTGGCTTATACCTCTCGCCATCTGAAGCCCAACGAAAAGAACTACCCCACTCACGATCTTGAGTTGGCGGCAGTTGTCCATGCATTGATTACGTGGAGACATCTCTTATTGGGAAGGAAAGTGGACATTTTCACCGATCACAAGAGTCTCAAGTACATCTTCACTCAACCCAACCTCAACCTCAGGCAGACTCGATGGGTCGAAATGATTCAAGAGTACAACCCAAGTATTGAATATACTCGGGCAAGGCCAATGTCATTGCAGATGCTTTGAGCAGAAAGCTTCTCGCAATGCCTAATCCTCAAGCCCTTTCACCGGATCTCTGTGAAGCTTTCGCCAAGCTGAATCTTCAAGTTGTTCCTCAAGGCTTTCTTGCCAACCTCATAGTCTCTCCTACTTTGGAAGATCAGATTCGTGAGGCTCAACTTCGGATGCCATGGTGAAAAAGGTGAAGCGTGGTATCGACAAGGGAGTTTCCAAGTACAAGTGCTTCCACATTGATGACAAAGATACTCTTTTCTTTGAGGACGGATTGTGGTTCCTAAGGGTGATCTGAGAAAATCATTATGAGCGAGGCTCACAATTCGCTTCTATCCATTCATCACGGAAGTACGAAGATGTACCAGACCTCAAGCAGTCATATTGGTGGACTCGAATGAAGCGAGAAATTGCTCAATTCGTGAATGAATGTGATGTCTGCGAGAAGAGTGAAAGCAGAACACCAAAGACCAGCGGTCTCCTTCAACCTCTTGCTATTCGGAATGGAAGTTTGATCATATTGAAATGGACTTGTGACTGGTTTTCCAAAGTCCAAGCGTGGAAATGATGCTATCTTCGTTGTCATTGACAATCTTACTAAAGTGGCTCATTTTCTTCCTATCAAAGAATCCATCACAGCAGCTCGGTTGGCGAGCTATACACCTCGAGATTGTCTCCTTGCGGCATTCCACAAGTGATCTCTTGAGACCGTGGCAGCATTTTTACCTCCAAGTTTTGGGATTCTTTTGAAGGCCATGGGCACCAACATTCGTTTCAGACAGCTTTCCATCCTCAAACAAGTGGCCAAGTCGGCGAGTTAATCAAATCCTTGAAGATATGCTCAAGGCTTGTGTCATTTCCTTCGGTATGAAGTGGGAAGATTGTCTTCCATATGCCGAGTTCTCCTACAACAACAACTTCCAAGCGAGTTCGGGCAAGGCCCCATTCGAAATTCTCTATGGCAGAAAGTGTCGTACTCCTCTCAATTGGTCTGAGACAGGTGAACGCCAACTTCTTGGCAATGACTTGATCACAGAAGCAGAAGAAATGTGCAAAGTCATTCGTGAGAATCTCAAAGCCGCATAATCGCGCGGAAGAGCTATTATGATGATAAGCACCGTGATGTGGCTTTTGAAATCGGAGACCATGTCTACCTCGCGTCTCTCCAATGAAAGGCACTCGTCCGCCCGGTATCAAAGGAAGCTTGCCCCTAGATACGTGGGTCCTTTCAAGATCATTGGAAAAGAGGCGATCTCGCCTATCAACGAGCTTCCATCCAACTTCGCAAGCGTGCACGATGTGTTCCACGTGTCACAGCTTCGCAAGTGCTTCAAGACTCTGAACGCACTATCAAATTCGAAGAGATTGACCTTCAAGAAGATCTCTCTTACCATGAGCACCCCGTTGCTATTCTTGAAGAAACAGAGCGCAAGACTCGCAACAAGTCAATCAAATTCCTGAAAGTGAAGTGGTCACACCATTCCGACCGAGAAGCCACACAGGGCGAGGATCACCTCCGTTCGAATATCCGGAGTTCTTTCAGTCCTAGATCTCGGGCGAGATCCTCTTGTAATGGTGGAGTGTTGTAACACCCGGAAGTAACTTTCCATATTTGTAACTCCAACTCTTGCCATTTTCGGCATTGTGATATGATATTCCCTCCGTGGTTGGGTTTTCTTCTTTTGCATTTTGTCCATGTCATGCATTTTATATCATGTCATCATGTGCATCGCATTTGCATACGTGTTCGTCTCATGATTCGAGCATTTTTCCGTTGTCCGTTTTGCAATCCGGCACTCCTATCTCCCCGCGCCCCTTTTACGTTTTTCCGTGTGCGGTACTAAACCTTCTCGGAATGGACCGAGGTTTGTCTAGTGGCCTTGGTATACCACCCGTAGACCACCGGTCAAGTTTCGGTCATTTGGAGCTCGTTTGGTACTCCAACGGTTAACCGCACTCTCGCAAAGGCCTCTTTTAAGTTGCAGCCCAACACCCTTCAAAACAGCCCAATAACCCATCTAAGTCACTTCCATGCTCTCCGTCGTTCGATCACGACCGTGTGGTAAAACTACACCTCATTTGGACTCTCCTAGCTCCTCTATGCCTATTTAAGCAACCCCATTCCAAATCCGGATCATCCCCGAAACCCTAATTTTCCCTCCGCGCGCGGACGTGTCCGATCGGGCGGACACGTCCGCCACCGCCCGCCAACCAAGGCGTGCCGCGTGTAGCGCCGGTCCCCGGTTCGCCCCCGCCCGCGCCCTTGAGGCCAGCGCCAACCCTCCGGCCCGTCGCCCACAGCACCCCATGACCCGCGCCCGCCGCCTCTCTCCGCCGCTGCCGCCGCCGCCCGCCCGCCCGCCTCACGCCGTCGCGCCGCCCGCCGGCCCGCCGCCCCGCCCGCTCCAGCCACCCGCGCCCGCCGCCGATCGATCATGGCCGCCACCACCCAGGCCGTGCCGGCCTCTCTCTCCGCCTGACCGCCGCCTTCCTCCTCCTCGCCCGGCTCCGCGAGCCGAGCCGCCGTCGCCCGATCCGGCCTCGGGTCAGCAGCCCAGCCATGATTGACTTCTCCCCCTCCATTTTTCCTCCAAGTTTTTCATCTAAGTTTTTCAACGTAGTGTAACTTTGCATCTGTAGGGCCATTTTGCGCGTATAATATATCAAAATGTTCGTCTCGAAGAGTAGATCATTTCATCTCATTGCATCATTTTCATTTGAGCTCATCTTGATGCCCGAAAATCTGTTGGAAGAGGGCTATGTGATGTTAGTTTCTGTTTCTTAACAGAACTTGCACTTTTGTTATTTTCGCCATGATTGATGTGTGCATCCTATGAATTTGAGTCCTGCATGTGTTTGGTAATATGCCATTCCATCTTTCCAGGGGTATATTCCATGTATTTTTGTGATCTATGTTGTGACTAGCACAAGCATGCAAAGTAGGTGTCTTGATGTTGCTGTTTTCAACCCTGTTTAGCTGATATTTTCATGTCATGTTAACTTGATGATACCGAGAGATCTATGCATATTTTGAGATACTTCAGTAAGGATGTTTTGTAAAACATGTCTTGCTCTATCCATCCATGCCTTTGTTTGCAATTATGGAGTGCCATAGCTTGAGTCAATCGAGCTCTACTTTTGCTATCAAATGTTTCCTGGAAGATTGTTTACATGTTATTCAATTTTGCCTAGGTTGTTGTGGTTGATCCATGTATGCTATGTTATTGTTCTTGCCATGTATGTCTTCTATGTCATGTCTTATTGATGTATGTATGCTTAGTTTATCATATAAGGCTCTGTAGTGAGTGCATTGAGCTTGTAAACATGCCTACTTGTTATCAGTTTTTGACATGTCATGTTGCTGAATCGGTTAACGAAACTTTCAATATTGACATGGGTGTTACTATATTTTCTGATCCTTTTTGGCTTATGGTCAGTAAGGGACTTTTGTTCTATGCTTTGAGTAGATTCATGCCATGCCATGTTTTGCTATTTTAAGTTCCTGTAGCATGTAGTTTTCTTGCTCTGAACATTGCAACCTGATGCTGTTTTTGCCATGTCCAGCCTGATATTTTGTGCACTTTTGCCATGCTTGTTTGAACCGGTTATGATGTGATTTAGCCGTAGCTCAGTGCTCATCTTTTGTCAAGCATCTTGTGTAGATCACTGCCATGTGCTTTGTTGATACGTTTGGGTGCAGTAGCTTAATTAATTGTTGCTTGCTAAGTGGCATCATGCTGTTAATGGCAGATTTGCGCCATCCTTGTTTTGCTTGTCATTTGCAAACCGTGCATCCGATTCCGGTGATCTTTATATCGATTTCAACCGAAATCATCTCATCTTTCCAGTGGCATACTTGGTTTGCCAAGTTGATGCCTGGTTCATCTTTTCCCTTCCGGAGCGCACATACGCATTGCATATCACATCCCGCATATCGTGTCATGTTTTGCATCATGTTACTTGTGCATTGCACCGTGATTTATTGTGGGTCCTTTGTTTGTGTTGTTGCTTTGGGTAGAGCCGAGGCGAGTGCGTGAGCGAGGAACCTGTTGAGAATGCTTACGAGGATCAAGCTTTCGACAACTCTGAGAACATTGCAGGCAAGATGACCATACCCTCGAAATCACTTCTATCTTTGCTATGCTAGATGCTCGCTCTTTTGCTATGCCTATGCTGCGATGCCTACCACTTGCTATATCATGCCACCCATATTGCCATGTCAGCCCTAACCATCCTTTCCTAGCAAACCGTTGATTGGCTATGTTACCGCTTTGCTCAGCCCTCTTATAGCGTTGCTAGTTGCGGTGAAGTGAAGTTTGTTCCTTGTTGGAACATGGAGATGTTGTTCCTTTTGGAACATGTTTACTTGTTGGGGATATCACAATATATATCTGCTATAATTTAATACATCTATATATTTGGTAAAGGGTGGAAGGCTCGGCCTTATGCCCGTGTTTTGTTCCACTCTTGCCACCTAGTTTCTGTCATACCGGTGTTATGTTCCTTGATTTCGCGTTCCTTACGGTTGGGTGATTTATGGGACCCCTTGACAGTTCGCTTTGAATAAGACTCGTCCAGCAAGGCCCAACATTGGTTTTACCATTTGCCACTAAGCCTTTTCCCCGGTTTTCGCGAGCCCGAGGGTCATCTTTATTTTAACCACCCCGGACGGTGCTCCTTCGAGTGCTGGCCCGAACGAACTTCTGCGGGGCCACCACGGGAAACTCGAGGCTTGGTTTTACTCGTAGCTAGTCTCATCCGGATGTGCCCTAAGAGCGAGATATGTGCAGCTCCTATCGGGATTTGTCGGCACAATCGGTGGCTTTGCTGGTCTTGTTTTATTGCTGTCGAAATGTCTTGTAGTCCGGGATTCGAGATTGATCGGGTCTTCCCGGTAGAAGGAATATCCTTCGTTGACCGTGAGAGCTTATTATGGGCTAAGTTGGGACACCCCTGCAGGGTAATATCTTTCGAAAGCCGTGCCCGCGATTATGAGGCAGATGGGAATTTGTTAATGTCCGGTTGTAGAAAACCCGAAGTTGACCTCAATTAAAATACACATCAACGCGTGTGTAACCGTGATGGTCTCTTCTCGGTGAGTCCGGAAGTGAACACGGTGTTGGAGTTATGTCTGACATAAGTAGTTCAGGATCACTTCTTGATCGCTACTAGCTTCACGACCGTGCTTTGCTCCTCTTCTCGCTCTCTTTTGCGATGTAGCCACCATATATGCTAGTCGCTTGCTGCAGCTCCACTTTACTACCCTGTCCTTCCTATAAGCTTAAATAGTCTTGATCTCGCGGGTGTGAGATTGCTGAGTCCCCGTGACTCACAGATTTTACCAAAACAGTTGCAGGTGCCGACGATGCGGTCACGGTGACGATCCGAGCTCAAGTGGGAGTTCGACGAGGAACGTGGTCGTTACTATGTGTCTTTTCCTGATGATCAGTAGTGGTGCCCAATTGGGACGATCGGGGATCTGTGTAGCATTTGGGGTATCTTCTTTTATTTTGGTTCCGTAGTCGGACCTTGAGTGTACTCTGAATGATGGATGTTTATTTATGTACTGTGTGAAGTGGCGACTGTAAGCCAACTATGTATCTCTTTCCCTTATTTATTACATGGGTTGTGTGAAGATTACCTCACTTACGACATTGCTTTCAATGCGGTTATGCCTCTAAGTCGTGCCTCGACACGTGGGAGATATAGCCGCATCGAGGGCGTTACAGAGAGGAAGGAGATGGGATCGGGCATTGCGGCGGCGCTGGAGGGAGATGGGGATCGAGCAGGGGAGAGGGGATCGAGAGAGAGCGCTGGGTGCGGCTAGGGTTAGGCGCGGCTGGGCCTTGGGCCGGCTTAGATGGTCGGGCCTAAGTGGCCTGGCTGGGCTCTCTCTCTCTCATCTTAAAGAATAAAAAAAAACAGAACAGAGAAAAAATAACGAGAGATTAGGGGAAAGATTTGCGCATGGGGATAATTTTCCCGAACTCGCAAAAATGAGCCCGATCCAGGAAAATAAAAGAGGCATGATTGGAAGTTTAAATTCAAACTCATTTGATTTAAATTCAAATGATTTGAATAGGAAGTGAGGTTTGGGAAGGTCCAAAAATGTTCAGATTTTTGGTGGAGCTCCGGAATATGATGAAAGAAATATTGGTAAGGTTTTGAGGTCAACTCGGAGCAGAAAAGGCATGGGATTTATTATGCAAGTGGGTTATGGTGATTCCAAAACAATGGAATATTTTATAATATCTCCCTAAATATCGGGAGGGTATGTTATAAAGAGAAGTCACAAGTGAATTCCCTCGATTTAAATAGATCAAAAGATCTATGCAATTTATTAAGATGAGTTTTAAAATTAATGATATGATGGCATGATGACATGATGCAATGCAAAAATAAAAGGGCAGGCACAGATGAAACACACGGCGAAACCCGGAATATATGGAAGTCTTCTGGAGCGTCGGTCTCGGGGCGTTACAGATCTATACCTAACTCTGACGGCAAGGGACAAGGGTAATAAATGTCCGTCCCTGTCGCCTGAACAGTGCAATAGGGACCGTCAAGTGTGCCTCCGTTTGCCACGATGGTGGCTTGTCAGCGCCGCTTATCGCTGCTCCCCGCTGGCTGCACAGCTCCTTGACACGCGTGCCTGGAATAGCCCCACGGCGACACGTTGGCGGATGAGCTGGAGCGGAGATGAAGAGAGGTTGCCTGCCGCGGCAAGCGCCTCGCTGCGGCAAAACCCTTGTCGCACTCGGAAGCTTGTCGCTCACCGAGCCTTCCCGGCAAGCTCCTCTTGCCGGGGCCTTGAGTACTTTGTTCTTGAATGGCTCCAAAGGAGCCGCTGAGGACCTTGGCGGTCACCAGGCCAGCCCTGCCGCGGGGTGCTGCGACTGCCCGTGCACGAGTTCGGGATACTAGGGTACCCCTACTCTAGTACACCGACAGCTCGCATAAAAGATAAGAATTGAAACATGAAGAGAGCATCATGAAGCATATGACTAGCACATTTAAGTCTAACCCACTTCCTATGAATAGGGATTTTGTGAGCAAACAATTTATGGGAACAAGAATCAACTAGCATAGGAAGGCAAAACATGCATAACTTCAAAACTTTCAACATAAAGAGAGGAAACTTGATATTATTGCAATTCCTGCAAGCATATGTTCCTCCCACATAATAATTTTCAGTAGCATCATGAAGAAATTCAACAATATAACCATCACATAAAGCATTCTTTTCATGATCCAAAAACATAGAAATTTTTTTACTCTTCACATAATCAAATTTCTTCTCATCAATAGTAGTGGGAGCAAACTCAACAAAACAACTATCATGCGATTGAAAATTAAAATCATGATGACAAGTTTCATGGTTATCATTATTCTTTATAGCATACATGTCATCACCATAATCATCATATATAGGAACTTTGTTGTCACAATCAATTGCAACCTCTTCCAAGATAGTGGATTCATCATTAAATAAAGTCATGACCTCTCCAAATCCACTTTCATCAATATAATCATCATAAATAGGAGGCATGCAATCATCATAATAAAAAAATCATTAAAACTTGGGGGACTAAAAATATCATATTCATCAAATATAGCACCCCAAGCTTGTAGCTTTGCATATCATTAGCATCATGGTTATTCAAAGAATTCATACCAACAACATTGCAATCATGCTCATCATTCAAATTTTTTGTGCCAAACATTTTATTGACTTCTTCTTCTAACAATTGAGCACAATTTTTCGAACCATCATTTTCAAGAAAGATATTATAAAGATGATAAATAATATGATGCAACCTCAATTCCATTTTTATGTAGTTTTCTTTTATAAACCAAACTAGTGATAAAACAAGAAACTAAAAGATTCAATTGCAAGATCTAAAGCTATACCTTCAAGCACTCACCTCCCTGGCAACGACGCCAGAAAAGAGCTTCGTTGACGGGTGAGTGCCGCTTTCCTAACCTCCCCGACAATGGTGCCAGAAAAGAGCTTGATGTATACTACGCAACTTTATTCTTGTAGACTTGTGTTGGGCCTCCAAGCGCAGAGTTTTGTAGGACAGTAGCAATTTTCCCTCAAGTGGATGACCTAAGGTTTATCAATCCGTGGGAGGCGTAGGATGAAGATGGTCTCTCTCAAACAACCCTGCAACCAAATACAAGAAATCTCTTGTGTCCCCAACACACCCAATATAATGGCAAATTGCATAGGTGCAGTAGTTCGGCAAAGAGATGGTTATAAAAGTGTAATATTGATGGTAGAAATATATTTTTATAATCTGAATAAAAAAAACAGCTAGGTAGTGAATAGTAAACGGACACAAAAACGGTATTGCAATGCTTGAAAATGAGGCCTAGGGTCCGTACTTTCGCTAGTGCAATCTCTCAACGGTGCTAATATAATTGGATCATATAACCACCCCTCAAAGTGCGATGAAGAATCACTCCAAAGTTCCTATCTAGCGGAGAACATAGAATAAATTTCTTGTAGGGTACGAAACCACCTCAAAGCTATTCTTTTCGTTCGATTTATTCAAGAGTTCGTACTAAAATAACACAAAGCTATTCTTTCCGTTTGATCTATCCTAGAGTTCACTAAAATAACACCGAAGCAAATTCATATTCATAATACTCAATCCAACACAAAGAACTTCAAAGAGTGCCCCAATATTTCTACCGGAGAAACAAAGACAAGAATGTGCATCAACCCCTATGCATAGATTACCCCAATGTTAGCTCGGTAATCCGCGAGTTGAGTGTCAAAACATATATCAAGTGAATCAATACGATACTCCATTGTCACCACGAGTATGCAATTGCAAGACATATATCAAGTGTCCTCAAATCCATAAAAGTATTCAATCCGATAACAACGAAATCTCAAAGGAAAAAAACTCAATTCATCACAACAAGATAGAGAGGGGAAAACACCATATGATTCGACTATATTAACAAAGCCAACGATACATCAAGATCGTGGCATCTCAAGAGCACGAGAGAGACAGAGAGAGATTAAACACATAGCTACCGGGACAAACCCTCAGCCCCGAGGGTGGACTACTCCCTGTTCATTGTTGCGGCCGTCGGGATGATGAAGATGGCCACCGGAGATGATTCCCCCCTCCGGCAGGGTGCCGGAACGGGGTCTAGATTGGTTTTCAGTGGCTACAGATCCTTGCGGCGGCGGAACGTCGGATCTAGGTTAACCCCGAGGGTTTCTATAATTTTTGGGAATTTATAGGGTAAATAGGGGGTGCGGGAGGCCACCGAGGTGGGCTAAAAGTGCAACTACCCCTGGGTGGTTTTGGTAATTACTAACGACATATAGCTCATTGAACTAATGCTATTTCAAGATGATCATTTCATAAAGTTCAATGATTTGGCATTGCATGGATTAGGAATGTGGACCCCTCAAAATGCTAAGGACACATATTGGCTCAAGCTCAAGGCTCTACATTTTCATTTTAGTGATCCAAGATCACATTGAGTCCATAGGAAAAGCCAATACTATTAAAAGGGGGTGAGGTGTTGCTTAATGGCTTGCTTGCTCAAAATGTTTAGTGATATGCTCAAAAAGCCCTCAACCACTTTCTCATATCCACATATGTCCCAAACCAAAACTCAAACTCAGCCCTACCGATTTGATCTATCCGGCGCCACCGAGTTTATTTGACATAACCACTGCCAGAAATCCTAGTCACTTCGGTCTCACCTATAGGGATCTCGGTCTCACTAAGATGGGATTGCAAACTCTCTGTTTCCCTTCGTAACATTCGGTCCAACCGAGATGAGCAATCGATCCCACCGAGTTCGCAATGCAAACTCTCCGTTTCTCTTTCGTAACGTTTCGATCTCACCGAAATGAGCGAATCGGTCCCACCGAGTGTGCCTGACCAACTCTCTGTTTGCCTATTACAGAAATCGGTCCTACCTAGTTTATGTGATCGGTCTCACCGATATTACGTTATGCCCTAACCCTAATGAAATCGGTCCCACCGAGTTGACATGTCGGTCCCAACGAAAAGCCTAACGTTCACAATTTGAACTAAATCAGTCTGACCGAGTTTCATGATTCGGTCCCAGCGAGTTTGGTAAATTGTGTGTAACGGTTAGATTTTTTGTGGAGGCTATATATACCCCTCCACCCCTCTTCATTCGTGGAGAGAGCCATCAGAACGTTCCTACACTTCCAGCATTCATTTTCTGAGAGAGAACCACCTACTCATGTGTTGAGACCAAGATATTTCATTCCAACCACAAGAATCTTGACCTCTAGCCTTCCCCAAGTTGCTTCCCACTCAAATCATCTTTCCACCAAATCCAAATCTATGAGAGAGAGTTGATTGTTGGGGAGACTATCATTTGATGCACAACAGCAAGGAGTTCATCATCAACACACCATCTATTACCTTTTGGAGAGTGGTGTCTCCATGATTGGTTAGGTGTCAGTTGGGAGCCTCCGTCAAGATTGTGGAGTTGAACCAAGGAGTTTGTACGGGCAAGGAGATCGCCTACTTCGTGAAGATCTACCCTAGTGAGGCAAGTCCTTCATGGGTGATGGCCATGGTGGGATAGACAAGGTTGCTTCTTTGTGGACCCTTCATGGGTGGAGCCCTCCGTGGACTCGCGCAACCATTACCCTTCGTGGGTTGAAGTCTCCATCAATGTGGATGTACGATAGCGCCACCTATCGGAACCATGGGAAAAAATCTCCGCGTCTACATTGCGTTTGCCCTCTCCAAACTCCTCCCTTTACCTTCATATGCAATGTTTTACATTTCGCTGCTATACTGTTAGACTTGCATGTGTAGGTTGATTGCTTTACTTGTTCTAAGTTGCTAAAATCTTCCAAGACTTAAAATTGGGAAAAGGCTAGATTTTTATTTGGTCAAGTAGTCTAATCACACCCCCTCTTGACATACTTTCGATCCTACAAGTGGTATCATAGCTTTGGTCTCCATTTTCCTTGATTTGCATAGCTTCTGGTGATCACTGCCTTGGTTTCACAACCTAGGAGAGTATGGCGTCTAGCGAGGGAAATTACCACCGTAGAGGTCCTTACTTTGATGGTACTAATTTTGCTAGTTGGAAGCATAAGATGAAAATGCATATTTTTGGACATAACCCCGCTGAGGGAGTCCTGGATTAGGGGGTGTCCGGATTGCCGGACTACCATCATCGGCCGGACTATCATCGGCCGGACTATCATCATCAACCGGACTCCAAGACTATGAAGATACAAGATTGAAGACTTCACCCCGTGTCCGGATGGGACTTTCCTTGGCGTGGAAGGCAAGCTTGGCGATACGGATATGTAGATCTCCTACCATTGTAACCAACTCTATGTAACCCTAGCCCTCTCCGGTGTCTATATAAACCGGATGGCTTTAGTCCGTAGGACTACAATCACAACAACCCTTACAATCATACCATAGGCTAGCTTCTAGGGTTTAGCCTCCTTGATCTCGTCGTAGATCCACTCTTGTAAACATCCACAATATCAATATCAATCAACCAGGACGTAGGGTTTTACCTCCATCAAGAGGGCCCGAACCTGGGTAAACATCGCGTCCCTTGTCTCCTGTTACCATCCGCCTAGACGCACAGTTCGGGACCCCCTACCCGAGCCGGTTTTGACACCGACATTGGTGCTTTCATTGAGAGTTCCTCTGTGTCGTCACCGATAGGCTTGATGGCCTCTTCAATCAACAATGACGCAGTCCCGGTGAGACCTTTCTCCCGGACAGATCTTCAGATTCGGCGGCCGCATCAAGGGCCAACTCACTTGGCCATCTAGAGCAGATCGAAAGCTACGCCCCTGGCCGTCAGGTCAGGTTTGGAAGCCTAAACTTCACGGCCAATATCCGCGGGGACTTGATCCTCGATGGATCTGAGCCACAGCCGAGCGTGCCGCGCTGTCATGATGGGCATGACCTAACTCTGCCGCCGGACAGCACCTTGGAGGCCGCACCCGGATTCGCTTCGACTCATAGTCCGGAGCCGATCGCTCGAATCGAGGACGGATGGCTGGACACCGCCTCGGGAGCCGCAATTCCTACGGCGATGGAGCCGAACACTTACCTTGTCCCATGTAAAGCCCATGACTCCGAGGTGCCGGACTCCCTGCCGAACTCCGCACCTCCTGCGCCCCTGCCAGTCGAATCCGATTGGGCGCCAATCATGGAATTCACCGCTGCGGACATCTTTCAGCACTCGCCCTTCGGCGATATCATAAATTCATTGAAGCATCTCTCGCTATCCGGAGAGCCCTGGCCGAACTACGGCCAGGACGGTTGGGACGCGGATGACGAAGAAATTCAGATCCCACCCACCACCCACTTCGTAGCCATCGTCGATGATCTAACCGACATACTCGACTACGACTCCGAAGACATCGACGGTATGGACGATGATGCCGGAGACTACCAAGAACCAGTGCCTACAGGACACTGGAAGACCACCTCGTCATACGACATATACATGGTGGACACCCCAAAAGATGGGGACGGCGAAGAAGCAGCGGAGGCTGATTCCTTAAAAAAACAGCCCAAGCGCCCGATGTCGTGGCGCCGCTCTAAATCCCGCCACGGCAAGAATGGAGATTCCGCACAGAGATAATAACACCCCGTAAAGTGCCGAAGACAACTCCCTCCAAAGACGATCCAGCGCGGGAGGAGGCGAAGCAAGCCCTCGGGAGAGGGCGGCGGGGCGAAGAGGTCGAGGATGACAATTATTTACCTCCCTCCGGAGACGAGGCAAGCCTCGGCAACGATGAATTCGTCGTGCCTGAGGATCCCGTCGAACAAGAGCGTTTTAGACGCAGGCTAATGGCCACGGAAAACAGCCTAAAGAAAAAGCAACAACAGCTTCAAGCTGATCAAGACCTACTGGCCGACAGATGGACCGAGGTCCTCGCGGCCGAAGAGTATGAACTCGAACGCCCCTCCAAAAGTTACCCAAAACGCAAGTTGCTCCCCCGATTAGAGGAGGCAGCATCACCAGCGCACAATGCGGCAGACCGACCACCTCGTGGCCGCGATAGAGAGGCGTGCAAGCCCTCCACTAAAACCGTACCCCGGCATCGCTCTAAAAGCAGGAAGCCACGGGGGAACGCGCTGGACTTGCGAGATATATTGGAGGACAAGGCAAGACAATCCAGATCTATCTATGGATCACGTGGACGCCCCACGACCCACGACGAATACCGTCGCACCGGATACAACTACTCCGGCCGGGCCGAACACAGCAGACAACGCTCTCTCGAGCTACGTCGCGATATTGCTCAATACAGAGGCGCCGCACACCCACTATGCTTCACTGACGAAGTAATGGATCATCAAATCCCTGAAGGGTTCAAACCCGTTAATATCGAATCCTACGATGGCACAACAGACCTCGCGGTCTGGATTGAGGATTATCTCCTCCATATACACATGGCCCGCGGCGACGATCTTCACGCCATCAAATATCTCCCGCTCAAGCTTAAAGGACCAGCTCGGCATTGGCTTAACAGCCTGCCCGCAGAGTCAATTGGATGTTTGGGAGGACACGGAAGCCGCATTCCTCGACAACTTCCGTGGCACGCGTATATGCGACCACGGGACGCAGATGACCTAAGCCACATAATCCAGCAGCTAGACGAATCGGCCAGGCAATTCTGGACATGGTTCTTAACAAAGAAAAATCAAATCGTCGACTGTCCGGATGCAGAGGCACTCGCTGCCTTCAAACATAACATCCGCGACGAGTGGCTGGCCCGGCACCTAGGACAGAGAAGCGAAATCCATGGCAGCCCTCACATCCCTCATGACCCGCTTCATGCGGGAGAGGATAGCTGGCTCGCTCGCAGATAACAACCTCAAAGAAAACGCCGCAGTCCGGATACCAAGGACCGCAATGGCAGGTTGCGTCGAAACAAAACAAACGCCGCGTTAACGGCGACAGAATGAGGATACGCGGTCAACGCGGATTCCGAGGCTCCAAACCCGTCAACGGAAGAAGCCATTCAAAAGAACCACTCGGGCCCGTCCAATTTGGACCGAATACTCGACCGCTCTTGTCAAATACATGGAACCCCGAAAAGCCAGCTAACCATACCAACAGAGATTGTTGGGTATTCAAGCAGCAGGCAAATTAATCGCCAAAAACAGTGACAAGGGGCTACACAACGATGACGAGGAAGAGACCCGCCGCCAACAACAGAGGACAAAGGATTCCCCCTCAAGTTCGGGCGGTAAACATGATATACGCAACGATATTCCCAAGAGGGAGCGGAAGCGTGCATTAAGGGGCGATACGCGATGGAGCCATCGCCCCAAAATTCAACCCATGGTCCTCTTGCCCGATCACTTTCGATCGAAGAGACCATCCGACCATATCCGCCATGGCGGATTCGCGCATTGGTTTTAGACCCAATCGTTGATGGATTTCACCTCACGAGAGTCCTGATGGACGGCGGCAGAGCTGAACCTGCTTTATTAGGATACAAGTCGCAAGATGGGCATAGACCCTTCAAGGATTAAACCTACAACGCGACCTTCAAAGGCGCCATACCAGGTGTCGAGGCCAATTGTACAGGCTCGCCACATTGGAAGTGGTCTTGGATCCACGGATAATTTCGAAGCGAGGAGTTAATCTTCGACATAGTCCCGCTCCGCAGCGGCTATCACGCTCTGCTCGGACGAACCGCATTTGTAAAATTCAACGCGTGCCGCATTATGCATACCTTAAGCTCAAGATGCCAGGCCCTCGGAGTCATCACGGTCAATGGAAACACGGAACGCTCCTCCGAACGGAGGAACATACAGCGGCTCTCGCAGCGTAATCAGAGCAGCCTTTTAAGGCAATTCTCGAGTCCGGCCGTTAAACGACCGGACACGACCAAACGCGCCCGAGCAACATCAACCAAGACCACCTGCACGCCTCCGCATCGCCAGAGTAATGCGGCCCCAACCCCAGCCCTCGCAAAATTGCAAGACAAACTCTCCACAGACATAATTACGCCTGGAGATACCATGGGCATAGGGGAAGGGCACAACCACAACAGACCAGTGCGGTTCGACCACACCAGGGGATCCCAAGTGTGTCGCTCTTTTTGTTTTATTTTCTCTTTTTATACAGAACTCAGTCCGGCGGCGAACCCGCCGAACTCATGATGCAACAGCCAGGAAGGACAAAGGCGCGATGAACACTCGGTGGTCTCCATCAGAGCATTAAATTTGTTAAAATACAACATTCCGCTGCCTACCCCTGGAGGGAGACGCCTTTAATTCGTCCAATCCCTTGCTTTCCGCACTATTTGTATCATTCCGCACTGATAGCATATCTTCTCGAATAAAATGCAGCACTTTTTGCCTATAATTGCATTACTTTATATATATATATATATGTTCCTTTATGACATGTTGCACCCGTGCATCTTGGTACGGCCAAACACACCAGGGGCTTATGTCCTCCGCTTTATGGTGTGATAAAGTCCGCCCACTTTCACAAGTGCGGCACCCGAACTTATAGCATTATATGAATCAGCTCAATCATGCCTTGGGTCAATAGTTGGGTTTGCCCGGCTCCCATGTTCGGCACCTTACGCCCCGCTCTATCGGCTAAGGTAGCACTGGAGAACCACTGCGATTGCGCCCGGTTGAGCCGGGTTAACGCCTCGATGGAGAAAGCTAAAACTGACCGGCATGATAAAGCGAGAGACTGGTCGCTGTTCGAGAGGTCCTTCGGGTCCTTAAAGACCTACGCCGCTTGAGCGAAGTTCGGATTATGTCCGATGAAGGCGTGGATAGCGCCCCAATTCGGTCTTCGAATACTAGGGGCTTCACGAAATTTAAAATTATAGAATTCTATGGCTAAGTGAGAGTGTTCAAGCACTATAAGTCCGGTTGCCTTGTTCGTTGTGTTGAGCGCCTCCTAGATGGACCCAAAATGGGAACAAGAGTGCTCAAGTTTATCCCGAACACCCCAGACTTTCGTGGCATGGGGGCGAAGCCGACGACTTGCCATCTCTCAGATTTAATAAACGGCCGCATGAAGGTAATATTTTAAATTAAACAAGCGTTGCTTAGCGATATGAACAAAGTTTTCAGCGCACAGGATAACACATTGTGAATTCACTAAAAATTACATCCACAGGGCACTCATCCGCAATCTTGCGGGCACCCTTCAGACAGCCTTATAGTAAATTTCGGGCGTCGATGCTCCTTGCCCGCTGGTGGCGCGTCGCTGATTAGCTTCTCCGCATCCAGCTTGCCCCAATGCACCTTTGCGCGGCAAGGGCCCGACGAGCACCTTCAATACAGGCGGGCGCTTGATAACCTCCACCTGGGGCACTCATCCACCAGCCGTCGCCGACGAGGCCGAAGTAGCTCCTGTGCATGGCCTCTCCAGCCACACCGGACTATGAGGCCCTTCATGGCCTGCTCGGCCACCTTGTGAAGTTCGACCAGCTGCTTCACCTGGTCGCTAGGGGCACTGGATGGCCGGCCTCGAGATACCGAGACCGAAGACCTTCTTCGTTGAGCTCCCTCCTCGGCTCGGTAGAATGCCGCGACATCGTACACGCCATGCGAGGCAGATCTGCAAACGCCTCGAGAGCTCGAATCCGGGTAAGTAACACGTAATTTACATTCACATGCTTGCTTTGCATGAAAAATGCCTTACCCGCCGCTATCTTCCTCATCAACTCAACCTCTGAAGGGACTTATGGGCCTCGGCCTTGGCGGTTTTAGCACTTTCGAGAGCCGAGGCATGCTCGGACTCTCGAGTCTTTGAGTCACGCCCAAACTCTCATGCTTTTCCATGAGAGCCCGGAGCTCTTGCTGACCACCGCCACCCGCGCCTCCTGCTTTTCTCGCTCTGCCCGTTCCGTGGCCGCATTGCGTTCGGCAGCAGACACGGCCTCCTTCAGGGTCGCCACCTCGTTCGTGGCCCCTACAGTACCCATGTTATCCTTGTTATTTTTTTCGCAACCTAAATCCTTTTACAGAAGGTACAAATTCAAAGTGGTGTTACTCACCTTCTTTGTCTTGAGCTGCTTCTGGCGCGCCGAGCTCTTGCCGGACCGCCGAGCTCTGCTTCAACGCACCGACCTCCGCATCGGTCAAGGCGGAGAGGTCAGCAGCGCAGCCTGCAACCCATATTGACATAATTTTTAGCAACCCTGCGTATATCTTTTTTCAGATCCTCATCCGCTTTTCTTTCCGAACACCGAACCGAGCATCGGGGCTACTGTCTATGCGGTATTACATTGCATATTTTAAATTCTTACCTCAAAGCCCGATAGAAGGCTATTGCAGCTTCGGTCAGCCCACCTTTGGCGAAGCTGCACCTTGAATCACCGCACTCATAATAGTGCGTTGTTCTTCCTCGATGGAAGCGCCTGCAGCGCCTCAAAATTACCCGGCGCCTCCGGTTGGACGGAAGCCGCCGGCGTCACGGTCTTGCCCTTCGATCGAAGGGGCCGCGGCGGACTCGGAACCACTGCGGGTTCTGTTGTGGAGTCCGGCGCAAAGTCCGGGAGGATGCCTTGTGGCGCCTCCGGAGCCTCCCCCTGATGGGTCCCTTCTGGGGATCCCACCTCGGCGTCCTCGGCGTCGCGAGGGGTGGAGGCGGTCGGGATGGAGTCTACATCCGACGAAGCCAACGACCCGCTCGATGAAGCGGGGAGATCATCACTGGCCGGACTACAGGCAGCATGCGGCATTAGAATGACACCATGTGACGCAGAAAAAGAAATTATAAATCATTCAGGAATCCAGATACTTACGATCTCGCCGGAGGCCTGGCCCTCGAAGGCCATTCTTCCTCGCCAACGTTGATGTTGGCAGAGCTGTCCGGGGGAATAGTCCTTCCCCTCTTGGACCCTCCGGCCTCCCCAGTTGGGGAAGCCTTCCTCTTCCTCTCTCCCTCCTCTGGGAGAGAGTCCTCTTCCTCCTCCCCATTTTCGGGGGAGGAGTCAGCCCCGGAGTCGTCGGACACCTGAAAACGGGCACTCTTTCGAGCACCCTTGGCCTCCTTCTTGGCTTTCTTTTCCGGCACCACGTGCGGTGCCGGAACCAGCAGCCTCGCTAGACGAGCGTCTACTGGATTTTCTGGCATAGTAGCCGGACAGGTAATCTGCTCCGCCTTCTTCATCCAGTCCTGTCAAAGGAAAAGGGGAAATTAAAACCCGATAGAGTCAAACTATGAAAACAAGTGTCCCGTAAAGGGTAGAATCACTTACCTCGTCGGCTGGCTGGCGGCGAAATCCGCGATCTTCGATCGCGGATGCGGGGCTTCGGCGCCTTGAATAGCACCTTCCAGCGCCTTCAGACGTTGTGTCGAAGAGCTTGTTCAGCGCCTGGTGCTGTTCCGGATCGAACTCCCATAGATTGAATGCCCGCTCTTGGCATGGGAGAATCCGCGACGAGCATGACCTGGACCACGTTAACCAGCCCGAGCTTCTTCACCAGCTTCTTGATAAAGGCTTGGAGTCCCGTCGGCTCCTTCAAACTACCCCACAAGAAGCCCTTCTCTTTCCGGAGGTGAGC
This sequence comes from Aegilops longissima, assembly GCA_021605205.1. Lineage (NCBI taxonomy): Eukaryota > Viridiplantae > Streptophyta > Magnoliopsida > Poales > Poaceae > Aegilops > Aegilops longissima. Next base: position 122,224,940 of record CM038678.1, read on the forward strand.
TGCGTGGGGATACCAGATCTAAACTTCGGGGCCGCCGCCCATTTAGGGTCACGCTGCTCGGTGATATAGAACCACCCGATTGCCACCCCTTGACGGATTCCACGAAGGCCCCTTCAACCAAAGGACGTTGGGCATCTTGCCCAACATGGCGCCCAAGACTCCGCTTGAATGCCCTTCACTACCTTCGGCTTGACATTGAAGGTCTTGAGCCACAAGCCGAAGTGGGGCTGGATGCAGAGGAAGGCCTCGCACACGACGATAAACACCGAGATGTTGAGGATGAAGTTCGGCGCCAGATCATGGAAATCCAGGCCGTAGTAGAACATGAGCCCCCGGACAAAGGGGTGAAGTGGAAAGCCCAGTCCGCGGAGGAAGTGGGAAAGAAAGACAACCCTCTCATGGGGCCTGGGGGTGGGGATGAGCTGCCCCTCGTCAGGCAGCCGGTGCGCGATGTTGCCGGAAAGGTATCCGGTGCCGCGCAGTTTGGCGATTTGCTCCTCCTTAACGGTGGAGGCCAACCATTTACCTCCCGCTCCGGACATGGTCGGAGAAGGTTGAGACGAGATGCGCGAACTTGGGCGCTGGAGCTCGAGTATGCGGAGATGGATAAGCAAAGGAGGAAGAAGGCGAGGTGAGAAGGTGAATCCTTATCCCTTATATGGGCGGGCGAAGTCTTCGCGTCCCCACCGCCTGGTAAAACTCGCTTATCTCCCAAGCGTCACCATCAATGACGCGGTTGGGTTACCCACGCCCGTATTGATGAGAATCCCGGATTATGGGGAAACACGATCTCTGCTTCAACAAAGACGTGCCAAGGAAACCGCTTCGCTAAATGCGCTGAGGTGGTAAAGTAAAAAACAATTCGAGTAATGGCTTGGTAGTGGTGTGACGTCATGCCACGGAAGACGTCAGCAGATGGAACTTGTGTATATATTATTATTCTCTCTACGGTGGAATGTGGAATTTATTTTGCAGAGCCGGACACTATCATGGTGTTCACAATCTTCTATCATTTGGAGGAGGAACCCGCCTTGCAATGCCAAGCAATATACACGCTGGACTTATCGTCATTGAAGCCTGGTTCAGGGGCTACTGAGGGAGTCCCGGATTAGGGGGTGTCCAGATTGCCGGACTACCATCATCGGCCGGACTATCAGCGGCCGGACTATCATCATCAACTGGACTCCAAGACTATGAAGATACAAGATTGAAGACTTCACCCCGTGTCCGGATGGGACTTTCCTTGGCGTGGAAGGCAAGCTTGGCGATACGGATATGTAGATCTCCTACCATTGTAACCGACTCTATGTAACCCTAGCCCTCTCCGGTGTCTATATAAACCGGATGGCTTTAGTCCGTAGGACTACAATCACAACAACCCTTACAATCATACCATAGGCTAGCTTCTAGGGTTTAGCCTCCTTGATCTCGTGGTAGATCCACTCTTGTAAACATCCACAATATCAATATCAATCAAGCAGGATGTAGGGTTTTACCTCCATCAAGAGGGCCCGAACCTGGGTAAACATCGCGTCCCTTGTCTCCTGTTACCATCCGCCTAGACGCACAGTTCGGGACCCCCTACCCGAGATCCGCCGGTTTTGACACCGACACCCGCCGTTTGGGCTATTTCGTGTATTGGCTTTCAAGGTGAACTCTTTGATGGGAGAGGACCGAACCGTGGAGCTACCGCGGAAGAGTTGAAGATGCTGCAATACAATGCTCAAGCTTGCGATATCCTCTTCAATGGATTGTGCCCCGAAGAATTCAACAAAATCAGCCGTCTTGAGAATGCAAAGGAAATTTGGGATACTTTGATTGATATGCACGAAGGTACCGACTCCATCAAGGAATCCAAATTGGATGTGCTTCAAAGTCAACTTGACAAGTTCAAAATAAAGGATGATGAAGGTGTCGCTGAAATGTACTCTAGGCTTGCTTTCATCACAAATGAGATTGCCGGCTTAGGAAGTGAGGAAATGACCGATAGATTCATCATCAAGAAGATCCTAAGAGCCTTGGATGGAAAATATGATACCATGTGCACATTGATCCAAATGATGCCCAATTACAAAGATCTCAAGCCAACGGAAGTCATTGGAAGAATTGTTGCTCATGAGATGTCACTCAAGGATAAGGGAGAGATTCACAACAAGTCAAGTGGTGCTTACAAAGCCTCATGTGATGCCCCTACATCATCAAGTGAGAAACAACCTTCAATGAGGAATTGAGCCTAATGGTGAAGAACTTCAACAAGTTCTACAAGAGTAGAAGCAAGGAAAGAAGTTCCAAGTCAAGGTCCTACAATGCCAAAACATCTTCAAGTCGTGAGCATAATTGCTACAATTGTGGAAGACCCGGACACTACTCCAATGAGTGTACGGCTCCCTACAAAAGAAGAGAAGATTCACCCAAAAGGAAAAGTAGAAGAGAAGAATCACCACCAAGAGAAAGGAGGAGTAGAGATGATCGTTATGAACGAAGAACCTCTCGGAGAAGCAAGGATTCAGAAAGGAAGGAGAAATCATCAAGGAGATACACAAAACGAAGACATCAAGCTCATGTTGGTGAATGGGTATCCGGCTCAGACTCCGACCATCACTCCGAAAGAAGTTATCACTCCGACTCCGAATATACTCAAGATGAAGGTGCTGCTGGTCTAGCACTTGTCAACCAACTCCTACGACATATTTGACTCACCAAATGAAGGAATTGGGAGGTGCTTCATGGCTAAAGGCCCAAAGATATCACACCCCGAGTATGTTGATTTCAATAGTGATGAAGATGATTTGCTAGGTGATGATGATTTACTTGTTGACAACTCTAGTGATGAAAACTATGATGAATTTGTTGTTAATCATGCTAATCAAGATAAAACGAATGATGATGATAAGAAGGAGATTGAGCGTCTAACTAAAGAACTAACCACTCTTAAGTTAGCTCATGAAACTACCTTGGAAGATCATCGAGAACTTTTAAAGACTCATGAGAAGTTACATTTTGAAAAGGTCAACCTTGAGCAAGAGCATGGGTTCTTAAAAACAATCAATGATGATCTTCGCAAGAAAAGTTCTTCTTACATTGCCAAGCGTTTACTCTTGTCTACTTACATGCCACATGTTAAATCTAGCAACAAGAGTAAGAAAGGTTCTTCTTCTAGTAGTAACAACAATCATGTTAAATCCAATGTTGTTGCCTCTAGTAGTTCTCTTGATTCCACGAACGATTCTCTTAGCCAAGTTACACTTGAGCAAGAAAATAGCTTATTGAAGGGAATCATAGAGAAAGGTGTTTACAAGAGCCTTTCCGGGAGTAAGCAATTTGAGGAAATTGTACGCAAGCAAGGAAGGCACCGGAAGAATCAAGGTGTTGGTTTTGAACGAAAGTTCAATGCCAATGGAGTTGAGTGGGAAGAAGATAAATACCCCAAGACGAAGTTTGTTCCTCAACAAGAGAAGTATGATCCTACTTCTTTCCAAGGGACACAAGCTCAAGGTGATCTTCCACCACAAGACCACAAGCAAAAAGGCAAGGATAAGCTTCAAGAGGAGATTGATGCATTTGAAGAAGCTCCTGAGGCCTTGGTCAAGTGGGTTCCCAAGACTACATCAAGTTCTACTTCATCAAGTACGGCTACAACTCCAAGGATTCCCATCAAGATGATGTGGATCCCGAAGAATAAGAACTAGAGAGTAATTGAGGGTGACTCCGCCAACATACTTCACTCATATCATTTTGGCGAGGACAAGTGCAAACAACTTCCACATCTTGCACTAGTTCAAGGAGTCACAAACCCTCTTGTTGGTAAGACAAGGGACAAGGTAACCTAATGATTTCATGGACATCATATTGTGTGTGTACATCACTCTATGTATATGGATATCCTTGTTTGTTCCTTGTGGGACTAACCCGTGTATGTATTGAAAGTGCAAATCACTCCAATGGATTGCTTCGAATGATCTACATGAACATTGAGCATCCACATCTTCAACATCTACATGAAGTCATCATCGACAAAACCCAAGGTTAGTTCATCCCTCTTAGGGGGATATCACATCTAGGGGGAGATTTACTCTAATCAATTGAGCTAAAGCAACTCTAATGGTGCGAACACAACAATGCTTTATGTAGAAGTGGCAACCCCACTTGTGCTTGAACAATGAGTATGACCTATGATCAAATGTTCTCACTTGACTCCTAAGTCAATATACTCTTATATAGATGACCTAGTCATCGCCAATTGCTTGATAGATGCTAGAGTGTTTGTGCATGCTTTGTCACATATTTGATTTGCCACTTTATTGTGTGAGCATGTTGATTGCATACTTTACTCATTCGAGGACAACCACTTGTTGCTTTGATTGTTTGGCTCTTTTATCTTTTTGCCAAGTGGATGGACAAGAATGCCTAAGAACTTCCTCTAGCTCTTTATGCTTTTCTCGTCTCAAACTCTATTCATGCTACATCACCAAGTTTTATGAAGTCAGATTCAAACCACCCTGTGTGAGGAGCACTCGGAGTCCCCAATTCTCCATAGACTTAAACTTCCAAAACCTCTCTGTGCATTTCGGTATGACCGATCCATCTTCTTCGGTCACACCGAGTTCACTGAGTTGATCTAGGTTTTCAACCTCGGTGCAACCGATTTGAACTTTTCGGTCACACCGAGTTGCAGTAACTGCTTGTGATTCTGCATCTCGGTGCCACCGAGTTGTTCCACTCGGTCACACCGATAGGGTCAGGATAAATAAACCCACGGGTGAGATTTTGGAAATTTCTTCAAAACTACTCAGCCCGCGCGTGTCCTGCTCTGTCGCCTCGGGTCTCCGAATCGTCTTCTCGTTGCCAGTGACCTCCCGCCGCTGGTTTCTGTCACCGTCAAGGGGATTCAACCCCATCATTGCTGCTGTAGCAAACTCACCGCCGGACTAGGGTATGAGTTCAAACTTTTGTGCTAATTCCTTACTCCGATTCTTAGCACAATGCAATACCATGTTCTTTACCACGTATGAGATCAATCTATCTAGAGAAAACTTCCTTTAGGTTAGGTTTGATTTGAAAATTTAGGGTTAGATTTCCGCCGAACTCATCTCGGACCGACCGAGTTGTGGAAATCGGTCTCACCGATTTGGCTTAGGCCATTGCACTTGCACTTTTCGGTCTGACCGAAAGCTGCAAATCGGTGCAACCGAATTCAACCCATGTTTTGGTTCAAGATACAACAATGCATGATGTAGGTAAATTTTTGCAGAAAGCTAGTTTTGAGTGCAATGACATGTTCAACAACTTGTAAGACATGCATCGGGAGAATTCAAGTAACCATGAGGACAAGTTACAGATATCAACATAAATAGAGTGGGCATCAACCCAACTCAATCATGTCAAGTCCTTTGACTTGACCCAGGTAGATCTTCCCACTTATCCAAACACACACACTGGTTTATAGACATGTGGACGTAGCCCAAGAGCGGTTACCCAACTGTCCTTGACCGTGGACACGGCTATTCGAATAGTTTGACACTCTGCAGAGGTTGCACACTTTACCCACAAGATCCGGGAACTTCCGTGTCATCCACGACCATGATACCTCAAGTACCCGGTAAGCACCGATCACTATCTTTCCCTAGACGACACTAACAAGGAGTCGACTCTGTTCCAGATCCTCACGATGTACATCATACGAGACACACTCGAGATCGTAACATCCGAGAGGGGACACAACGGTGTATCCGGTGCCCTGTGAAAACAGTCATGGCCGCCCTACCTGGCACGATCCCGTCCCGAGAGAGAGCACCAACTCTCCCCCGTCACTAGTAATGCGGGCTCCAAGCTAGTATCGGCCTAGGTAATCAATAATGCCCTTTCCCATATAAGGGTAGAGTGGTTGCGCATGTAAGGTTGGAATAATGGTCGCAACTTAAACCAATCCATTTTGAAAACAACACACACACTTGCCTCGGTACACCACTTCATCATCAAGTGGCTACCCAACTCATCATCTCCCACAGGCATAAGTGGCACCCGATGGGGTTTTCGAAAAGTCTTTTGAAAATACTTTGTCTCCATCACCATGCATATTCCCGTCCCTTTTTGCGTAGCACTACTTTAGCATCCTATCTACCCCAACCGGCATAACCCTCATAAGAAGGTAGGGCCATGCATAATGCAAGTATCAATGAGGAAGTACGATGGCAAACCATCAAAGTGGTTACCACCTGATCATGATTCCGTTGCAACAACAATATGGTGCTATATGACATGCATAAAAAGGGTTTCATAGACATGGTCATAGGGCTGCTTGCTTGTTTTAACAAAGTCTTCGAGGTCTTCTAATATCTCTGGTCCAACTCCGAGCATTTCGTCTACTTTGTCAACTATCGTCGAAAACAACCATAATAAGCAACACGACAAGGCAAAAATAAAAGTGCTCTAAAAATGTGAGTTGGACTTTTCTAGGATACCTCTGGTCATATGAGGAATGACCAAGGTGATTTCATTGGAAGCGGATCAATGGATATTTCTAAACATTTTGATATGATGGAATCAAGGGGTTTATGGATTTGCAAGAAGTGTACAGAAATATATTTTTGAAAAATGAGCAAAGGCACCCATTTAACAAATCATGATTTTAGAAGCATCTAGGAGTTGGTTTCACTGGATTTGGAGTTCAAATGAATTTCCTATGAATTTGCAAAGTTGACAAATATGAAGAAATGGCTCAATATATTATGTGGTACAAAGAGTGTTAGGAAAAATGTTCATAAACTAAGTTATGAACTTAGAAGCATCTAGGAATTTGAATCATGGCATTTGGATCAAATTTGAGCTCTCTGTGATTTTCTAAAGTTCATCACAGAAATGGAAAATGGGGTTTTATTGGATTTGTGTGGAGAGAGGTGTTCTGGAAAAATGTGCATGTTGCACCAACAGGTAGAGCATGATTTATGGAGTCACCAAAAATTTGAATCATTCAATTTGGAGTTAATATGAATATTTGGGAGATTTTACTAATTTTTGGAAAAAGAAAAAGAGAGAAACAGACAAGGGCTTTACCCTTAAGAGGCGCACAGGGCGAGGTTTAGCAGCAGGATGCCACTGGGCTGGCCCAGCAGCTCAGTCGCACGCGCGTAGGGGCCACGTCGAAGGCGGCTTCATGAAAATACGCCTTTGCGCTGGAGAGGCCGTAACGGAGGAAGCCGTCTCCACTTAAACGGGCGGGCCCGTCCACTTGGTCGCTGACGCGCGGGCCCCAGCGGCAGGTCGCCTTCAACCTCCCGCGCGGCGCGACGAGAAACACAGGAGGCGAGGCCGAGCGGCGCCGGCGCTCTCCCCGGCGGCACCGGCCACCTCCATCGATGCCCAGCACTCCGGCGTGCTCAGGGGAGCGTGCCGCATACGGAGAGGTGCGCCATGATCGCTGGGGTGGTCGGATGCGAGCAGCGCATCGCCCGTGGCAGACGGCGGCGATGGTAAGGGTGGGACACGTTGCTGCAGCCGCGGAGACGAAGAAATGGAGCTCGGGAGATGTCCTTGGGGAGGTTGGTGATGCTCTGGTGGAATCTAAAGGGGAGGGGAGAGGCCACAGAGCGCGAATTTAGGAGGAGGCCTATGACATGGCTCCGGCCGTGGAGGTGGGCGGACGGCAGGAGAGGGAGAGGTAGGTTGATCTAGGGGATGCACAGGAGGGGGAGAGAGCAAACGGAGAACAGAGAGGGCTCAAGGGTGGCCTTTTATGGAGGGGCGATGGTGCACCGTGAGGTCATGCACCGGCGAGGCTATTGTCGTTGCTGCAAGCCACGGGGGCGCGCGCGGGCGTGTCTGGGGTGCTCGTGGGGTTGGTCTAGGGCGAGGGGAGAGAAGAGAGATAGCGGGGAAGGGCCAGAGCATCGCGTGTGTGAGGCTGCCCATTGAGCGCTTCAGGCGGCCGGCTTGGCGTCTTGAAGGAGGCAGGAGGAGGGAGAAGGAGGAGGGGTACCAGGTCGTGGCGTGTTGAGGACGCCGAGGAGCATCGTCGGGCGCGCCGGGGAGGCCCGAGGTACTTGGCAGGGGGCGGCTACAGTGCGGGAGCGCACTGTAGCGCGCTCCAGAGCGCCCATATGGCTGTCCAGGCCATTTTCTATGCTTGTGGGCGCGCCCTTGCATGTCCAGTAGCATTTGGGGGGTGCTAAGGAAGGAATCTTGGCCTTGGATGCTTTGGGTGGCCAGTGGGTGAAGAGAGAGGAAGGAGAAGAGTGGAAATGGGGCTATCCAGAATAGAAAATTGGTGGTTCCATCCCCTTGATCAGTAAGCATTGACTTGTGCTAAATGCCAGAGGTAGAGGGAGGTTAGGAGGAGGTGTGGTAAAGAGGAGAACTCATTTGGATTAGTGGAAGAGGCCCAAATAGGGTTTTTAGTTAAAATGCGGAAGGTGTTTGATGCTGGTTTGGGCAAGTAGATGGTCTCCATTTTCCATGAGACTCCACAGGGTGAAATGAGACATATAATTAGGGCCTTCCACCAATTTGGAGCTTATTTGGGCAAAGTTCCCAATGCAACTTTTGTAAACCCTAGAAATTAGCAGAAATGAACTTGTGTAAATCTAGTTGAGCAAATCACTTCCCCTTGATGCACCACTTGGACTAGTAGCCTCATTTGGTCATGTGAAGATGCTAACAAAAGTTGGGGTCAAGGAGAGAAAGTTGGTAGTACAAAGTTCTTCAAATTTGATTCTGGTCAGAGAGGGTTTTGGGGCATTTTGGTGAACCAAAAATGATCTTAATTGAGAGTAGGCTTGGCAAGGTCATCAAACAGGTCATATGTGACATGATAGAATTTTCTTGGAATTTTTGGGGAATATTTCCTTTGTAAATATTTCAAAAGCTTGAAATATCCAGAAAGGGTTTTTGAGGGATTTGACCAATATTTTGAACATGACCATGTGTTGAAACTCTTATACATGGACAATATATGTCCACTGAGCTTCCCTGATTTTTGTCAAATATTTGAAACAATAAAATAATTTTTCCCCATTAAAGACCATTTCTGGCCTTAAGAAAAAGCTTTTAAATAAAATAGGAAAATAACTTTTAAAATTATATTTTTGTGGTTTCTGGGTATCCTATATCTAATAAGAGTCAAATATATTTTTGGAAAGATTTTTACTACCCTTAATTAAGTACTTGCAGTGCAAACCTCAATTCAGGGGTTTTTGAAAAAACTAATTTTTGAAAATACTTTTTGGCCAATTATTTTTGCAAGAAATTATTTTTATGTCCTATACACATGGCATAATCATTGGGAAAGGTTTTTGGATCAAGAAGAAGGATTATAAGTGTTGGAGGATTTATTTTATTTTTAGAGCACTTGCAAACAACAAACAAAAACCAATCAAGGCAAGGTCCAAAACACTCAAAAGTTTTTGTCAAACCACATTTTATCATAATTGTTAGCTTAAGTGTAGTGGCATGAAAATCAGGGTGTGACAGACCTACCCCCCTTACAAGAATCTCGTCCCCGAGATTCCCAAACTAGGCGCTGAAAGGGATACGTAAACTTGATCCGGGTAGTCTTCAAGTCCTCATGTTGCTTCTTCCGTGTAGTGCTCCATTGAGATTGAAGTACTTGATGGTGTGGCTTCGTATGACGCTCTTCTTGATCCAGGTTGCTAATGGGTAGTTCGCAGAGGTTAGATTGGGCTAGGGTCGATGGCTCGGTGGTCAATGCCCTCGAGAGATCGGGCAAGTTAGGAAGTTGGAAACACTTCGGGTTGTGATGCATGGAAAGCGCCAGCACATCAGTAACTCGGTGGTAGCTCCAGCTGGTAGCCGTCTACTCTTCGTCTTGCGGTGATCTTGGAGGGGATCGGTAATCTTGGTGTGAGCTTCTCTTGACATAAAAATGCTTGGTTCTCTTGAGAGGAGTGGCTCGTAGATACACATGGTCTTCAATGTGGAAGTTTACTTCTTGGCGACGGTGGTTGGTATAGTTCTTCCTCCTTGGCATGGCGGTCTTCAAATGTTCCTTGACCGGCTCAACTATTCTTCTTCCGTCTTCGGGTAGACAAGTATGTTACCAAAATAAAGATGACACCAACTTTTCCAAGTACTCCATGAAGACTTTGTTCATGAGGTACATAAAGTAGGATGGGGGTATTGGTGGTGGTCACGGTTGAGTATGGTCCAAGGTGTTCTCGATCTAGAGTCAAGACCCATGGTCATGATCCGACCATGTTGTAGCTTGGTAGGCCTTAAGGGTTTCAACGATTCTAGGGTGCGAGTGAACGTTTATCATCTTATCCTTGAGCACAATTCCTGAGATGCCAATTGTTCTATCTAGTCCTCCAAATAGATCACCTTATACTGCTGAAAGCATCATTTCGTATAAGTCAACTCCAATCATCACTCATACTATTCATATCCCCATGACTTCCAAGAGGAGGTCTAACAAAATCATATATGTCTACGATCCCCAAACTCATATGTGTGGCTACCCCTAAAAATCCATGGGTAGAGCATACAAGCTTCCAAGCTGGAATAAAACAGGACAATCCAAGTGCTCATCATATTCTTCCAAGGTCCATGTTAGTGCATCTCTATCCTAAGGAGACACGTCGTATGCCACTCCAAAACCTTGTTTCCTTTCCTATGAATCAACTCCAACAACCCGTTAACTTCCATTAATCACTACATAATCGATTAATTCTACAAATCCAACGCCTATGCTGGTGTTCCACATGATCTCCTAAAGTCCCTATAATCCTCAATACTTGAAAGGGCTGTCTTACTATAGCCAGTCCACCAATTCCCGTTATCGGGGTCAAGTAACTTCCAACCTCTATCTTATATAGATCCTTAAATCAATTCCAATCTCCTAGTTTATTGTCCATCGAGAAACATGGTATCACGATCAAGATCATCACTCTAAATCCAATTTACTCCGAATCCTACAGGCTTACTCAGCATCTATACTCAACTAGGATCACCTATTTAAATCCAAATCTCTTGTTCAACGAGGAATCCTACATCTTTCCCTCAAGTTATTTATGTAATATCAACTGTCTCCTATCAATATCATCTGATCAAGTCAAATCCTTGCACTTCCAGGAGTTTCAGCTTGCGATCATAATTGTCCTATAAATCCAATTTACTTGGGGGTAATGGAAGCTATGCTAATCTATACTCATGATCCCACCAAGTTCATCTACCAACATCAAAGCCTCATAATCCACCAAATAGTCTCATATAATTCCTCAAGTCATTGATATAAACTCATCAAGTCATTTGTCCTCTATTCTATATCCTCAAACTGGTCTTCCCTATGGCATAGTCAGTTCTGGTGCTATATTAGGATGATAATGTGCTCGTTCACTATGTCCACTAGTTCCATAATGAACCCAGTGTTGTCCAAGGTTTACAGAGGCTTAACTGGTTCTCTTGCAATTCTATGGGTTAAGCACATGGTTAAGGACTCGAGCTGGGGTATCTCGTGAAGTCTCAAAGGGTCTAGGAATGGGTTTCTAGTATGGGGGTTAAACATAACTCTACGGGGTTTTACTTGGTCGAGGAGGCTGTAGAAAATTTCTTCAGTGTTAGTTGGTTGTCGAAGTAGAATCCTTGGTGTACCTTGTCTTGCCGATCTTCAGTTAAGGAGAGAGAGATGAGAGGGAAAAGTAGCATAGAGGAGGGGAATGCCTAAAGGGGGTTCTATAGTGTAGGTGCAAACAAACAGGCGCCAAAAAGGGCCAAACAAAGGAAAACAAGGAAGATGATATAGTCGCGTACTTGTCGCCTAGGGAAAAAGTGCGACCTATATCAAAACATAAAACAAATAAAAACAAGCAACACATAGTCATGGTTCTATTCGAACCATCATACGGACTCGACTGCGCATAGGGGGTACACGACTCATCCTACCCTAGGGGTCCTCGGATTTAGTAGGCGTGCTTTGCTCCGTGCCTCATGCAGTCTTCTGGGTTTTCCTCAGGTGTCGCTACGTCACTTGTAGTTGTTTGATGAAACGATCCGGTTGGGCTCAAGAATCTTCATCAACTTCTACTTTGCTGAAGTGATGGGGTGAAGGTGGCTCCTCGTAACTGGCATTGACTTGGTCTTCTATTGTCTTCTTAATCACGACGATCCCCTTTTTGTCTTCTAACCCGTCGATGGTACCAGGTAGGTAATCCTTTATGCAATGACATTATCAAGGCATAATAGAAGTCCATCATGTCGGTTACGTTGATGACAACATCGACACCAAGAGCGGGGGATGAGGAGAACCGTTTTCCTGCTCACTATGGTGAGGCGGACCAAATGGCGAGGTTCTCATCCACCGGTAGTAGCTGATACAACAACGGTAAGGACAGGATTGCTCTATTAGCGATGTATATCATGATCTTGCATATCCTATACCCTGGTCATCGTAGGCCAAGGTTGCGTCATCCTGGGGCAGTGTCGAAGGTGTCACCATCTTCTGGGTCCCTATGTCCTCATTCCTCGAGACGGTTTCTTTTATTGGTATCGTCCTGTCGTGGTGTCGCCAAACTTGTGTTCAGAAGACGTGGGCTAATGTCTGGCAAGGCGTCGTCCTTCTAGGTTATCCACAAGGATTACAAGGAATCCAGTGGTCAGGGGCATAATGGTTCTAGCGACCAAAGGTTTTGAAGAGGAAGAGATCAATAAGGAAAGTATACCTTAGTTTTTGAAAAACTGAGAAGGGAAGAGAAGTATAGATAGTTTTGAAAACTAGTAGTAGTTTTGGAAATAGTTTTACCCTAACTAACGACCATGCTAACTAAGGCTCCCTACAGTTAGGATGGCTCTGATACCAGCTCTGTGGGGACCCCGACTCATAAGTCGAGATCACCGAATGCACGTACAAAGGATCCCGAGATCAATGCTCACCGAACACACGAAGCTGAATAACAAGAGTCTTACATCCATACATATCGTTTTACACAAGTAGGACCATTAAGGTCAAGTCTTGAGTGTATCGTCGCAGCGGAAATCTTCAATAACAATTTGGACCCACGCCATCTGCCTTAACCCTACAGGAATTCTGACTGGGAAGCGTCCTAGCTCGCATGTTCGTCACCAAGGTACTCTTCATTATATCCTATTCTTTCGTGCCTGGCCAATAAAATAACAAGTGGCAAGTCAATGAGTACTTTGAATATACTCGCAAGCAACCCATGTTTTGGTTCAAGATACAACAATGCATGATATAGGTTAATTTTTGCAGAAAGCTAGTTTTGAGTGCAATGACATGTTCAACAACTTGTAAGACATGCATCAGGAGAATTCAAGTAACCATGATGACAGGTTACAGATATCAACATAAATAGAATGGGCGTCAACCCAACTCAATCATGTCAAGTCCTTTGACTTGACCCAAGTAGATCTTCCCACTTATCCAAACACACACACTGGTTTGTAAACATGTGGACGAGCCCAAGAGCGGTTACCTAACTGTCCTTGACCGTGGACACGGCTATTCAATAGTTTGACACTCTGCAGAGGTTGCACACTTTACCCACAAGATCCGGGAACTTCCGTGTCATCCACGACCGCGATACCTCAAGTACCCGGTAAGCACCGATCACTATCTTTCCCTAGACGACACTAACAAGGAGTCCACTCGCTGTTCCGTATCCTCACGATGTACATCATACGAGACTCACTCGAGATCGTAATATCCGAGAGGGGACACAACGTGTATCCGTGCCTCAGTAAAAACAGTCATGGCCGCCCTACTCGCACGACCCGTCCCGAGAGAGAGCACCAACTCTCCCCGCCACTAGTAATGCAGGCTCCAAGCTAGTATCGCCTAGGTAATCAATAATGCCCTTTCCCATATAAGGGTAGAGTGGTTAGCATGTAAGGTTGGAATAATGGTCGCAACTTAAACCAATCCATTTTGAAAACAACACACACACTTGCCTCGGTACACCACTTCATCATCAAGTGGCTACCCAACTCATCATCTCCCACAGGCATAAGTGGCACCCGATGGGGTTTTCGAGAAGTCTTTTGAAAATACTTTGTCTCCATCACCATGCATATTCCCGTCCCTTTTTGCGTAGCACTACTTTAGCATCCTATCTACCCCCACCGGCATAACCCACATAAGAAGGTAGGGTCATGCACAATGCAAGTATCAACGAGGAAGTACGGTGGCAAACCATCAAAGTGGTTACCACCTCATCATGATTCCGTTGCAATTAAAATATGGTGCTATATGACATGCATAAAAAGGGTTTCATAGACATGGTCAAAGGGCTGCTTGCCTGTTTTAACAAAGTCTTTGAGGTCTTCTAATATCTCTGGTCCAACTACGAGCATTTCGTCTACTTCGTCAACTATCGTCGAAAACAACCGTAATAAGCAACCCGACAAGGCAAAAATAAAATTTCTCTAAAAAAATGTGAGCTGGACTTCTCTAGGATACCTCTGGTCACATGAGGAATGACCAAGGTGATTTCATTGGAAGTGGATCAATGGATATTTCTAAACATTTCGATATGATGGAATCAAGGGGTTTATGGATTTGCAAGAAGTGTACAGAAATATATTTTTGAAAAATGACAAAAGGCACCCATTTAACAAATCATGATTTTAGAAGCATCTAGGAGTTGGTTTCACTCGATTTGGAGCTCAAATGAATTTCCTATGAATTTGCAAAGTTAAAAAATATGAAGAAATGGCTCAATATATTATGTGGTACAAAGAGTGTTAGGAAAAATGTTCATAAACTAAGTTATGAACTTAGAAGCATCTAGGAATTTGAATCATGGCATTTGGATCGAATTTGAGCTCTCTGTGATTTTCTAAAGTTCAACACAACAATGGAAAATGGGGTTTTATTGGATTTGTGTGAGAGAGGTTTTCTGGAAAAATGTGCATGCTGCACCAACAGGTAGAGCATGATTTATGGAGTCACCAGAAATTTGAATCATTCAATTTGGAGTTAATATGAATATTTGGGAGATTTTACAAATTTCTGGAAAAAGAAAAAGAAAGAAACATACAAGGGCTTTACCCTTAAGAGGCGCACAGGGCGAGGTTTAGCAGCAGGACGCCACTGGGCCGGCCCAGCGGCTCGGCCGCACGCGCGCAGGGGCCACGTCGGAGGAGGCTTCATGAAAATACGCCTTCGCGCTGGAGAGGCGGTACCGGCGGAAGCCGTCTCGACTTAAACGGGCGGGCCCGCCCACTGGGTCGCTGACGCGCGGGTCCCAGCGGCAGGTCGCCTTCAACCTCCCGCGCGGCGCGACGGGAAACATAGGAGGCGAGGCCGAGCGGCGCCGGCGCTCTCCCCGGCGGCACCGGCCACCTCCGTCGACGCCCAGCACACCGACGTGCTCAGGAGAGCGCGCCGCATCCGTCGAGGTGTGCCACGATCGCTGGGGTGGTCGGACGCGAGCAGCGCATCGCCCGCGGCAGACGGCGGCGATGTTGAGGGTGGGACACGACGCTGCAGCCGCAGAGAGGAAGAAATGGAGCTCGGGAGATGTCCTTGGGGAGGTTGGTGATGCTCTGGTGGAATCTAAAGGGGGGGGAGAGGCCACAGAGCGCGAATTTAGGAGGAGGCCGACGACATGGCTCTGGCCATGGAGGTGGGTGGAGGGCACGAGAGGGAGAGGTAGGTTGGTCTAGGGGATGCACGGGAGGGGGAGCGAGCAAACGGAGAACGGAGAGGGCTCGGGGTGGCCTTTTATGGCGGGGCGATCATGCACCGTGAGCTCATGCGTCGACGAGGCAGTTGTCGTCGCTGCAAGCCACGGGGGCGCGCGTGGGTGTGTCTGGGGTGCTCGTGGGGTTGGTCTAGGGCGACGGGAGAGAAGAGAGATAGCGGGGAAGGGCCAGAGCATCGCGCGTGTGAGGCTGCCCATTGAGCGCCGGGCTTCAGGCGGCGGTCAAGTAGAGGAGGCAGGAGGAGCGAGAAGGAGGAGGGGTACCAGGCCGTGGCGTGTTGAGGACGCCGAGGAGCATCATCGGGCATGCCGGGGAGGCCCGAGGTGCTTAGCAGGGGGCTACTATAGCGGGAGCGATCAGAAGCGTGCTCCAGCGCCCATATGGCTGTCTGTGCCATTTTCTATGCTTGTGGGCGCCCTTGCATGTCCAAGAGCATTTGGGGGTGCTAAGGAAGGATCTTGGCCTTGGATGCTTTGGGTGGCCAGTGGGTGAAGAGAGAGGAAGGAGAAGAGTGGAAATGGGGTTGTCCAGAATAGAAAATTGGTGGTTCCATCCCCTTGATCAATAAGCATTGACTTGTGCTAAATGCCAGAGGTAGAGGGAGGTCAGGAGGAGGTGTGGTAAAGAGGACAACTCATTTGGATTAGTGCACTACAAAAAAAGACACATCCGTGACATTTTGGGCCGAACGAAAAAAAATTATGTCATACATATGACACTTCTATGACGATAATTGTGACAAAACCCGGTATCATCATAGATGTGGTGGGCTCCTACTTCTATGACAAAAAATCATGACAGAAAATGGGCTTTTCGTCCTGGGCGGGCCGGAGATGCAGTTGCATGACATTCTTTGGGCCGTCCATGACGGAAAAAACCATGGTAGAAGCGAGGGGAGGAAAATTTTGGGAAGTTGCCGGTTACGGTAGGAGGTCGGGGCCGAGCGATGCGCGTTTCTCTCGTACACGTACGCACGTGTGTGCAAGGCGTTGGCTCTAACTGAACCTGAGCGAGGCATTGGGCTCTAACTTAACCCGAGCGATTGCACTGCAGGCTACGCATTACTAAACCCGAGCGATCGATCGATGGCTGTTAACTGAACCCGATGGAGCGATTCTTCGCTATCGCCGCTAATCAAGCCGATCGATGCTGCCTCGGGATGAATAAAGGAGCGGTGGCGTTGCCTCTGGATGAACAGGACCCCGTGGTGTGGAGGGCTGGATGAACAGTAGACGGTGGAGGAGTGGCCGTGGAGGGGTGGTTAAACAGGACCCCGTGGTGTTGAGGGCTGGATGAACAGTAGACGATGGAGGGGTGCCCTTGGAGGGGTGGTTGAACAGTAGCCGGTGGAGTAACGCGCGGTGGAGGCTGGATGAACAGGAGCCCGTGGAGGCTGGAGGAGGTCGACGGTAGCCCGTGGAGGCCGGAGGAGGTCGATGGTAGCCCGTGGAGGCTGGAGGAGGTCGACGGTGGAGATGAACAGATCCCGTGGAGTCCACACCTCCCGGCGAACAGGCCCCGCTTCACCGTGAAGCGCCCAACACAAGTCCGCTTTCGTCTGCTTTTGGCGGCACGCCACACCCTCCCAATCAACAGGACCCCTGCTTCGACCGTAGGAGGTTCGTTTAAATCCGCTTTGCGGCACGCCACACCCTCCCGATCAACAGATCCCCATTTCGACCGTAGGAGGTCCGCTTCTCCGCTTTTGCGGTACACCGCACTCCTCCCGATCAACAGACCCGCTCCGAACGTGGCCGGTCGAACACAAGGCCGCTTCTCCGCCAGCGGTACGCCAGCCTCGTTTCCATCGCCTGTTCCATCCAAGCCCTCCCGATGAACACGACCACGCATTCCATTCCGACCCAGTCGGTTGGCTCCCCATGAACACAACGACGATGTTGTTTCTCCGTTCCGACCCAGCCATGTACGTATGCGTGAGTAGGCGTTCGAGACCCTGCCCGTATGTACGTACGTGGTCGTATTTTCTTTCATGCACCCTTGCCGTTGTACGTACGTGTACATGCTACGTGCGCGCCTCTACTACGACACGTGCGCGCCTCTTCATCGACACGTACGCTTTGACCAGGTGGGTCCCGAATGTCAGACACTTCCTTGCCTGCGAAGATGTAGCTGGTGGGTCCCCGTAGTCACGGGGTGAATCGTTTGTTTTTTTTTGCCCGGACGCACTTCCTTGTGTGCGAAGATGTAGCTGCTGGGTCCCAGCAGTCAGGGGGGAAACGTTTTTTTCACGAAATACGGTGGCCCGTCCGGTGGGTCCTCGCCGCCGTGGAGGAAAATTATTTTGCGCGATAACAAGGAGGCACTTCCTTGCGGCCGCCGTGGACCCAGCCGCCCTCTCCACGCGACAAGATTTCTTCCGATGGAAGTCGGTCGTTGACCACATTGACCATGCCGCGCCGAGAGCACCACGGCGGTGGACGATGGCGAGGCCTAGGAATGGGACGACGCAGAGCCGGGGAAGACGCAGCAGTGGATGCCCACGCCAAGACGAGTACGAGGGTGAGGATGTCGCCGCCAGAATAACAGGGGTGGGTGAGTAGAGGATGGCCCGCCAGCGGTGGGAGTAGTAGGGGATGTGAGGCCTCCGCCAGATCGCAGCCGCCACGGAGGCGGAGCACGAGGCACGACCGGCTGGTTTGGGCGGCTGGAGCAAGAAGACCAGAGGTTGAAGAAGCACTACGGCCGTTGGATGGACATCATACGGTCACTGGAGCTAGAATCATGCATATTGACTAAGTTGACAAATCCCTCCATCCCCGTCAACTTAGTAGGCCCACAAGTCAGCCTGGCACTATACTGGGTCCTAGCTAACAGGCGGAATATTCGTTTTTTTGTGCGTAATAAGGAGGCACTTCCTTGCATGCGAAGATATAGCTGGTGGGTCCGAGCTGTCAGTGGTGGTAACATTTTTTCGCGAAATACAGAGGCCCTTTCGGTGGGTCCCTGATGTCAGGTGGAGGAATCATTATTTTGCGCATAATAAGGAGGCATTTCCTTGCGTGCGGCCGTGGACCCAGCTGTCGGCCTCTCCACGTACATTCCACTTCAGATGCATGTCGGTCGTTGACCACATTGACCAGGCCACGCCGAGAGCACCAAGGCGGTGGACGACAGCGAGGCCTAGGAAGGGAACAACATGGAGGCAGGGAAGACTCGGCAGTTGTTTCCCATGCGGAGGGGAGTACGACTGTACGAGGGTTTACTGGTTCGTCTGCCGTCGCCGGAGAATAACAGCAGGTGTGGGTGAGTAGAGGGATGGCTAGGCCAGCGATGGGAGTACGGTGGGGGGTGAGGCCAGCGCAGCAGAGCCGACCGCTGGGAGGAGGGAGCAGCAGTCCAGCCGGGCGCTTGTTTGAGCGGCTGGAGCAGGAGGAGCAGAGATTGAAGAAGACGATGGCCGCTGGATGGCCATCCAACGATCATTGCTTGTCGCCAACCTTTTTAGGAAAGCCTCAAATTTGTGGAAAACAGCATACAACCCATCTGCCATTATTTCTAATAATTTACAGCCCATTTGCTAATTCTTAAGGTTTTTTAGCCCATATTCTTTTGTTAGCATTACAACCCATATTGTGGCCACGGTTAAAAATTATATGAAATTTTGCATATTTCAAAAGCGGTCCGAACTGTTTTTAATCCCAAATTTCACTCACATTCAAACTGATTTAAAAATAAATGTATATCAATATAAAATCCAACAAATTCTCCACGCATAAAAATTAATGTAATTTAAAATCTCGAAATGAAAAAAAAGATATTTGAAACTAATTGCCGGTTTGATGTGTTTTAAAAATGTACAACCCATTTCTCATTACTGATGGGCCATTTTCTCGGCCAGCCGAATGAAAGCTCTCCTCGTCTTGAAAGATTTGCAGCCCAACAGGCCTGACAAAGCGACTTACTTGGCAAATCACAAAAAACTTGGGCTGTGGCCGTGGACCCAGCTGTCAGCCTCTCCATGTACAGTACTCTTCCGATGGAAGTCATTCCTTGACCATGTTGACCACGCCACGCGGAGAGCACCATGGCGGTGGACGACGGCGAGGCCTAGGAAGGGGACGACGCAGAGCCGGGGAAGACGCAGCAGCGGAAGCCCGCGCGGAGAGGAGTACGAGGGTTCAGTGGTTCAGCTGCGGTGTGAGGCTGCCGTCGCTGCAGGGCCTGGCGAGCGGTGGGAATAGTAGGGGGCGGTGAGGCTTCCGCGGAAGCACGGCCAGCCACGGGAGGCAGGAGCATGAGGCACGACCGGCGCTGGTTTGGGCGGCTGGAGCAAGAAGACCAGGGGTTGAAGAAGCACCACGGCCGTTGGATGGACATCGTACGGTCACTGGAGCTAGAATCGTTCATATTGACTAAGTTGACAAAGCCCTTCGTTCCCGTCAACTTAGTAGGCCCACAAGTCAGCCTCCCACCAAGGTGGGTCCCAGCTAGCAGGGGGAGTATTCATTTTTTTTGTGCGTAATAAGGAGGCACTTCCGGTGGGTCCGAGCTTACAGCGGGGTGTAACACCCCAAAATCTTAACCTTGTTTTATTAATTAAAATTTTGCTAGGAAATTAAATTTTTTATTTTTCTGGATTTATTCTTGATCTCAGAGCCTCTCTTTTCCCCTAAGTTGTGGAGTTTTCACCCCTAGTAAAAACTTTTCAAATATGTTATTGGACTTGTTTATCCTCTCAAGAAAAATCCTTTCTTTTCATCAGAGGAATTAATTATATATTAATCTCCATAATCTTTATGTTCTTAAAAAAATGATTTCCCATGGTTTTATGGTCCTTTTTGAACTACAACCCTTTTATAAATTCTTTCAAAAATTCCACCAAAATTTGGGGATGTCCTGTGATGTCACCAAACCACTTTTATGCATAAATATATTTCATTCCCTAAATATTTTGAGCTCTACACCCAATTTTCTTCTCTGGTCCAGTGGGCAATTTTGCACTACAACTCATTTAAATACTTCTTTCTAACCTCCACCAAAATTATGGGATGTTAGTAGTAGCATATGATTCAACTTTATGCAAAAACCCAGTAATTGTATTTGAAAGATTTGAGTGAATCATCCTCATCTTCATTCTGGTCCAACATAATGGTTTGTACAACATCCATATTATTGCTTGCTCTTTGTGTCGGGGAAGCTGATCGTAACCCACGAACACCTATGGGACCGGCGGACCAAGCCCCTTTCGGTTCGGTGGGGGGCGGAGATCGCACGAAGAGCAGATCGAGGCGAAGCACACGAGCAGTTTACCCAGCTTCGGAGCTCTCCGGAGAGATAATACTCCTACTGCTGCTTGTTTCATTATGTTGTGTTCTTGTTAGGGAGCACTGAGAGCTAAGACCTAGCGTGAGTGTCTCTGGTTTCGAATGAGTTGAACCCCCCTCTATGTTGCGCATGGGCCTCCTTTTATATGCTCAAGGGGTCTCCGACAAATGGCAACATAGACAAGGGCAAAAACGGAAAATGAGTTGCGGTTGGTACAGCTACTTTGTACTGTGTATTCTACCTAACTCTGACGGCAAGGGATAAAAGCATTAAATGCCCGTCCATGTCGCTTAAACAGTGCAACA
This sequence comes from Aegilops longissima, assembly GCA_021605205.1. NCBI lineage: Eukaryota > Viridiplantae > Streptophyta > Magnoliopsida > Poales > Poaceae > Aegilops > Aegilops longissima. The sequence goes on from CM038678.1 coordinate 122,246,200, forward strand.
GGGACCGTCAGGAGCGCCACCGTTTGCAATGATGGCAATCTTGTCGCCGCCATCACCGCTGCTCTCCGCTGGCCGCAGACAGCCTCTTGACACGCTGCTACCGAATGGTCCCATGGCGACACATTGGTGGATGAGCTGGAGCGAGATAACGAGTGGTTTCGCCATGCGGCAAGTGCCTTGCCGCTGGCTGAATCCTTGTCGCGTCCGAAGCTTGTCGCCATCGAGCCTTCCCGCAAGCTCCTCTTGCCGGGTCTTGTCTTCTGCGTGCCTTGAGTATTCTTCCCGCAAGCTCCTCTTGCCGGGCCTTGTCTCCTTGGCTCAAATACTTTGTTCTTGAATGGCTCCAAAGGAACTGTGGAGGACCTTGGCGGTCACTAGGCAAGCCTTGCCGCTGGGCGCCAGAATCGCCGGCACGAAGTTCGGGATACTAGGGTACCCCTACTCTAGTACACCGACAGAGCCCCGGCTCGGGCCACACACGGTGCCGAAGCGCTGTTTGGCCAGCCCAAAACAAAGGCACGTGCACGCCGCTGCCCAGATCACGCCGTCACTTGCTCCGGACCCACCACGTCCCCCACGAACGGCACGCGTCAAACGCGGCGTCGTGGGAGAGATCGTGTGGGGTTTCTGTATTTGGAAAAGCGGAACGTCCGCCCCATATCCCTCCTTATAAGCAGGGAAACAGGGGCAGGTCGCCCACCTCGCCATTTGCTGTCTCATCTCGGAAACCACCGCCGCTCCCCCCTTCTTCTCTAGTCTGAAGAGAGCAGCGCCGCTTCCCCATCGCCACCAAAGATCACTAACGCCGCCGGTCTCCCCACCACCTTCGCCATGGCTCAAAGCCGAAAGGGAAGGGCGTGAAGTCGGCCGAGGCGCAGCGGCTCGCAAGGCGCTGCGGAAGGAGCGGGTTCTTCCCCCTCACCGCCGTGAAGGAGCTGAGGAATGGTACTACCTCTTCCGGTCGACGGCGACGCGAAAGCGATCCACGCACGAAGGTACTCTCACCGCCGACGAGTTGGCTCCGAGCGGTACCCCTTCTTCGCGCTTTTCTATTGCGGCTCGCCCGCTTCTTCTCTGAATTCTTCTGTGATATCATGAACACCTACGGGTTTCGCCTCCTTGATTTCATTCCCAATGTTGTCCTGACCATGGCAGTTTTCGCACATCTATGCGAAAACTTCGTCGGAGTCCACCCAAACGTAGCCCTCTTCCGCCATTTCTTCATGCCTCGAGTAGAGAGAGGAGAGCCTCTTGCCGGAGGGACCTCCTGGATCTCAAGAATCGGCAAGAAAGAGGCCTATCTGGAAGGAGAGCTCCGTATCAAGTGGGAGGAGTGGAGGGCTGACTGGTGCTGGATCGTAGAGGAGAACCCGCAGCCATTCACTACCCAGCGCCATACCCCAATAGTACGCGGCAACGATTGGAGCAACTTGGCACCGGAGGATGCTAGATTAAAGATCGCCGTTACCCGGATCCTGCGCCTCAGGCTTGCCGGACTCACTGTAGGCGCAGTTGGCGCAGATTTCTTCGCCAAGACGCTTCTTTGCAGGAGAGGAGGAGACCTGCTTGGGAGTTTCAGAACGCGGCAGACATCATGAGGCTGCGCCCGGGCCTCAACTTCAACTTCACAGTCTTGGAGTTGGATGCGATGCTGCTAGAGCTGTTCAAGCACGACCCCGATCACCCTGAGTGGTTTAGGTTGCCGAGAGGAGTCGTCCCATTGTGCAACAACTCTTCGCTCGACCGCATCCGTGCAATGATGCCATTGTGCGATTCGCATGGAATTGTTCCAACTCGGCAAGAGTTTTCAGACGACGCCGCGGCGGCAGTTCTTCGATAGCTTGAAGAAGTGCCGATCCGCACCGACGAGCAGAAGTGGCTCACCCGTGACACTACCGACGACGAGATGCAACGCATTGCCACGAGGTTGGAGGAGGCGGCAGAAGCCGCCGCAGCGAATTTGGATTTACCGTGGAGGAGGCGGAGGCAGCAGAGGCGCAAGCCTTGTCGACGAGAGGAGCTTGCCGGGCGAGGAGGAGCAGGCCAACCCGGTTGAGCCAAGCGAGCCTGCCGAGGGCGCTTCCTCCACACCTTCAAGTAGCTTGCCGCGAGCGGAGCCCACTGCTCCACCAAGAAGGCATCTCCGCAAGGCCGGGGAAGTGGCGGGGCGGCAGACGGGCTGGTCAGTCGTCGGCGCACATGACGCTTCCACCGCTGCAAGCAATGCATGCCGCTGGAGCACCTCACGCCGCCGCAAGAGAATCGGAGCGGGCCTTCGGGGCCACAGCTCCTGCAACCGCCAAGCGCCCGAGGGAGCCTACTCTTCCAGCTCGTCGCACCGAGGTGAACCGGAATTCGACCTCTCCGCGCTCAGCTCCGAGGAAGAAGAAGAGTAAGATCTTGTCGCTGTACTCGTAATTCTTCAATTTGTTGCTTCGTCTTGTGTCTGATTTGCTTCATTCTGAACCCTTTCCTTTTCAGGACGCTGGCCCAGAGAGCGTCGAAGAGAGCCAAGACCCCGGTGGTTGTCATCGAAGACGATCCCCTGCATGGCTGTGGAGGCGCTCTGGGACCCCTTGCCGGACCCGCAACCCTTCCTCAAAGCAGCCCCTCAAAGACAGCCCCCAGCAGAAGTATACGGTTTACTTTTTACCGTTAGGTGCATGGGTGCTCCTTCTTTGTTGATATCTGACTGTTGATTTGTGTACGAGCAGAGCAGCCCCGCCAGGAGTGTCCTGAGGCCGTTCCTGACATGCCATCTGCTTCAACTATGCAGCCAAGGGAAGATCCCCGAAGGGAGTGCCCTCCGGCAAGGGAGGCTTCCGCAAGGGACGGCACTGATCCTCCGGCGCCGAGACCGCAGCTGCAGATCCCATCGCAGTAAGCCTCTTGCATGTAAGCCGCCTTGTGTTCTTCTTCTTCCAATTCTTCTTTTGGATTTTTGCTTGACTTTTCTTTCTTTTTCTTGTCGCCGATCCATCCGCCGCAGAGCCGATGGAGACCGAGGTTGCCGGGCGAGGAGGACGACGCGCAACACCGACGACGCCGCTGCCGCCGAGGAGGAAACCGGCGTGACGAGCCCGCCGTCAAGAGGCCGCCAAGGCTGCCGCCACGAAGCCGGCGAGGGTCCGCGATCGATCGATCGACCACGAGGCCAGAGGAGCGCCAAGCGCTGCACCGACCGCCGATCCCTCCTCCGCTGTCACAAGCGCCAGACTCCAAGAAGCCCCAGCCCGGTGCCTACTTGAAGGCTGGCGATGGCGTCTTCATAAAGCTCCCCTGGGCGTCGAGTTCTAGGGCGCCGGTCGAGGGAGAGACCTTTGATGAAGAATTGCTCGCCTCCGCTGGGATGTCGTTGGTCGACGCGCCAAGCAGCAGCAGCGGTGAGTCCGAGGAGGAGCAGTTGCGGAAGTCGCTGTCAGCCTACCGCGCCCGACAAGCCAAGCTGGAATCCCGGGAAGCACTTGTCGCGAGGGCGAGAGCAGACATGGAGAAGCACGCAGAAGAGCTCTGGGGCGCCAACCAAGAAGCTCTCCGGAACGTAGCAGAAGAGCGGGAGCGACTCGCTGAAGAGCGCACAACCTTCATTCTTGAGAAGGCTGAGGTCGAGGAGCAGCAGCGCTTGCTGCCGAGAAGCCGCTCTGCGCAAGAAGGCGAGTTGGCGCAGCGGAAGATCAATCTTGACAGCTATGAGGAAGAGCTCGCGGCGCGAGCAATCAATTGGCGGAGCTCTCAAGGAAGCAAAGGACGCTGCATAGCTGCCGAGGCCGCCAGAAAGAGTTGGAGACGGCAGGTGACGCAGCCGGAGGCCAACCTCCGTAAGAGCGGCGAGGAGCTTGCTGCGCAAGCACGAAGCCTTGAGAAGGACGCCACACTCTTGGCGAAGTTGCGGCCGTCTCGCTGAGAGGATCAAAGAGCTCGACGCCGCCAAGGACTCCAAGGCAGATCTTGAGCTGAAGCTGACCACCTTGATGCAGAGGCACCGGACGGCGCCAAGGAGCGGAGGTGGCCCTGTTGGAGAAGATCAAGACCGACGAGGAGCTGACGAGTGCCACGACCGCCGTAACACCTTCGAGAGAACGTGATGCAATCGGACGGAGGGTCTTGTGAATATCGCCGCCGCCATCGACAAGGAGCCGACGGGCTGGGATGGTGGATCTCGGTACTCCTCGACGGCCGCCTCCAACCCAGCGCCAAGCTCAGCTTGTTCTTCAAGGGCGTGGTTACCGCTCTCAATGACTCGGGAAGAGATCCCAAAGCAGCTGGCTGAGGAATCGCGCCCGGATCCGTGCGGGAGCTCTCCGGGAAGGTGCGTCGATGAAGGTGGCCTTCGCAATCCAGGCCTCAACCTCACCGGGCGCCCTCGTGTCCTTGCCGCCAACTGCCGACGTTGAAGCGCCAAGGCCCTTGTCGCGCCATTGTGGACAGGGTGAACGGGATCAAGAGGGTCGATGGCGGCGTAGATTAGGTCGCCCGTTTTATCTTTTCCTTGTCGCCGATGATCATGTTAGAAGAACAATTCATTAGAGCTGCGACAAGCTATTTTGTAATATAACTCTATCTTGGGTAGTGATTGCAATGTTATTTCCTTTACTTGAGTCCTTCCTTTGTATGTTTCTGCCCTACGCCTTTTAGGGAACTTGTCGGTGCGGGCACCCTTGCCGCGAAGGCCGAAAAGCGGAACGTCGGCCTTCTTTGGCGGTGTCGCCTCTGACAAGCAACCTTGTCGCGACTAGTTGCAGCTCACTTAAGTTGTTGAGCGGGCTCGAAACAAAGTAAGGGCGCAAACTAGCAACGAGCTGGTTCCTTTGCGCACAGGTTTTCCATACAAAGTACTATCGTTCGAGGAAGATAACTTACAAAAAAATTTAAAAAACTGATTGCTCAGACTTTGGCAACTTAGCTTTTCTGTCGTTCGCTTCCCGGTAAGACGAAACTTCCTTGAGCGATGCTTGGTGGCCCACACCATTATCTTCTCCTTCCCCCCGGCTAACTTGTGGGCGAAGGAACCTTCCTTTCTTTGAGAAAGAGAAAGAGAAAGAAGAGAAAATAAAGTTATGGAGCCTTGTGGCTCGTTATTGCTTACCGGGTGTGGATGCTGCACAAAATGTTAGATAACACATGCAAAAATGATAATGAAAGCATGTAGTTGACAAGTTGTGCGCAACATATGAGCTTTACTTATGCACGGGTCGCCTCGCTTTGTACAAAAGGATTACATGCAACATCGACAAGACTTGTATAAAGGTGGTTGCGAACAGGTTCCAGCAACCGCGCCTTACGGGTAAAACTTACGAAGATGTTCAATGTTCCAGGAGTTGCTCACCGGAACGGCCTCTTCGGTCTCAAGGCGGACAGCGCCAGGCCTAGTGACCCGTTTCACCCGATAGGGGCCTTCCCACTTCGGCGTCAACTTGTTGGCATTCTTGGCGGACTGAACGCGCGAAGAACAAGGTCGCTTTCCTCGAGACTTCCCATGCGTTACTTTGCGGCTATGGTAGCGGCGCGAAAGCTTGCTGGTAACGAGCAGCTCGTCTAATGCACTGAAGACGGTCCTCCTCGAGGAGCAGCGCGTCATCTTGTCGCAGCTGCTCTTGCTCAAGCTCATCATAAGCGAGTACTGAGGTGACCCGTGATACGAGTTCCGCGGGGAGAACTGCCTCGCACCATAGACTAGAGCGAAAGGTGTCCGCCGCTGGCTCGACGGCGCCGCCTGATCGACCAAAGAACCACCGCAGCTCCTCAATCCAGCTTCTTCCGCACTTGTGCAGCTCGCCGAAAGTTCTCGTCTTTGAGCCTCGCAGCACTTCAGCGTTTGCCCTCTCCGCTTGACCGTTGCTTCTTGGATGAGCAATGAAGCGAAAGCAGACCTTGGCGCCAAGATCTTGGACGATTGCATGAAGGTGCGGCTCAGGAATTATGTGCCGTTGTCGGTGATGATCCCGTAGAATCCCAAAGCGCAAACAATCGACTCAAGAACTTGACTCACTGATCGTGCTATCACCTTCCTCATCTTCCACTTCCGCCACTTTGTGAACTTGTCGATTGCAACGCATAAGTACTCAAAGCCCCCGACAGTACCGGGAAGGGGCCGAGAATGTCG